>OZ038382.1:102980006-103135006 GCA_964036045.1 Eutreptiella sp. 'Long Island Sound 2002' | reverse complement strand
CGTGCTCCTATGATTACACATGGCGTGCATGTGAAGGTAACTCCGTTAAGAGTACACCTGTACCCCAAGTCCAATCACTAAGAGCAAAAGGCACAGAGGAACAAAGCACACAAACGGGAAAACACAACAGAAAACTACACCTCCCCCTTGTACCCAACACTCCACACTATTGTTGCAACTGGTGCTCCTATGATTAGACAAGGCGTGAATGTGAAGGTAACTCCGTTAAGAGTACACCTGTACTCCAAGTCCAACCACTAACAGCAAAGGGCACAGAAGAACAAAGCACACAAACCACAAACCTCGGCAAAGAACTACTCGACCGTCTCGTACCCAACACTCCATACTAATGTTGCAACTCTTGCTCACATCATTTCGTTCCACAACGGCCCATTTTCAAGGCATTTTGGGAGTTACCATGGCCAAAAATATGTCACCATGGGTGCAAAATGGGCTAAAAAGACTTGTTTGAGCTTGCCATATGGTCTAGGATCACTTTTAAGAAAGCACGTTTCCATGGCCAATAACGCGTCACCACGGGATTTTCCGTGGCCCAAAACACGTCACCACAGGCTCAAAACGGGCTAAAAACACCTGTTTGAGCATCCCAAATGGTCTAGGATCACTTATGGGACAACGCGTTTTTGACCCATTTTTGACCCAATATATATATATATATATATATATATATATATATAGATATATACATACATACATATATATATATATATATATATATATATATATATATATATATATATATATATATATATATATATATATATATATATATATATATATATATATATATATATATATATATATATATATATATATATATATATATATATATATATATATATATATATATATATATATATATATATATATATATATATATATATATATATATATATATATATATATATATATATATATATATATATATATATATATATATATATATATATATATATATATATATATATATATATATATATATATATATATATATATATATATATATATATATATATATATATATATATATATATATATATATATATATATATATATATATATATATATAGATATATACATACATACATATATATATATATATATATATATATATATATATATATATATATATATATATATATATATATATATATATATATATATATATATATATATATATATATATATATATATATATATATATATATATATATATATATATATATATATATATATATATATATATATATATATATATATATATATATATATATATATATATATATATATATATATATATATATATATATATATATATATATATATATATATATATATATATATATATATATATATATATATATATATATATATATATATATATATATATATATATATATATATATATATATATATATATATATATATATATATATATATATATATATATATATATATATATATATATATATATATATATGTGTGTATATATATATATATATATATATATATATATATGTATGTATATATATATATATATATATATATATATATATTGGGTCAAAAATGGGTCATGGGGCCTGTAAACTGTCCCCGAAACCCCGTGTAACACTCCCAGGGGGTGCCGTAACGCCGTAACTCCCAGACAACTCTGTGCACCCCCGGTGTATCCCGAGCAGCCACTATCAATACTGCCGTAGCCGGGCCGCCAGTAGAGACCCCGGTGCCATGGGAATACCCTACAGGGGTTTGGGCCTTATTACCCTGGTCGGCGACCCATGACACCTCACTGTTGTATGCGGCGACCCGGGGCAGGCGGCTGAAGCATCCCTATCTGACCCTCATGCACGGGGGCAGTACAGCTCACCATCAGGCCGGCACGACCTGTCACATCGCGTTGGCCGTCATACTCCGCCTGCCAGTACCGCACAATCAGACCATGAAGGCACTGCTTCTCAGGCGCTACCCCCTCCGCTGCGTCCAGCGTAGGGACGGTAGCAGGTGCACCCACAATTCTTAACCCCATCAATCCGCATCACCCCCGGCACCCACCACGCCGTCACCATTTCCTCCGTGATGCCACAACCAGAGTATCCGCGAGTCGCCCTCCAGAGCCGCCCACCACAGCATCAGGGGTAGGGCCGCCGACGGCGCTCCAGGGCACCGTACCCCTTCCACTCGGGCGCTCTTCAGGCCACCCTGGATTGTGTTCCAGGCACTTGAGGACATCTGTCCAGAGTGCCCCAGTGCCTACCTCGCCTTAGGCCACCCCCTATCGGCACGCTCCTTACATGTCCCGCATAGTGGGACGGAGGCACACTGATGAACCCAAACTGACGCCGTTTCCCTGCACCCGTGGCATCGCTGCGGAAGCACAGACCGCGATGGAACGCAGCTACCATCACAACACTGTGACCATAGGTCCTGCCATACATCGCAGCACGCGTACTGGAGTCCGAGTAAAGCACCTGCCAGCGTGCGTGCTGTGGCACAACTGAGGAGGCTGCGCCTCGCATCCTCCCACCTGGACACCGGGCGGAGTATCGGTCGCCCGTCGGGCATCACCGGCAGGCTCTCAAGCAGCCGGGGCCACCGCGCAACCTTGGGGCTGTGTGTGCCATGCGCCAGGAGCTCCCAACCGTAGTCCCCTAAGACCTCCCCGATGACATCAACCCCGTCCTGCTCGGGGCCCCTGGCGGATGCCAGAACCAAGCGTTGTCGTCCCGCCCGTGCCTCGATGAACGCCGCGAGGCCCAGGGTGTCAAGGGTGTGACGGGCATCGGCAGCCACGTGGTCGTCCCCCTCTGGCAGAGAGAACATGGCCTCCGTGACGTGGCCTTGCGCGTCGTCGCCCTGTACCCGTGCCAGCTGCTTGGGGCCCACTAGCAGTGCCATGGACCGCCGCTCCGTGACCGCTGGTATGGCTCGTTGCAGCTGCCGGTCATACAGCCACAACGTACCCACGTCAAGTACGACAGCCACCGCCAGGATTGGGAGACTGCACAGAGGTTGCTGAAGGACCGGCAGCACCTCGCGAGGCCAGCCCATGAAGTTCCCCACTGCTGGATGGTTGGCGTACACCTGGAGCCAGGGATCACTCTTGCCGTCAGGGCTTCTCACCATGGTACCACGCACCAGGGCCCACGATTGCGCCGACACCACGCGGGACCACTCCCTGAATGTCGTGATGTCCCGCGCCACCCAGGAACCGATCCACTGGCTGAAGGCCTGCGCCACCGCCGCCATCCAGTGAGGGAACAAGGACATGGCCTCTTCTTGCGCGATGCACGACCGTGGCACCAGCAGTGCGTGCAGCGGTGCCCTCTGAAAGGTTGCTCACAGGTCGCCGGGGAGGCCGGCAAACGGGTTTCATGGCGGACGCTGCTGGATCCTCCGTGCCGGCGGGCAGAAGAGTGTGTCACCTCGCAGGAACGCATATACCGCCCTCCTTCGATCTTGCATCGGCAGTTGCATGATCTGGGTGAGCCGATGGTTCCTGCGGGCATACACGTCTTCCCCAATCTGGACCATGTCCTCCACAAAGAGCCTGGCCTTGGCAGGGCCCCGGGACGACGCCGCTCGCACTGCCGCGAACAGCCGCTTCAGGTCCCCGGGGACGACACCCGCCATCAGGGATTCAGTCCATCTGCAGCCGTGCTCCCTCCACGCCACGAAATCCACCGCCCTGTCTGTCAGGGGTAGCTCCGCCGTGAACTCCTCCATACGCCTGCACAGAAGCCCAGCCACTTCCTCGTCCCGCGCACACAGTAGGCTCATGTGGCCAATGTCCTCCTCCTGCCCCCCACAGAAGATACAGGGGTGGGCCGGTATTGCCATACGCGTGAGCTTCTGTGTCCACCGTCGCATGACCTGCATGGTGGACAAGCGACCGTAACGTGCCCGCAGCATATTTCTGTGCGTTGGGCCGTGGTGTACAGGTCCCAGGAGCACCGCCTCGCAGGCGCCAGCCTGTGGCGTGTGCGCCCTGGTGCGTGCCGCTAGCGAACGCTACTCCATCTCCCGGACTTGCTGAAGGGCTTGCATGGATGGCACACGCGGCTCGAGCTCTCCATTATCCCCCGGCACCAAGAGGATGGCGTGCTTCTTTGGCAGGACGAGATGGATAGGCGGGGCCATTGCACGGGCCGCGGCAGAGTCCGGCGCCGCGAGCGGGACCGCCGCCAAGTGCGAGCTCTGCCTCACCACCCAGTGGTGCGGCCCCCCAACTGGGCGTGGCAGCCGCCGCAGCCCCTCCACTATCCAGCTCAGTGCGTGCTGGTTGACCAGAGATGATGTCGGCCCCTTGATGCCACGGTACAGGGCCTCCTGCGCCCTGCGGAGATGCGCTCCTATGACGGACGCATCCACCACGTGCACCGTGCACGCTGACGGGGGCGTGTGCAACAGGTACACCGCCGCGCCGATGATCTCTGCCTCGGGGACCGTGCCCTAGATGGCACCCGTCCACGTGGGGATTCCGTGGCTGGCCAGCGCCATGTTGGTGGTGTCGTCTCCCTGGGGCAACGCGTCAGACGATGTGACTTTAGTCGCCACCGGCACCCAGCAGTATCGGTGGGGTTCCAGCCACGCAACGTTGGATTGGGGGCTCTGCACCACCCTTCCTAGGGACGCCGCACTGGAGGCCGTGAGCTCCGGGGACAGGACCACTCTCGGCCGATATACCGCATGTGGTCTCCAGGCCAGGTCACATCCACAGACTGACTTTATGGCGTCCAGGGCGGTGGTATACTCCGCCCCCAAAACTGTTGCGGAGCAGAAGGGCTGGTACACCACCACAGACCCCTGTTCCGCCGCGCCGCCATCACGCAACGACGTGAAGGCGACGTGCGGATCGTGCGGCACGTTGGACATCCGGACCACTTCCGGGACCGAGTACTCATGCGGATCCAGGACAGAACCTGCTGGTAGCAGAAGGATAATTGCCCACTCGCTGCACCCGTGCACCGCCGCGCATGCCCTGGAAAACGCTGGCCGCCCGTGGGCAACCCACAGTGGAGGCGGGCTTATGCCGCCCCCGGCGTGAGGTGTGAGTAGGGGGACGGACGCCGGATCGTCTGGCTGCTGGTAACCCTCAAAGACGTCCCCCAATAGAAACAGGAGGGCGGCTAGCGGGACGAACGGCATGGATGGCCCCGGGTTAGCTGGGTCCCATACTTCCTCCCTGTATCCGCCCACCACATACAGGTCCCCCGCAGTGGACTGTTTATTGCGTTTGCTGGCCTTCTTTCGGCCCCCCGGGTGTATTAGCCGGTGAGTCAACGGACTAGGCAGCTGCGGCCGGAAGACGTCGCGGAGCCCCGTGAACCACACGTGGTCCAGCTAATGGGGCCCAACTCCTGCGTGCGGAAGGTGCAGGTGGTCCTCATGACATTCCTGAAGCTGGACAGCCCAGTGCCCAGGCGCAGGACAGGGGAGCCGCGCATGCAGGAGGTCATTTGCGGGATCAGTCAGGGACTGTACCGTCGCATCTCTGCGGGGCCCCGAGAGAACGCAGATGTCTCTACCCTTGGAGGAATAGGATTGGGACACCCACTTCCGCCCCGCCCACTGCACTTGCGGCAGATGGGCGTGTACACACGAGTACACTGACGATGGCATGAGAAGTCCTACACACAACGTCCCCATCGCCCGGAGTACCCTGTCCACCCACGTATTGCCAGCGTGTGTGGCGAATGACGCAGAGGGCATTATGAACTGCCCGCACACTCCGTACTGCACGTGCATGTCCCGGAGCATGGCCCGCAGCTCATCCCGGACTGTCGTTGACCTGTGGTGGGTGAGCTGAGCCATGGTCGCAACGACGGAGTCGCAGCAGATAACCTGGACATCCGCCAACCGTAACCCATGACCCGACCGCACCGCTACGTTGGACAGGTCCTTGGGCAGCTTCTCGAATTGCAGGGCTGCAGCCTTGATGGCGGTATTCAGCTTGATCACCGCCTCCGCCGTGCCGGACAGGTGGGGAGCCGCGTACCGCACGATGTCTCCAACCACAGCCGCCATCACCTCATGAAGCATCGACGCCGGCCCCAACGTGTTCTTGCACCAGCCCAGCAGAGCTTCACACCGGAGTACATGTTTCTCCTTCATGGTCGCCACCCGCCTGGGATCGAGGCGCAGGCCCAAGTATGGTACCGTGCCCTTGGCACGTAAGCATACCCATGGGGCCGCCGTGTTCCCTGGGCTCAGGCATACCATAATCGAATGGATGCGAGCAGTATTGGCATAGGCGCATTTGCCGACGTTGAGGGACATGCCCATGTCCGTGATGGGGTGCCACGGGGACTCCAGCCACATGTTGAAGTCCCCCCCGAGGAGCACGGCCCTGGTGCCACCCGCGCTCTTGGCCGCCGCGTACATGGCCACGTCAGCCCAGAAGGACGCCTTAGACGCCCAGGAGTCGCCGCCACTGCCCGGGCAGTGGACGTTGATGACCGTGAGGGTGCCACCTGCGGTCACCACATCGAGGGCCATGGCCTTGCCCGGCAGGATGTCCACGATGTCTCGAAAGTCCTCCGCGGCGAAAACGTCCGCCCGAAGGGCAATCAAGAGCCCGCCGCGCACCGCTGCCGCCGACGCTGCCTGGGCATCCACCCCTGGGTACGCATGATACCCGTGGTGACGCCACTGATTCTCTGAGTGCACCACACCATGAGGGTCCTGCAGGCCGGTCTCCTGGAATAGACCCAGGATGGCACCCTCGGCCTTCATGATGCCCGCCGCCACTGCCTCACCGTCGAGCATACCTGGGGCCACTGGTACGCCGTCCCCCCGCATCGAGCCCTGGACGTTCCAGGACACCGCCGCTCGGGTGTCGGAGGCGGGGCCCCTTCATGGCTGCACGTGTGGACCAGGGCTCCCCGCCGGATCCGGATCACCGGACGGATGGGGGCCACCAGCAGGTTCAGGAGGACCACCCGCAGCCGGCGCGGGCGGCTGGCGAGGTGGCCCCTGTCCCCGTGGGCCTCCGCCCGAGGCGGCCGTTGTCTGCTGAGACCCGGCAGATGCGGCGTGCTCCCCCTCTGCCTGTCCGCCGGATGTACTTGCCGCTGTACTCCCCGTAGAAGTCACTGCCCCACGCCATGCTGCAGACCCAATCGCTCCAGATCGTGCCGCCGACGGCGATGCCCCGCGCTCCGCCGCAGGGCGGGCACCCGTGGGCAGCGTGAGCGCTCTGGACCTCGCCTGGGCCAACGCGAAAGGCCCCGCCTGGCCCCCCGGCATAACGCTAGCCAGCATGGCCAGCGCCTGGTCCCGTTGCGCCGGATCAGTCGCATCGTCCCGCTGGATGTGGTCCAGCAGGTCCTTGGGGTGAAGGTGGATAGGCCGGCAGTGCGTGCCAGCTTTCGATGTGCAGTGACCAGCCCCATCCAGCCGAGACCAGGGGCAGACGTTGATCGTCTTTGTCCCACGCTGCTCCGTGGCCAAGTCAACGCCAAAGTGCTGCAGCACGTACCAAATGTTGGCATAGGCGCCATACTGAGGCGGCGGGCCCCTCTTGGGCGGCGGCTTGGGCGCCGCTTTCGGGGCCTGCCTCGCCGCCGCGGCCGGGGGTGCCGCAGGCCGTACCGGTGGCACGCTTGGGGGCTGCGGCAGGTGCAGCATTCCCCCCACGGGAAACTGCTCCTCCACCCAGCAGCACCACGCGTCGGCACACTTCTCCCGGTCGCCCTCGACCTTCCATCTGGACACGGAGAACGCCCGGAGCCACGGCCCCAAGTTCTCCGCCATGACCAGGCGGAGGGCATCTCCTCTGCTCTGCCGGCGGAAGCGTGTCGCGGCCGCGCCTGCCACAGTCCCTTGGAGGTACAGCGCCTCGCCCCCGTCGCCACTCAGTGCACTAAGGTGCAGGGCCTCCAGGTCGGCGGGGCGGACCGTGAGCACCGTGCCCTCTCCGCAATCATACAGGCGCAGTGCTGAGGAGTGGGGCTTCAATGCCGCCACAATCCAGCACCACGCCCGCGACACGCTCTGCAGCAGTGCCAGCGAGGCTGCCGGCCTATTGCTGGAGGACTGCGCTGCCGGGGCCCTGAAGAGGGCCACTGCGTGACCCTGCAGTACCCTGCACATGACAGCTGCATGCTCAGCCTGCCACATGTTGCTCGGGGCTATTAGCCAGATGTCCTGCCCCTGGATCGCCGGCGGTCGCGTGACCTCCACGAAGACCGCCGGCGCCGGCAGGATGTCCTCGGCCGTGCACCTGTGTGCCCTGCGCACCGGCCCCAGCTCCCTGAGGCACTCCCGGAACACCCAGTAGCAGGCCGGGCCCCTGGACTGCTGCCTCCTGTGCTGGCACGCGGTGACTATGACCCACTCCAGTCCCCCTGTTTCCACCCGAACACAGGCCGAATACTCCGCCCCTTCCAACACCACTAGCCGCCCCATATCTGCCACGCCCACCGTAGGGGTGGAAGGCACGCTCTCCACCCTCAGCCACCGCTTGGCGCTGTCTTCCCACGGCTGGGAGGCATGCATCCGCTGCTGCTGCATCGCGTCCTGCACGTGCTGCAGACACACCGTCGCCAGCATGGACATCCTTCCGTCCGCTGCCGCCGCCATACACAGCAGGGCATGTTGCATGCGCGCCCCGGGCAACCCCACGCTGTGCCGGACGTCCGCCACGTCCAAGGGTGTGCGGGGCGCCGGCAGGGCATCCAACACCGCTGCAGGCAGCTCCCCCAGGGACGGCAGACGCGCGATGGGCCCCATGTCCCTGTTGAGGACCACCGCCGCCACCCACCGCCTGTCCAGCGCAGACAGGAGGTTGCCCGGCCTCGCCACCCTGAGGAGGGTACCGACGGCGGACATGAGGGCGCAAACGCCACAGTCGTTGGTGTTGCGAGCTGGCTGCTGCACCTGTGCCGCCCGGGCCTCCGCCAGCAGACACTCTGCACCTGGCCATCCCGCCCTCTGGCCCCTGGGTGCCATGCGCATCGTCCGGACCGCCATGTCCCATGTGTGCGGCCACTGGGGCGGGGCCCCCGACACCACAGGCTGGCCCAGCGGGTCCACAGTCATATGCGTGTCAGGGGCCAGAAGGTGGTGGGCCGTCCAGTGCCGCATGTTCGGCGTCTCCGACCGGTCGAGGTACACCGCCTCTGAGCCCCCCAGCTCGACGTACCTCGCAATGAGGAGGGCAGCCGGGGTTTGGTAGAGCCGCTGGCCCTCCCACCCCTCCCTCGGGAGCATCATGGCGTGGGGGGCCAGGCAGGGCACCACGTCGGCTGCCAGTGCGACCACGTCGTCGCTGAGCTCCACCCCATGGTCTGCGGCCACCAGGAACTGGTGCCTGGGCTTGGAGCACAGGTGCTCCAGGGCGCCCCGCAACTCAGCCGGTGGGGGAGAGGCGTTTCCGCAGTCCCGCAGCCAGGGGAGGGTGCCTGGGAGATGCCGTCCTGCTCCTCCTGACCAGACGGCGGCATAAGGACCGGCAGGTCTCGCCAGACAGCCCTAGCGACCGGATCGCGCCAGGGCTGTGGCTTGTTTGCTCCCCACTGGAGGACGGCCACCACAACATCCGTGGTCAGGGGCTCTGCCATGAGCTGCAACGCTGTCCCCCCGTTGGTCTCGATCACCGTGCCCCGTGGGGCAACGAAGACGTGGCCATCGGTCCCACGGACCGCTACCCATCCCCACAAGACCGCATCGGTCTCCCAGCAGGGGTGGCTGGTTCTCCTGGGCAGGACCACCACCGGCGGGCATGGGCTGTTGGCGGCCCACACGCGCCATTCCACTCCCGCCAGACGCTCGTGACCAGGGGGCCGGTACACTTGGGGCCACGCGTCTGGGAGCTGGCGACGGACAGCGGTCCACACATCAGCCCCGCCAGCCCGCGTGAACTGGAGTCCCTCGAGTACGTCCCCGTCCACAGGGCTGGGGAGGCAGGCAGTGCGAACCTCTAGCCCCTGGCCCAGGCGAAGCCCTGGCCCCTCTCGGTCTCCCAGCAGCGAGACTTCCGGGTCTGCGGCCGCAAGACGAGCCGCCACCGTGGGGAGATGCAGGGAGACAGTCCACGGCTGGACTGAGACGGGCTCCCGCGGGAGGTCAGGGCAGGCCGCCACAGCACTGCCATCCCTCGCCCAGCTGAGCGCCCTGTCCCACCACTGCGCCCACGCACCCGGCGCTGCCGGCAACGATCAGGACAGGTACGTCACGACCGCCTTAGCCTGCCACTCGCGAGGGTCCATGCCGGCAGGATGTGTGTGCCACGTGCACACCCACCCCAGATTGGCTTCTTGGACGGTGACCACGTCCCTCCACGGAACCACCGGGAACGGAGTGAGCAGGGCCGCCATGCCACATGGCAACGCCACTGCCCACTCGGTCAGGCCCCCACTCTCCACCGCATACCCCACCGCTGGGAGCCCTCCTCCTTGCGTCTTTACCACCGCTTCCTGCAGCAACGTTCCGTGGCCCCGGCCTTGGCCCTGGCTGCGGTCCAGGCTGAGGGCCCCCACAGGGGCCATGGCCTGGAGGATCAGGAGTAATTTCTGGGGTACTCCCCGCGGCACCGGCGGCTGGGGGTGGGCGAACCGGCAGGCATCTGCACGCATGCACCACCCCTTGGCCCAGTGCCTGCATGTTTCGACCTCCCCCGTCTTTGGCCCAGCCCTGTCCGCCACTCCCAGCTCCTGTGGACCCACCTCACGCGCCTCCTTCGCCCCCAGGACCTCCAGCTCCTGGTCCTGCTCCACGGCGCTCTGTGCCCCTTCACCCTTGAACTCCGGCTCCTCGTCCCGCTCCATGGCGACTTTTGCCTCCTCACTCCTCCTGCGTTAGTCCTCCTCCTCCAGTGCCTCCGTCGTCGGCGGCCGGCCCGCTGCATCCGTGAACTTCGCCAGGGCCGCCACCACAATGGCCTGCACGTCCACCTCCTCCCCGGCCACCTCCGGCTGATCCTGCTGCTGCTCCTCCCCCGTGGGTTGCCCCTGCCCCACCTCGTCACCGTCACAGCCTGCCTCCTCATCACCCCCCACCGGGACCGTGTCTTTGGACCCCTTCGGGGGCGGCGCTCTCGTCGAGGCGCGTGCCCACCACCACCAGCGGCTTGAGGTCACCGCCGCGGCTCTCAAGGCGGTAGCTGCTGGAGGTGGGGACAGGGACCGCCCCATCGCCGGTCAGCAGCAGGCGGTCCGCGCCGAACACGACCTCTGCACCCTCGGGGGTGCACCGCCACCAGGAGCGCATAGGACCCCAGCGCCTGGGGTGTGAGGGGCCGCATGGCCTTCTTGCGACGCCATGCGTCAGCCCCACCTCGCCACAAGGCCACGTACAGGCCTTCGTCCCGCCGCACGTCCTCCAGCCCTGCCTTGTCCAGCAGGCGCCCCACGGACAGGCGCACCGACAGGGGGAGGCCTTCCTGGGGCTCGGCCGCCCAGACATCACCGGGGTGGTGACCCAGGACCGCCGCGTCCCCCAGTTGGACAAGAAAAGTTTATAGTGATTTCAACACTGTGTTTTTGCCTCTCCTGCTGCTTGCTGCTGGTGTAGGGTTTCCTGCTGCTTGTTTTTGAAGATGAAAAGCTTTTGTTTGCTGAAATACAATCAATCCAGGATAGCCCAAGCCAGTGGTATGCAAGTAGAAGAGAATCAGGATCAAATCATGAAGGGCTGCAGTGTAAACAGTGAACGATGAAAGGATATTCACAGAAACTGCAACTCAGGTCAAATCGGATTGCATATTCACAAAGATAGCTGAAATGTTTCGGAAAAGAGTTGGAAAACTGCCCCATGGTCACTCTATCTCCATAGTGCCATCTCAGGAGATGTGCACTCTTTGTTTTGGGTCCCATATGTGCTGAGGTGCCAGGGCATGTGGCGATGAGGTCACTGCCATGTCACATGGGATCTTCCTACTTAGCTAGGCTGACCGGGAATTGAACCCAGGACCTCTCAAAAAGAGGTGCCCAGCCCCCTAGGGTGCATACCACTAGGATAGCTAAGAATTCATGGAAAAACATAGATAAATTCATAGGCTCTGCCCTGGATATGTCAGTTCTCAATCAACTCAGGAAAAGATGATTTGCCTCACATTGATAGGGGATTAAGGGGTCCACTCCGTATCCTGATTGGGTGTTTGGTTCCATAGGTCAAAATGTGTTATCACCACTTTTGGTTGGACCAATACTAAGATAGAAATGCATGGATGCTCAGTGCATCTCTAATACAACTAGAGTATGCCTCAAAGCATTGGAAAAGCACTTTTTCTTACTCCCCCCTTGTGCTGTGGTGGCCACCACTGTCGCATTTTAGGAAAAGGGGATGTTTTTCTTGGCCTTTCCTTGGTTTCCACATCTACTTCAAAATACCTATAGTGTCCCTCACACAGAAAAATGGGCGCTCTTTTGCTGCTCTGTTTGTAACATTTCCTACAGAAGACTCAGCGCTCATGGCGCTGCCGGGGCTCCTGTGGCTTGGTTGGGTTAGTTTGGGAGCATGCCAAAACATGTGCATGTGCATTCCTCCCTCCAAGACGCAGCGCGACACAAACCCAACGCAAGACACAATATACACACTCGCATGGGTTCTCGTAAACCGGCTGGCGACCTGTGACCTGTCTTAGGGCGAAGGGAGTCGTTAAAAAAATGAATTTGCCCCTTGGTGGGGCCTTGGGTTCTGCTCAGTCTCTCCGGGCTGCTGCGTTTCGGCCCGAACACGGCCTACTCAGCGAGGCTGCGCGTGGGTATCTGTACAGACAGGAATGGGAGAATTGTGGACGAATCCACGCAAACGCGAAGCGACAACACCTAACTCCGTCAAATGACGGCCTAGAATTTTTCTAAGACAACACACCTGAGCAGAATCCGATTCTGCATTAGAAGCACATTTTTATAAAAATTATAGTCATCTCTAGATTTTTTGAATCAAGAAATTCCTACGCATAAAAAGGCGGCGCGCAGGAGCGGCTCCTAGCGAAGCGCCAGAAAATGCAGAAATAATGGAATTATAAACGTATGTCTCACGTAGTCTTGAAAATGACGAGACACACATTAATAAATAAACATACAGATTCCACCCACACTGATAGAAGAATCAAAAATCCAAGAATTCGAAAGTCAACGAAAAGACTTCAATGAATCAGGTATAAACTACAGGTATGCTTGTCTCGTATGCAGCATACACATTGCTCGTCTTGACGCGTTCCCGTGGGGGGCCGGCCACGGGACGCTGCGGTGACACGCACAGGTGAGCAGGCAGGCAAGGCACTACGCTCACAAGGGCATCAATACGCCTGTGTCATGTGACAAAGCGTTTCAGAATCCTTGCCACTCTGCAAAGAGGGAACGAAAGTATGTACAGCAACACATCAGGATATGTACACATGGGGTTAAGACTGGACTGGGGTAAGGGCATCACAGGACCATAGACACTCAGTCCCAACTCATATCCCAATCCCAGGTCCGACCCTCTCAGTGGCTGATCGGGGCGGGGGCTCAAACACAACCCATGCCCTGCTCAGTCCGGACCCTGAAACCCTGCCAATAGGGGGGGTGTCCCGCCCAGCCACAGGCGAGTTCCTGGTAACCAAGGGGCTCCAAGGCCAACCGACAGTGGCTCCCTATGCTCCCTTGATGGCAGGTCCCAACTCCACTCTGAGTCAGAGATATGGCCCCGCCATTATCACCCAGGAGTTGGTAGCTGAAAATTGGCTGTTTCAGCCCAAACTGAAATTAACTCAAAAATCCCCAAAATTGACCCCTCGTCCGGACCCGCCACAGGTAGGAACGAGGCAACTGACCCTATGCCCCTCGAGTACGAACTCCCTGGAGCCCTCACCCAACCTGGTTCCCTCTGAGATCCCGGCATCAGGGCAACACGGATGAGTCATGTGGGGTCATGATGCCAAAATCACCAAAATTGGCGTCATTCCCACGCGTGGCTCGCCCGGCCAAGGTAAGACCAATGGCTCACAGGGTAGGAGGCAGGACCTAGGACTTATATCTGAGTGTACAACTTGAATTTAGGTCCGGGCTCCCCATGGGCTTAGAGAAATGGGGCCGCCCAGTGACCACACGGAAGGGGGAAATTGGGGTCCCAAAATTGGGTCATTTTGGCTGCTTGAAATGAGCCAAAATTGGGTGTGCTCCCAATAGTATATCTCCACGCTGGCTTGAAGATCGGATCCGCCATTCCATACGTGATCCACCAGGAGTCCAATGGAGACTCCCATGCCCTTGGCTCTCAAAGATCTCCATGCCACTCGGCGTGGTGGCGATCCCAACTGGGTCCACAAATGTCAAAATTGCAAAATTGCCCACACTCACTTTGGGCTAGCGCCTTAACGAAGGTGGCTCCGCTTCGCCCACGTGGTGTGTGGACCATGGGGACCATTACCCATAACACCCATGTCATATATGGTCCATTGGTCCATGCGTCCGGCGTGCACGAAGGTTACAACATGGGGCACGGCGGGCAGCAAAAGTGGAAAAATGCTCAAAATGGCCAAAAATGCGCACACTCATGGTTGGGGCAAATGAGGCACATGCCCGACTCGGACCGGAGTGTGCCATGGGATTGGTATCAAGTCATATTGGTCCAACATATCTTTTGGGCGTCGCCCAACTCCTCGGATATTGGGAATGGCAGGGTCGCCAAGTGAGCCCATGATTTGGGATAGTCCCAAATCGCCAACATGGCGGCCACGGTATGCCAAGCCTAAGAGGAGTTATTCGCCGGGTCCAAGATATCCTGGGCACCGAAGTATGTACCCTCATATCATACTTGGGTCATGATGTCAATCGAGCGCAACGTTGAGATACACGGTCGCCACTTGACATCATGACGGGCCAAAAATGGCAAAATTGGCACAAGCACACACAAAAGTGCCTTGAAAGGTGCATAATTATATAATAATATCTTCGGCTTGGATCGTGCAATCACTTAATCCTTCTACACACAATGACTTGACACCAATGACCTCCGATCCCACATATGTGCTCCACTTGGGGCGCCTTGAAAGGTTACGAGCGCTACTTCCCAAGTGGGCACATGAAAATATGGAAAATTGCCAAACACACACCTTGCTCCCAACGCATCGCTTCGGGATCGCCACACAAGCTTCCCTTCACGAAGGTTAGGCTTGCAATTGACCGTAGGGAGTATGGAGAAGGGGCTTGCACAATATGAGGTCCATTGGCGGGTTCGGCTTGGAGTAATGGACCCGCCAAATGGGCACGCAACACAACACATGGCACATACCACATATTGCCCAAAAAGGTAGCTCCCACCACGATATGTCATGCCCCTCCAAGGGCATAACTTTGTGTCAATTGCTCATAGGAACTCAAGGAGAGTTCCTATGCAACACCAACACTTGCGCGCTACACTCGAAAGTTATCTTAACGCACGCAATGTCATGGCCAAAGAGTTATAACGCAAACTCTACCCTCTTGACCATGATCCATTACACTAGCGCGCACCTGTGGAAACGCAAGGCATATAAGGCTTCCTAAATTACGTCGGGAGTATTGTGAATACATCCCACGTTTCCCTATCGTAATTCCTCGCAAGCAGCACGAGATATGGCCTTCCCAAGTGGCCTCACGAATCAACTTTGTTTTGCCCATATCTTTAAGACAAATGGAGGGCAGGATAAAGGGAAAGTTGATTCGTGCATAGGGAAGCACATAGGTCCACTCGAAAGAGGTCAAATCAAGTGCGGGGATGTCCAAGTCGAAAATCCGATTTCGACATCCTGAAAAATTCGGATTAAGGTTGCGAGTATTAATTATGAAAATTGCGGAAGCGTCCATGCAGTTCCTGAAGGCTTTGGAGCCTTCGTGACGGATAGCGTTAAAATTTCCATTATAAACAGTTGAACTGGCGGTTACGGTAAAGTCGCGATCCAACCGCCAGCAGTCAAAACAGTGATTATCAGAACGGAAGCGTAAAAATTGACGGAAACAATATGAAAATAAAACCCTGTTGATTCCTGATATTCTGATACACAAATCTCCGCTGGCGGTGCATCGGTTGCCGATGCGGGGCTTCACGGCACGGAACACGCCGTACATGGGGTTAGTGGACCGGAGACCGGTTGTATGCCGTAACCTGGCCATGGGGTTCTGGGTACCGCTTCACCCCCCTCCTTAGAGCAAACCCTGGGGGGGCTCGATAACACCCACGCATGGCAGCGGGTACCCAGGACCACTTCCTGAAAAGGGGGGGGGTGTCACATCCTCACTTCAGTAAGTCACAGTAAGACAGGTATAAGCTTGTAGCACATGTATAGTATCAAGTATCAAGTCCCGGGTCCTGGCGGCGATTGTTCGGCATCCAAAGGACCCGTTAACCCATACCAGGCGCACCGGGTGCCGGCTGCTACGGTCACCACCACAGTGGCAGTGGCATACACGGCCAACATAGGCGACACACGACGACCGAGGTGGTCCCACAAGTCGAGAGTGACCACAAAGATCCATCAGGCTACCCCAAGCTTCCCAAGGCCCGCCGACTGGGGAGAGTCCCCACGGGTCCTTCCTCGGGCGCACCATGTCCATATCCATACGACGCGAGTCCAGAGTGCCATAGTCGAACTCCTTAAGAACCCCGGATCTTAAGGGAACTCCTCCTTAAGGGATCGGGCATCAAGGCCGTCTTTTCCCTCGCCCTACTGCCACGAAGGCCATACATGAGGGAGTCCTCATGCAGTGTGGGCGGAGGCGTCGACTCCTCAAACCACCAGTTTCCCAGGCAGACTGACCGAGGTCAGGAGCACCGGAGGCCGCCATCCGAATGCAAGTGCGTCTGCGAATCGGTAGGCTCACACTGGGACTGACAGTGGCGGACCGCTGGGAGTGTAGTCAGGCAACTGGGCTTCCCGCCTGGCGCCATCAGGATCTCCACACATCACAGCGAATAGGGCAACACGGTATCACGGGCACTCAAACAGTAGAATCTGTACTCAGGTACTGGCCCAGGCTGGACCAGGCTGTATGAACATGTACACGGCGACTCAAGGCGCCTCTGTATCCCGATTCGTGGTGAAAAGCAGTCCATCCCTCAGCGATGGGCTGATGACACTTAACATACAGATGCACATATCCTGGAGGGCAGAAAAACAAGCAACAATCTGGGTAAATAGGCGTGTAAACACGCTCTGGAGAGAGCGCCAAACCACGCCACGGTCAGGATAAGGCAATGCAGGAGGGTGGACGGGAAAACGCCTGAGTTCAGGCCATATATAGTCAGCTGACACACGTCGACTGGTCTGGATTCCGCAAGTGCCATGGAACCAGACCACACACCCAAAATTCGCAATGCCAATGACAGCGGCATCCGTTGCGCAACGACGTATGGGCTTCAAGGCCCCAAGAGCTCAAAAATATGCCCGAGACGGTGATGAGAAGAGCGTTCCGCAGGGAGTGCCGTTTGACATCCCGGGCCACGTTCTTCTTCGCCCAAGCCACCACGTTCGTATGATACTCCTTGGGGAGCATCATCTTGACCGTGTGGTTGGACTTGGCCCGCTTGGATTCCTCCTTGGTGACCCTTTTGATCCATGCTTCCGGCAGCATGGAGAGCAGGCGAGCCTGCTCGTCACCCTCGTTCCAGTCCTCCACGTTGCGGCGGAAGAGGGTGTATTTCCCTCGGAAGTCCCGCCAATCTCGTAGGCGGATCTCCCGTCCATCATGCTCAAGCTTCATGGACTTCCAGCGCTTGGCAGCCACCTGCGGAGCGTCCACCCGCTCCTGCTCGTTGAGCCACTTCTTGGCTTCCTTGAGGGTCTTGATTCTCCCCTCCTTGGTCGCCACGAAGTATAGCTCGCGGAGCACTTCCGGCAGGCGGTACCTGAACCGTTTGAAGACGTATCTCTCCGCATCAGCGGGAGGCAGGTCTTCAGTGACGGTCAGCCCCCAATCGTCCAGCTTCTCCAAGAAGCGGTCGAGGTTGAGGGGGTTGCCGTCGTACATGGGGGGCTTGATGTCCTTCAAGTCTTCCCACACGGCGGCATCCGCGGCCTTAGAGACCATGAACGCCGGCCGCGAGGTCGACTGAGGTTCCCATCGGCCTCTCCCACGGACTCCCACGGCCGCCACGTCCATCTCCTCCATGGAATCCCTGTGGCTACGCCGCGGTTCCTCCACGTACGCTGAACCGAAATGTTCACGCCGTACTGCATCCATGTACGCATCCTCATCACGGCGCCGGCGGCTGCGTTCAGCGGCCTCCCGTCGTACACCACGCGGCGGGCTGATGTCGAACTCCTCCAGGTCCAGGTCCAGGTCCTCACCTTCGCCGACATCCCACTCCACGTCTCCTCTGGGGACCTCATCCCTGAGTCCACCATAACGTCCTCCAGCCCTGGGGATTGGCGCCGGGGCTGGTGCCGGGCGTCGGGGGCGTACAGGCGTCCGCGGTGGGGCACGGCGGTTGTGGTAGTCCGCGCTGAGCCACTCATCGCGCCATTCCTCACTGCCACTGCCGGGCGGCACGCGCTCGTTGCGGCGGCCCGCGCTGTGGTGAGAGGGGGCGGTGAGAGAGGGGGCACTGGCGCTGGGGCGACTCCTGGGGGCTCCGCCGGGGGCGTGGGGTCTGCCTGGACCTGGTCCGGGTCCCCAGCCGTCGTCGGACGAGCCAGACTCCAGGGGTGGGTGGTCGCTGCCGACGCTCCCACGGGCTTCCAGCGCATCCAGCCTCTCCTGAAGGCCGCTGACGACGTTGGTCAGCGACTTGGTCTCGGCCCTGGCGATGTCCAGCTCCTTCTGCGCGCGCGCGGCGACCCCGGAGATGCGCGCCATCTCGACCTTGCCCGTGTCTACCTCGCACTCGAGGGCAAAGACCCTCCTGCGGAGGTAGACAATCCACCGCCAGGTGGTATCCGGGTCGCCGTTCCCTGGTGGGTCGTCGGGGTCCCCAGGGGGTCCTCCAGGAGGGCCTCCGCCGGGTCCGCCCGGTCCAGGGGGTCCTTCCCCGCCCGGTGGTCCGCCTCCAGGGGGTCCACTCGGTGGGCGTCCTCCAGGGGGTCCTGATGGTCCTCCGCCGGGGGGTCCCGGTGGGTCTCCGCCGGGTCGCCTCGGTGGGTCCGAGGATGGGCGCTTCCTCGTGATGCCGAAGTCCATGTCGTCATCCTCGCCCATGTCGCCCCACCTGGGCGTCTCGGTCTCGGAGGACTCCGAGCTCCGGTAGGGAGGAGGGAGATCCTCATCCTCACCTTCCGGTTCCATGGGGACGTCTCCGCCGCCTCCGCCCGTCCAAGCCACCACTTGGCGATGTCGACGGCCTCGTTCATCCCCGTCACTGGCGGTGAAGAAGGGGTCACTGTCGTGGGGGTGCCCACCCGCTGGCCTCCGCGGCCTCTCGGGGGTCTTCCCCTTGCCCTTCCTCCGTCGACGGACGGTGGTGCCACTGCTCCCACTGCTGCCCGTGTCGGCCTCATCCAGCGCCATCCTGGAGGAGGCGTCCCCTTCGAAAAGCTTTCGAAGGGTCTCCACTCGTGATGCTCCCGGGGGAGTCTCGCGGCGGAGTTTGGCCTCTGCCTCCTCCATTGCGGCAGCGGTGGCTGCGGCAGCTCGCGCTTCGGCTTCCTCCCGAGCACGAGCCGCCTCGGCTTCCCGGGCCTGCTGCAGCCGCGCCTTCTGCGCTTCCAACGCTGCAAGCTCCGCCTCCGTCTTGGCCTTCTCCTCAGCGACCTTCCGTCGCGCGGCCTCGATGGCTTCCTTCTTGGCGGCGTCCTCCTGGGCCTTAGCCGTCGCTTCGGCGTGGGCCCTTTCCTCCGCCTCCTTCTTTGCCCTCTCTTGGGCAAGCGCCTCTTCCAGCGCCTTCACCTCGGCCTCCTTGCAGGCAATGGCCTCCTGCGTCAGGCGGGCTTCCTCGTCGGCTGCCGCCAACTCACCGTTGACCTGGGCAGTTGCTGCCCCATGGGCGGCTACGGCCGTGAGTCCGGCCGCAATGGCCGCCACGGACTGGGCGTGGATGGCCATGCCATGCGCCCACTCCGCAGCCTCCTCCTGGGCGATGCCGACGGCGCCCTCCACGGCAGCGCTGTACTGCCTGGCCCGTTGCCGGGCAACCCGACGGTTGCAGGGCACCCCACAGGCGCGCTCACAGGCGCGCGCCACGTCCCTTTCGGGAGCGACGCTGCTGCTGGAGCTGGCCTTGTCGGCCGGCATCCTCCCGCGGTGGGCCGACTCCACGTCGCTGCTGGGGCCTGCTGGGGCCTGCCGGGCCCTCAGGAGCAGCGGACGGGGCTTGGCCTGGGTCTGCTTGGCGACTTGGATGTAGTCGCCAAGGGTGGTGGAGCCGGGGTGGTGACCACCATTGGCCCTTTGGGGACTGGGGGCTGGGGTTCCGCCCTTGGTGCCTTGGGCGGCTTCGGCGGCCAGGGACTCCTGGTACTCCCGCCACTTCCGGTCCCTCTTCTTGTCCCCGGCGGACCGCTTCTCCTTCCCCGGAGACGCGCTGCTGCTGCCCTGCAGCCTGCGCGCGCTCCCCGGTTCCGGGAAGTTCTTCTCGATCACGTCCCACAGGGAGACGTTGATCGAGGCGCCCGACAGGTAGGCGTTGGGGTCCTCGTCCTCCTCAATCCCGTCGGGGCGCAGCCCTTCGCCGGGCCTGTCCGGCCGGGTCCACGTCCTCCAGCGCCTCTGCTGGTGGCGGTACTCGTACCCTTCCGCCCGCAGCCAGTCCTCCACGGCCTGCAGGCGGTCGGGGGCGATGTCCGTGCGGAGCTCGAAGCTCCTGGGCATGCCGCCTTCGCACTGGGGGTGGCTGTGGCGGTAGTGCTGGTCCCAAACCAACCCACGCAGCAGGCGTGCTGCATGGGGGTGGGGCCGCGGCCACGTCCTGCCCGCTTCCTGCCAATTCACCATGGCAGCGGGGGCGTAGTTGGTCGTGAGGTCCTTGATGTGCACTCGTTCAACTCAACGAACTGGTTGTGGTTGTTGAGGAGGGTGCTGCAGCACTGGATTGGAAGTGCGGCGGGTGCTGGTCAGCCGGTGGTTGTGGAGGTGGTTGACGCGGCCTTGCTGGTCGGCCGATGGGACTCCGGGTCGGCCGATGGGGCTGATGCAGGAGTCCTGGTCTGTGCACCTCTTCCACGGTCGCTGCGCGGTCAGGGCGATGCTCTGGACGGCGCTGCGGGCTCCGTGACGAACTCGGCGCTGTCGCTGAGTGGCGCTGCGAGCCGCTGCGCTGCGCTGCGAGATGCTGCGCTGCGCTGCGAGCTGCGAGCTGCGCCGCGCTGCTCGGGGTTGGTGGCCCCGAGTGGCACGCGAGGGTTGGGTAACCCCGCGGCGGTGAAACGCTTTTGACGCGTTCCCTCGGGGGGCCGGCCACGGGACGCTGCGGTGACACGCACAGGTGAGCAGGCAGGCAAGGCACTACGCTCACAAGGGCATCAATACGCCTGTGTCATGTGACAAAGCGTTTCAGAATCCTTGCCACTCTGCAAAGAGGGAACGAAAGTATGTACAGCAACACATCAGGATATGTACACATGGGGTTGAGACTGGACTGGGGTAAGGGCATCACAGGACCATAGACACTCAGTCCCAACTCATATCCCAATCCCAGGTCCGACCCTCTCAGTGGCTGATGGGGGCGGGGGCTCAAACACAACCCATGCCCTGCTCAGTCCGGACCCTGAAACCCTGCCAATAGGGGGGGTGTCCCGCCCAGCCACAGGCGAGTTCCTGGAAACCAAGGCGCTCCAAGGCCAACCGACAGTGGCTCCCTATGCTCCCTTAATGGCAGGTCCCAACTCCACTCTGAGCCAGAGATATGGCCCCGCCATTATCACCCAGGAGTTGGTAGCTGAAAATGGGCTGTTTCAGCCCAAACTGAAATTAACTCAAAAATCCCCAAAATTGACCCCTCGTCCGGACCCGCCAGAGGTAGGAACGAGGCAACTGACCCTATGCCCCTCGAGTACGAACTTCCTGGAGCCCTCACCCAACCTGGTTCCCTCTGAGATCCCGGCATCAGGGCAACACGGACGAGTCATGTGGGGTCATGATGCCAAAATCACCAAAATTGGCGTCATTCCCACGCGTGGCTCGCCCGGCCAAGGTAAGACCAATGACTCACAGGGTAGGAGGCAGGACCTAGGACTTATATCTGAGTGTACAACTTGAATTTAGGTCCGGGCTCCCCATGGGCTTAGAGAAATGGGGCCGCCCAGTGACCACATGGAAGGGGGAAATTGGGGTCCCAAAATTGGGTCATTTTGGCTGCTTGAAATGAGCCAAAATTCGGTGTGCTCCCAATAGTATATCTCCACGCCGGCTTGAAGATCGGATCCGCCATTCCATACGTGATCCACCGGGAGTCCAATGAGGACTCCCATGCCTTTGGCTCTCAAAGATCTCCATGCCACTCGGCGTGGTGGCGATCCCAACTGGGTCCACAAATGTCAAAATTGCAAAATTGCCCACACTCACTTTGGGCTAGCGCCTTAACGAAGGTGGCTCCGCTTCGCCCACGTGGTGTGTGGACCATGGGGACCATTACCCATAACACCCATGTCATATATGGTCCATTGGTCCATGCGTCCGGCGTGCACGAAGGTTAGAACATGGGGCACGGCGGGCAGCAAAAGTGGAAAAATGCTCAAAATGGCCAAAAATGCGCACACTCATGGTTGGGGCAAATGAGGCACATGCCCGACTCGGACCGGAGTGTGCCATGGGATTGGTATCAAGTCATATTGGTCCAACATATCTTTTGGGCGTCGCCCAACTCCTCCGATATTGGGAATGGCAGGGTCGCCAAGTGAGCCCATGATTTGGGATAGTCCCAAATCGCCAACATGGCGGCCACGGTATGCCAAGCCTAAGAGGAGTTATTCGCCGGGTCCAAGATATGTTGGGCACCGAAGTATGTACCCTCATATCATACTTGGGTCATGATGTCAATCGAGCGCAACGTTGAGATACACGGTCGCCACTTGACATCATGACGGGCCAAAAATGGCAAAATTGGCACAAGCACACACAAAAGTGCCTTGAAAGGTGCATAATTATATAATAATATCTTCGGCTTGGATCGTGCAATCACTTAATCCTTCTACACACAATGACTTGACACCAATGACCTTCGATCCCACATATGTGCTCCACTTGGGGCGCCTTGAAAGGTTACGAGCGCTACTTCCCAAGTGGGCACATGAAAATATGGAAAATTGCCAAACACACACCTTGCTCCCAACGCATCGCTTCGGGATCGCCACACAAGCTTCCCTTCACGAAGGTTAGGCTTGCAATTGATTGTAGGGAGTATGGAGAAGGGGCTTGCACAATATGAGGTCCATTGGCGGGTTGGGCTTGGAGTAATGGACCCGCCAAATGGGCACGCAACACAACACATGGCACATACCACATATTGCCCAAAAAGGTAGCTCCCACCACGATATGTCATGCCCCTCCAAGGGCATAACTTTGTGTCAATCGCTCATAGGAACTCAAGGAGAGTTCCTATGCAACACCAACACTTGCGCGCTACACTCGAAAGTTATCTTAACGCACGCAATGTCATGGCCAAAGAGTTATAACGCAAACTCTACCCTCTTGACCATGATCCATTACACTAGGCTTCCTAAATTACGTCGGGAGTATTGTGAATACATCCCACGTTTCCCTATCGTAATTCCTCGCAAGCAGCACGAGATATGGCCTTCCCAAGTGGCCTCACGAATCAACTTTGTTTTGCCCATATCTTTAAGACAAATGGAGGGCAGGATAAAGGGAAAGTTGATTCGTGCATAGGGAAGCACGTAGGTCCACTCGAAAGAGGTCAAATCAAGTGCGGGGATGTCGAAGTGGAAAATCCGATTTCGACATCCTGAAAAATTCGGATTAAGGTTGCGAGTATTAATTATGAAAATTGCGGAAGCGTCCATGCAGTTCCTGAAGGCTTTGGAGCCTTCGTGACGGATAGCGTTAAAATTTCCATTATAAACAGTTAAACTGGCGGTTACGGTAAAGTCGCGATCCAACCGCCAGCAGTCAAAACAGTGAGTATCAGAACGGAAGCGTAAAAATTGACCGAAACAATATGAAAATAAAACCCTGTTGATTCCTGATATTCCGATACACAAATCTCCGCTGGCGGTGCATCGGTTGCCGATGCGGGGCTTCACGGCACGGAACACGCCGTACATGGGGTTAGTGGACCGGAGACCGGTTGTATGCCGTAACCTGGCCATGGGGTTCTGGGTACCGCTTCAGTCTCGTGTCTCCGTGAACGAGTCTTGTAGCAGCGCTAACAACGATAGAACGCGATAGAGGGATTGATTAGAAAGATTGCAGATGATTAGAGGTCAGATCAGGGTGATTAGACATACACACAAGTGCATAGCGACGTTTTTCGCTTGCGCCCCACTTGCTCTCTCTCTCCAGCGGTAGGTAAGGTGAGTAAGCCCAGGAGGGGCCACCCTCTGGTGGAGTCCGCGATTGTGGGTAAGATGGGCAGGTTTGCCCAAGATACTCGTGCATGCTCGTGCATTCACACACGCATTAAAGGGTAGGCCACGCGAAGTGCGCACGGTAAACCTTGTTTAGGTTACCCAGGGGCTCCTCGGTACGTTCTTTAAGAGAACCTGAGGAGTCTCTTAACGCTTGTTTGCTTGACAGGGCGTGTTTGCGGACAGTGTATTATAGGTCACACTGAGAAGCGTATAATACGTGGAGTGTGGCTTGGTTCCTCCGCCGCAAACATCCCTTCATTTGCCTTTGCTTTACAGGTGTGCAGGTAGGGTGATTGGTGCAGCAGCATACCATTTTTTTCCTGCCCTGCTAAACAAGGGCGCAGATCCCACAAACAAATAACTCCGCCTCTGCCTGTGGCAGAGCAGGGAGTCCGACTCCATCGACATCTGCGCCGTGCACGCAAAAAGAGCTCCTCTTCCCTCCGAGGCCTAGCAGGGGAAACGCGTTGTGGCGTCCCCTGTTAGGCCACAGTTGCTTAGCAGCGCTGTGTTCTCTTGTCCTCTTCACAGGAGGGTCGTTAGGACCCACGACATGTTCTTCAACAACACCCAGTAGAGTGTGCGTGTAGGAGTGGTAGTCCTGAGTGGGGGCTCGAGCCAGTTGCACCAGTGCTCGCCCACCAGGATGGTGCCACTGTAGGGTGTGTAGGACCTGTAGTGCGTGTGTCACTGTCCAACCTGTTTCCTGCAATTTTAGCAGGGTTGGTCGGCTGTGGCAGTGGTTAGGTCAGTATTTTGGCCACTTAGCGAAACAGCGTTTTCATGCCTTCATTGCTTTTGGCCACCCCTCCCTGTAGTAGACAGATAGGTAGGGAAAACAATACCTGGATTAGTACGCTGGGTATTCCCCAAAGGTTTTGCGCCAGCACAGAAATTGGGCGCTTAGGGGAGGGGAGACCCGGGGCGTACCCCGTGGCATCAATAAGCCAACCCTCCAGGTTTAGCAAGCGTGCAGACCTGGGTATAATTAGGACACCACTTCTGCGGCTTGCTCTCAGGACCTTTGGAATAGCACACTCACACATACGCTTTCGCAGGTAAGGGTAAGGTTCAGTCCCTAGCTTTAGTCTTGGAGGCAAGCGTCTCCGCGAGCCTCAGCAGCTCACCAAGGTTGTTCTGGGACAAGTAGTCAACCAGAACTGAGTTTAGGCGTCCCTCAGGTAGAACAAACGCAGAGAAGGGCTCCCAGGTGGTCTCTTCGACTCCAAACCCTTCCCAGAGGGTGAGGAAGCGCCAACCCTGGCGATAGCGGTGGCGTAGGACAGACTTCACCAGGTAGAAGCCCTCCTTAGCCATCTCCTCAACGTTCATGTCGGGGAGTTCATCCTCAGCTTCCATAGGGCTGGCAGCCCCTTGTAGGTCCAGAGCGGCAATTTCCTCGTCGTTCAGCTCCCACTCCTCCCCACAGAGGTCTTCAGGATCATAGTAGCGCTTCAGGTGTTGAGCAGCGCACACCAGGGTCCCCCCTAGACGGGGAGAACACTGCACGGTGATACGGTGTCCATCCACTGATAGAATCTTGTACGGCCCGAAGTACGGGTCATCGCTGGTAGAGCGTGGCCAGGCGGGTAGTCGACGGTGGTGCACCAGCACCCAGTCCCCCTCTTGGTAGGTGGACGGTACTCGTGTGCTTGTTCTTCTTGTTCCACTCACGCTCCCTCACTCTCTGGAGCATAGCCTTGGCCTTGTCCACCTTCACTTGTTGCTCTTGAACCCATTCACCCGCAGAAGAATGGGTGTCCTCTGGATAGGGGGCATGTAGGAACCATGCCGGGCGCCCTAGGAATAGCTCATGGGGCGAGTAGCCAGTAGCAGAACTCTCTTGGGAGTTCATCATCAAGGATATGACGATGAGTAGTCTCACCCAGTCTCTGGTGCGTTCAGTTTTGCACCATGTCCTTACATTCTCCTTGAGGACACGGATCTGTCGCTCACATAGGGGGTTGCTCGTGTGAGAGTAGGGAATCCCCGTAGACACCTGGACATTGAGGGATCTCAGGACCCTCTTGTACCAACCGGTATCTGAGCGGACTCGTACGTCCTCATCGGAGTTGATCTCCTTGGGCGCCCCATAGACACAAAACCACTCCTCCAGGAGTATCTTGATAGTCTCCTCCCCGGTAATGTGCTTGGTACATGGGAACACCCTGGTAAACCTGGTCAACCCGCAGGTTACCACGAGGGCGAAGTCATAGCCCCCGAACTTCGGCATCTCCGTGTAGTCCACGTATAGAACACTGTTAGCACAGTGAGGGATGGGCAGGGTCGAGTAGAGACCTCTGTCCCTGATATCCCCTCGTTTACAGGACCTGCACGGGCACTTGTCCACGATAGGCTAGAGGGTTTTCCGCAGTTGGTCGTCAGTCCACGTAGTGTGGAACCACTGCTTGAACAGCCTCAGGGTACGGTCAGCACCCACATGACCGCTGGACTCATGGGTCCATTTCAGCAGCGCTGGGACTCTGTCACTAGGCACCACAATGCGGTCCTCGTGCCAGAGGTAGCTCTTGTCCCTCTTCCACTGGTCTTGGTTGACCAGGAGGGGTTCAAGGCGTTTCTTCAGGCGCTTGTAGATATCCCCAAACTCCTTCAGGTACTCCGATTGTTGGAGTCCATCCAGGGGGCGTATCATCGTCATGTTGAGGTCCAAGTGGACGTCCATACGGCTGAACGCCTCCTTAGCCAGCGCTTCAGACCGGGTACCAATCAGGGCGTCGAAGTTGTTGCGGCTGATGTAGTCGGCACACTCGTTCTTCACTCTCTGGATATGGTGTACCGTCAGCAGTAGTTGACTGAGGTAGGTCCACCAGCGCCGTACCTTGGCCTTCTCAGGTGGGGGGCCCTTCTGGAAACTGCGGACCGGTTCTTGGTCGCACAGCCAGACCACAGGGTTACTCCCCAACAGTCGTGCTTGTGAGGATAGCACCAGCATACCCGCGAGCAATTCCTGCTCATAGGTGGAGTAGTTCCCCCTGGCCTGGTTGCACTTCCAGTTCCAGTGGCCCAGAGGTACTAGGACCCACTTGTCGTCAGGGTAGCTGTGCTTGAGGGTTCCATCTCGGTTGAGACCTTCCGTACCCCATTGGGAAATGGCCGAGTCGAACTCCTCCTTCTCTAGTGGTTGCCATTGGAACAACGTTCCACCACCGCCCACATTGCTGGCGTCCGTCACAAGGAAAATCTCCCCTTGTGCCCTAGGCACGCCCAAGCACTTAGCGTTGGCTACCTTGTCTTTGAGCTCGTCAAACGCTTGTTGCTCTTGTGGGCCCCAGCGCCAAGTAGTACTCTTCATGATCAAGTCCGTCAGAACGGCGCTGGTGTAGGTGAAGTTTTTGATCTGGCGGCGATAGAAGTTGCACGCCCCAATGAAACTGCGTACATCATGAAGTCCTTTCTTGGGGTCTTCGTGTCGTACCTTGGCATCCATCAGGGGTTTGGCCTTAGAGGCCGCTGGGGTCCACCACCCATAGCCAACATCAAACCCCAGGTACTGCATGGTCCCCTGCATGAACTCACACTTCTCCAGCTTGAGTCGTGTGTGGTTCTCCTGGCAGACCGCAAAGAACTCACCAAAGAGGATTAGGTGATCCTCCTGGGTATTGGTCCCGAGGCATACATCGTCGATGTGAGCCTCCATCTGGGCACCACGGGATATGAGCTCCTGCACCTTAGGTCTCCTTCGTAGGATGGACAAGATCTTGTTCATCAGCTCTTGGAATAGAGCGGGTGCGTTAGCCACGCCAAGAGGCAGGACCTTCCACTTGAACACCCTCCCCTGAGGGGTGATGAAGGCCAGTAGTTCCTGTGCGTTGGGCGTCAGGTCCACTTGCCAGAATCCGCTCCTCTTGTCCATTTTGGTCTTGTAGCGACAGGAGGCTATCTTCTCCAGGGTAGACTCCATATTGGGAATGGACCCTGAGTGGTTCAGCGTTTTCTTGTTCAGCTCTCCGTAGTCCACTACCAGCCGTTTGGCTGTAGACCTCGGTTTAGCCACCAGGAAACAGGGGCTGCAGTGTAGGGGGTAGTCCCGGTCCTTGTACTCCAGGACTAGGCCAGCGTCGATACATTCTTGTATCTGTCGCTCAATCTCGTCGGCCTGCTCTTTAGGAGCTGGATACGGTCTCCTCCGCAATTTGTGACCCACGAACTCGGGTTTCAGCTTGAGATCCATCTGTACCAGCTTGTCACATGAGGCTGGAGGGGGTAGTGATCCGAACACCTCCAGATAGGTCCTTATAAGCTTCTGTATCCGCGGGTCCAATACCTTGATCTTGTCCTCCATGTCCTCGTCAGAGTGTAAGTTGCTTGCCCCCTGAGTAATAGACGTCGGGAGGTGGTCCTCCACCGACTCTTCGCCCGTGGTAGTGTCCTTCAGCCCTTGGTAGGCATATAGAAGGTCTTGTTCAACCATCTCTGGTGGACGATGGCAACATAGGCACGCTCGAGGGGGTTCACAAACAAATTCCTCCGAGAGGTCGTCCTCCTCTGGGGTCCTCACATGGGCGCCCCACACGCTCTTCATGAGCTTAAGATCTACCTCCCTTTGCCAGGTGGTGATCTTCTGTTCAAGGTCCTCCTTCAATTGGGATAGGTCTCCCATACGTCCTTGCTTCAGTGGCCATGAGCTGCAGGTAGGCTTCGCGTAGCATAGCTTTTTCGCCACCAACTTCCTCTTGGAATCCACATCCCCTGCTGTGCCCCTTCCGCCTGTCACCCCTGCTGACTTGCTCCGGATCAACGATTGCATTTCTCAAAATCCTCAAAATCCAAGGTCCAAATCCAAAAATATAGAAAATGTAATCCTCCTTCAACCCTGAATAGCAACCAGATCCCACAAATACAGCAATAACCCAATTCACAATCCAAATCAGGCTGCGGGCTTCCGTTCAGCACATCGATTGTCTCACGATGGGGGGCATGTACAAGAATTGCACCAAGGAAGAAAGCCCTGAAATTGGCATATGAACACAAATAAAGCAAAGTTGGGGAAAGATGGAAACGTACACATTCACAGCCAAAAACCCCTCGGTCCCTGGACTCAAGACCTTCCCTTGACTCACCAACATATTGCCCTGAACCAGGTCAAATGAGATGGCTGAATGCCATGTGTCACAAGTCACTACATAAACCCCAAAAATGTGTTCACTCCCAAGCCTATAAATCCTAGCCCAATAGGGGTAGTGGCGTGTCGTGGCCTAGAGTGGCACTCGGGACCATGCCCTACCCTGACATAACCTTGGTTGGACTTGGGATTGATTGGGCTTGGAGATATGCCCCATGAGTTTGAACTCATAACATGCCAAAAACTGCCAATTCGCACCATATTGGCCATATATCAAATATATGCTCAAAAATGAAGTTACCACTTATCCAAAGGCTCAAAGCATGCATGGACTCGAAGTCTAATATTCATGGAGGATATAGACCAAAGGTCAATGCCCATGTACATCCCCACTTTACCCTCGAAACCCCTTCGGATATGGGCGCCACGCACTGCCCAAGTCAGCCCATGATTTTGAGACCAATTCTTGTAATCTCTCGTGCGCCAAGCCAAATGGAGTACGCGATTCGGCATATGGTGGCGTTCAACTCCAAAGCATATGCCAACATATGAACAACATACCATGGTTTGACTCTCCATAGGCTTCTTGCTGTTTGCTGACCAGGTAAGTACACAAAACGCAAAAATGAGCACAAATTGAGGTCAAAAACATGAAAATATGACCAAATACAAAGTTGTCATGATAGTATATCTCTATGCTCACCCATGATATCCGCTCATGATTCAATACACAAATGATTGGAACCATTTGCGAACAATTCCCCTGCTTGGATCCCCAATCGGGCGCATGGAGATACCTTCCCCACTAATATCTACATGCCCCATGAAAACGGGAGTGCACCCATGGATCTCTTTGTCAAACATACCATGAGCAATACATATGCGGTAGACTTGGTCTAGCGCTTTGAATTCCACAATTGGGACATGGGCAAAGCCCTTGTCACGTATGGCTCCCCATCTCTTCGGCCACACGAAGATATACAACATGGGCGTGAGCATATCAAACATATACCATGCATACAACACATACCCTCAAAATATGGCTCCCACCATGATATGCCATGTCCCTCCATTGACATAACTTCACGTTAAAAATACGTAGGAACCCAAGGAAAGTTGCTATGCAACCCCAACACTCATGCGGTACACTCGAAAGTCACAATAAAATGTTCGGTTGCACGGTCCAAGAGTTATATATCACTTTATACCCCCTTGACCATTATCCCTTGCTATATCGGGCATGTGTACACACCAAAGGCGTTTGATGCTTCCTAAATTAAGTTGAGACCAAGGCGTTTGCAACCCAACCTTCCTTATTCTCTTTCCTCACACTCGCGCGTAGATATGGTCCTTCAAAGTGGTCCCACGATTCACTTTTGTTTCCCTTATATCTCCAAGTCAAATGGGTGGCAAGTATAAGGGAAACCTGATTCGGGCATAGGGAAAGGAGTATGACCCCTCGAAGAAGTCCAAATCAAGTGCGGCGATGTCGAAGTCGAAAATCCGATTTCGACATCGCGAAAAATTCAGAATAAAATTTCGAGTGCTCATTTAGAAAATTGCGGAGGCAACGAACCCTTTGCTGATGAAATCTGACCATTCAACGGAGTATCCGCCAAAGTATCTGGAAATAACAGTTAACCAATCGGTTAACGCAAAATCGCGAGCCAACTGACGGTCGCCGGTACATTGACCATCAGAACGAAAGGCTGAAAAATTACGGAAACATCATGATAGTAAAACCCTGTTGATTCCTGATATTCCGATATATAAATCTCCGCTGGCGGCGCCTCGGTTCTGAATACGGCCGCTCATAGCCGGAATGGCCAAACCTATCACACTATCACATCGGGTTAGGTCAGGTGGATGGGAGAGTATGATATCAGCCAATGGCGGCTTGCCGGCACATAGATACACACCCCAAGTGACCCCAAGATGGCCACGGGGGTCCGAACCGGCTTCACATGGCTGGGAGAGTTGCAGGCGTTGGTGTCAGTCACGACGTACTCATCTCCTCCGGGTGTAGTATCAATATCATCTTGAGGTCGTAGGCGATCCTTCAAGTCACCGAAGGCGAGTCCATCGCTTTCTCGTTGTATAGCCTGGACCAGAGTCGCGTCCAGATCCTCCCAGGGGATGGAGGTAAGACCTCCGTCCACCACGCTCATCATACTCCCCCATCCAGGTTTCCCAATAGGCGTCTTACGCCCCAGAGGCACGTAGATGGCCTCATCAGGTAACCGAACAGAGCTGATACTCAGCCTGTCAAGGAGGTTTCGCCAGTACTCGTTGCCCCCATGGGCTCCCCAATCGGGGGAACACAGGACCATACGGGAACGTTCCAAGGCCACCTTGGTCAGCACCTTCCCCAGTTCACTGAACCTGGGGTTCCCGTAGGCCATCCCGAAAGAGGGCCAGTAAAATTTGTAGCTGCAGTTCTTCCCCTTGCTGCAGTAAAGGTCCAGTACATGCTGCCTCTCGCTGGCGAACAACTCCACACTCAGGTCTTCTCTAGAGTAACCCAACTCCTTCAGACCTTGGTCTAGGACTTCCCCCAATAGTTGATAGTCCTCAGTTTTGGAGGCCGCCATCATGTTCGAGGGCTCCTCCTTCAATAGCCTCAGGTAACTCGAGGTATGTTCCGACTGCTCCAGTGGCACAGACTCTCTGCCACTGCCGTGGTCCACGTAGAGGAAGTAGGGCGCTTGCAGCGTCAGGGATTGTATCTGGGAGTGCTGTACGAAGAAGTCAGTCCCCAGTACAAAGTCGAAGGCCTCAGTGTCCATCACATAGAACCGATGGGCGATAGTCCGGGAGCCCCTAGGTACCTCCACTTCACAGTCCCCGCAGCTGTGCACCACATGTCCATCCCCCATGCGTATAGCAGCGGTGGTCATGGTGTTCTTCAGGCTCCCACAAGGTAAAATTTTCTTGGCCACTATAGATATGGTGGCGCCAGTGTCCAATACCCCCAGGTATTCGCGTCCCCCTAGTCGGATACGTACCCAAAAGACCAGGTCTTGGGTGCCACCGGAGCGTCCCCGTCAGAACTCCGCGGAAGAGGTCACCTCGAACCCCTTGTTCCGCAGTTTGCGGGCCATCCTCATGAAACGGCTCCTCTTCTTAGCGTTGCCGTCATCACCACCTTCATGCTCACGCTTGGCTCCTTGTTCTTGCTGGGCCTGCGTTTGTGAGCGTGTGGTAGGACCAGACTGCCCTCCAGAGGGCTCGGAGTTCCCCCCTGGATTAGGGTTGGGGTTGCCTCCGTTCTTGTCCTTATTCTTGTTGTCCTTGTCCGGCTGGCGGTTAGCGCCTCCTCCTCGTCCACCTTGACCCTTGTCTTGCCCTTGTCCACGTCCTTTCGACTTGCCCTTGCCGGAGTCGTTGCCTTTGCCTTTGCCTCCACCTTTGCCTGAGCCTTTGCCAGGATCTTCACCCTTAAGCTTCGCCGATAAGCGTTGCTTATGGTAGCACTCATCCTCGTAGTTCTTCCGCTTCCCGCAGAATGCACACGTGATGGTGCACCTGTAATGATCCGGCAGCTTCGCTTTGGCGCCGGCTTTCTTCTCCTGCTGCTTCCCCTGGACTACGAAGCAGTCTCGCTGCTTGCAGTCAGGGGCGTGCTGCAGGTGGCCCTGCTCGTCTCTGGCATCACACCAGAATAGCTCCTTAACGTTCTCCATGATACAGGCGTGGGCGTGTTTGGCAGTAGTCCCCTGCCCAGGTCGGGACCCTTGGTATCCTTTGCCATGCCCTCCAGAAGCTCCACCACCAGGACGGTAGTTGTTCAAGTGCTGGTCGCTCTCCTTCTCCAGCGCCAGCTCCAGGAGAAGCACACATAGATCCTCGTAGCGGAGGGATCTAGCCTTGCGCTCCGCCATCGAACGGCACTCGTCCCACAGCTCTCGAGGGAGCTTGCCCACCAACCAGAACAGCAGGTCGTCGCTGCTGTAGGAACCGGGCGTCAATCGTCCAGCCCAGTGATCCAGGTCAGCCAACAGCTCAGAGACCCTGCCAGGTTTGGAGTTGTTGGGCAGCACGGGCAGGTTCTGGATCTCGGCCCTGATGGAGAGGTCGGTTTCGTAGGTCGGGTACTGCCTCTCCAAGGCAACCAACACATCGGCAAAAGTGGCAGAGTTAGTCACGATCTGCCTGACCTGCTTCTTCAGGTACTTGGTCTTGCAGCACTGCAGGAGCAGATCGCACTTGACTCTTCCACTAGCGTGGATTTGGCCGGTCAATCGGAGAAACCGGCCAAAATTCTCTGCGAACTCGCTGGGGTCCTTACCTGTGAACTCAGGCAGGTTCACCACGATCTTGGAGGTGGCAATAGCCTTCGCCTCCTGAGACCTGCGTCCCTCAGGGCGTCGGGTCTTCTTCTTCTTCTTCTTCTTCTTTCCCCTTGGGTTCTCGGGGTCCTCCGGGTCATCGTCCTCCGAGGGCGAAGCAGAAGTCATAGACGGCGGCTCATCATCGGAGGGGTCTCCGCCTAGATCACTAGAGCCAGAAGGCTCCACGTCCACCATTGCCCTCAAGGCTGTCAGCCCAAGCCGGTCCAGCTCGGCCCTCGTAGAGTTGGTCACGTGGCTGTAGGGCGGCTGGGCCGTTCTCGGTACGAAAGGACTTCTCGGTATCGCTGCAGGGGTCGGCATCGGTCGGCTCCTCAGGCTCCCCAGGGTGTTTGTCAGCCCTGCCGCCAGGTGGTTGGCCTGTACTCGGTGGGGTGACATTCCCACCGTGGTACGTGACGCTTGGGGCGGTATCATCAGGGGCTCCAGTTTCCCTCGGATCTCTTGAGTGAGGTCGCCCACTATTTTTGAGGTGGCTCCTCGGAGCACCTCGTTGATCTCCGACCGCGTCAGGGACCTGTTGGAGGATCTCCCCGATCCTCTACTCCTGCCTTCAAGAGACTCAGGTCCTCTCCTCAACCCACTCAAGGTTGCATACCCAGGTGCATACCCAGGAACATCCACATAGGTTCCCGTAGCGGGTAGAGGATGGTGATAGTCAGCCGCATACCATCGCGGCGCAGAACTGGAAGCCACCGGCTCACTGGCAGTAGTTGCCTCAGGAAACGCAGTGGTAGTTGGGCCCAAACCATAGGCAGGGTAGGCAGGCATGCCAGTAAAGCCTGTGCCTTCTGCCATAGGCGGGTTGGTTATGGGAGTGGATGTTGCAGCGTCTGGGTCTGGAATTGGGACTGTGGTGGTTATAGGAGAGGGTGATGCGTGGAGGCCAGAAGCGCTTGGTGCGCCTTCGAAGGTAGGGTCATTCGTCAGGTCTTGCCCTTGGTCCTCTCCTTCGTCTGCTTCGTCTCCAGCATCCTTCTCGCTCTCTCTCTTCGTCTTCACGGGCTGAGTGACCTCCTCCTCGACTGAGAGGGCCCTGAAGGCCGACTGGAGTCCATCCAAAGAGTCCTCAGCCACGTCCACTGGCCCATGTAAGGGCTCCGAAGGTACAGCGCTAGGTCCAGGTCCAGGTTCACAAGGTGCTTGCCTTGCCGGTGCCTCAGGCGCTGTCTTCACGTCGGCGTCCTCCTTCCTTGTGTCCATCTTCGTTCGCCTCTCTGCTTATATGTGACTGTACTCGGCGCACTGGATGTACGGCGCGGGGTTGCTGCCGGTGCGCAGAGACAGTCTGCCTCTTGCTACCAGAAAAGTTTATAGTGATTTCAACACTGTGTTTTTGCCTCTCCTGCTGCTTGCTGCTGGTGTAGGGTTTCCTGCTGCTTGTTTTTGAAGATGAAAAGCTTTTGTTTGCTGAAATACAATCAATCCAGGATAGCCCAAGCCAGAGGTATGCAAGTAGAAGAGAGTCACGATCAAAGCATGAAGGGCTGCAGTGTAAACAGTGAAAAATGAAAGGATATTCACAGAAACTGCAACTCCGGTCAAATCGGATTGCATATTCACAAAGATAGCTGAATTGCTTTGGAAAAAGAGTTGGAAAACTGTCCCATGGTCACTCAATCTCCATAGTGCCATCTCAGGAGATGTGCACTCTTTGTTTTGGGTCCCATATGTGCTGAGGTGGCAGGGCATGTGGCGATGAGGTCACTGCCATGTCACATGGGATCTTCCTACTTAGCTAGGCTGACCGGGAATTGAACCCAGGACCTCTCAAAAAGAGGTGCCCAGCCCCCTAGGGTGCATACCACTAGGACAGCTAAGAAGTCATGATAAAACATAGATAAATTCATAGGCTCTGCCCTGGATATGTGAGTTCTTAATCAACTCAGGAAAAGATGATTTGCCTCACATTGATAGGGGATTAAGGGGTCCACTCCATATCCTGATTGGGTGTTTGGTTCCATTGGTCAAAATGTCTTATCACCACTTTTTGTGGGGCCAATACTAGAATAGAAATGCATGGATGCTCAGTGCATCTTTAATACAACTAGAGTATGCCTCAATGCATTGGAAAAGCACTTTTTCTTACTGGACACAGCGGACCTTGCCGTCATCCGGGGACGCGGCCACCAGGGCCACCTCTTGGGCAACCTGCCCTGGGCGCTGGAGCTCGTAGCGCTCCAGGGCGCTCGCCAGCATCCCTGCCTCCCGCTGCCCCGTGCCCATGAGGCAGTGCCTGTGGGCACCCTCGGCCGCATGGTACTTGCATTGCCGCTGCTCACAGCTCCCCAGGGGAGGGGGCGGCACCGCAGTGGGCATGGCCCGCAGCGGCGCGTTGGCCGGGTCCACGTCCATGCCGGCGTAGACGTCGGGCCCGGCGTCGTCCTCATACATGAGGGCCAGCGCCGACTCGCCGGGCCCGTACGCCTCCTCGGCGCCCTCGCCCTCCGCCTCCTGCTCTCCCTCCGCCCCTTCTCCAGCCGCAACCATCGCCGGCGGCGTGTCCGGCCGCGGCGGGAGTGGCGCCAGAGGCCGCTCGTCAGCGCCTCCGCCCCTTAAACCTCCGCCGCGTCCAGCCGTGCCCGCAGGTTGTCGGGCAGCCCGGCCCAGCTGGTGCCCGCATGGAGGTCCATGCTGTACGCCAGCCCCAGCGGACACGGCTCACCGGGTGCCACCTGGCGCCACTCCCGCCACTCCCACATCCAGTCCTCCACTCCTTCCCCCTTGGTACGCCCCTCACTGGGCTCCACAACCCCGCCGCCCTCCGCCGGTGTCTGCGCCTCCGGCACACCCCGCCCCGCGTCCTGTCCCCCCGAAGCAACCGCCTCCGACGGCTTCTCCTTGGACCCTTCCGCCCTCGGGGCGACAGCCGCGAGCGCCTGCGCTATCAGCTCGCCGGTGTCAGCCCCTTCCGGCGCGGCTCCATCGCTCCCCGCGGCTGTCAGCCGGTACGCCTCCAGGGCCTGCGCGAGCAGCTCGCTGATGTCTCGCGGGCCAGCCACTGCCGCCTCCTGCGCTGCATCCCCCGCCTGTTCCCCCGCCGTAGGCCTCCCCATGGGGGCCGCGCCCTGCATCCCACGCGTTGGAGTGGACCACCACCCGGCACCACCGGCTCAGGCCCCGTCGGCACCACGGGCGGGGCTCCGCGCGGCACGGCTGGGTCCGGCACCTGGACTGTCCGCGGTGATGACCCCGCCGCGGTATGCCCCGGCTGGGTCGCCGCCAGGGGTGGCGCAGCCGCAGGCGCCCCCATTCTCCTCGCCTCGCCCGGTGGCACGCCACGTGCCTCCCCTTGCGACACCCCCTGCTGCTGGGTGCCCCGCCCCGGCGCAGGCACCGGTACCGGTACCGGCACGGGCACTGTGTGCTGAGGCGGCCGTGGGTGCTGCTGGGGCAGGGGATGCGGGTACTCCACATGCTGGTGCGGTCGGTGATGGTGATGGTGATGCTGAAGGTGGACGGGGTGTTGTGGCACAGCCGCTCGGTGATGGTGATGGTGAAGGTGGACGGGGAGCTGTGGCACAGCCGCCGGGTGTACGTTTTGGTGTGGGAAGTGATGCTGCACCATGGGGAACCCGACGGGGTGATGAAGTAGGTGATGGAGATGGAGTTGGTGGTGGTGGTGAGCCCCAAGGGGCGGGATGGGCATGGGCCCGAGGCCTGGGGGCGGCGGCATCGGAGACGCAGCCGGCGCCGCATACCCCGGCCGCCCCGCTGATCCCGCTGGGGGCCGCCTGCGCTGCGCGTCCTCGAGCTGCCCGAGATCTTGTAGACATCGGAGTAGTCATTTGAGCAGGTGCAACCCAAACGGCACCGTGCCCGCTGCGAACCGCGCCTGAACGTCAGGCGCGTTGTACGGGTGGGGATCGCGGGCCAACATCTGCCGCAAGCAGACGTCGACGAAGTGGTCCCATCCGTTGTCCCTGGACGGACGGTCCGCGTCCACGCGCGCCTGGAACGCCGCATACGTCTGCGGCCCGCATCTGACGAGATCAGACACTGTGTCCACCAGGCGCCGGGCACGCCGCCGGAAGGCTGGCAACTCCGCGGGATCGGTGGGGACGGATAGCGACATTTAGCTAACGAAGGCTGTGTGAGCTATGGATATGGGAGAACGGATGGACTCGGTGGCCCGTCCCGGCCGCTGCTGGCTTTACGATGCACGACACTTCGCACGACACAGTTGCCCACCCCTCTTGCGTGCCCCCCCCCTACCTTCCCTTCCGTGTTCCTTTGCCCCCAGTTCTGCCCCCTAGGTGTGCCCCTTGGTTCAACCCGGTTGTTGGTGGGCTTGTTGCCAGGCAGGGTTCGGGGGGGGGGGGCTCCCGACGCTGGCTCTGGTCCCTCCCTCCGGGAGTTTCCCCACGGGGGGGCCGATGCCTGCACTCCCCGTCAGGGTGTAACTCTGTTGTACGGGCCGTCCATTTGTACCCGCTCCGTACAAATGGACCTGCGTCGTATCCAGGTACGTCGGCCCTTCCCCACACCGGGGTCGGGTACACTGTGGGTCTCTGGGGAGTCCTTGCGGGATAGGCGCGTCTCTTGCCTACCCCAATGAACGGTGTGCCCTACCCGCAGCCCCTCACAGGACACGAACCACAATACGTGCCGTGGGGAGTGCTCTTGGTCAGGCCCATTGGCCAGCCCCCCAGGCCGGTGCCACCTCGGGCTGCTGGCCAACGGTCCCGGGCGTAACCCACCTTATTGCCTGCGCTCAGGTGGGGTACGGACAGCGGGGGGGCCCCCAAACCCCTGAGGTCTGGTACCTCACCAGCGTCTTTTGCGGGCTCTTGTCACCCCAGCCCCCCCCCGTTCGCTGCAGCGTTGGTCCCTGCCTCCTAGCTTTCGTCCCCAGGGGCGTCCCCCTTTCCCGCACCCCTTGCCGTGCTTCCTGGCTCCCGCCATGTCCCGTCTGCCCCTGCTGTCTGCCCCTGCTCTGGCGTGTTGGTGTCCTTTGTTTTTTTTTTTACCGCTCGCTTCTCGTCTCTCCCCCCGGCGTTTCGGTCTGTCCTCTGCCCCCCCCCATGTCCCCTCGCTGTCTCCTCGCTGTCCTCGCCCCTTTCTTGGGTGGGTGGAGGAGAAGGGGGTAGGGGGGGGGGGCGTCCTCGCCGTCCTTCCCCTGGCGTAAGCACGTCGCAAGCACGGCGCAGGCACAAGGTGCGGCACTTGTCCCTCTGCAGGGGGGGGGGTTTGCGTGTGGCTCCTGTCTTCACCCTACCTTTCCTGCGGTCGCACCCCGGTGGTCCCCCCGTTGGGGCTTGCACGGCGCGTGCTCCCTTTGGGCACGGTCCTGTGGTTCGTCCCGCACCCTCTCTCCGCTGCCTCCCCACCCTGCCAAGTTGTCCTCGGGGGGGGGTCAGCGTTCCGCTACCGTCATCCCCCTTGTCGCCCTTGTCGTCTTCCCTTTGTAGCACGCATGTCGCAGGCATGACGCAACCACGACGCAAGCACAGGGCGTGGCTGCAGCGGTGGGGGGGGGGGGTTCCCTTTGGGGCCCCCATTTCCCCGTAGTCGGGTTTTTCACCACCGCCCCATGCGGGCCCATGTCACCCCGGCCTTCCCCCATTTCGCCGCGGTTTTGGTCCCCGTCTTCTCGCTTTCTTCCTCTGGCGCGTTGGTTTGCGTTGTTCATGGTTGTTTTTTTTTTTTCACCGCTCGCCGCCTATCTCTTCCCCTGGCACGTAGGTCTGTCCTCTGTCCCCCCCCCACGTCCCCTCGCCACCTCCTCGCTGTCCTCGCCCCGTTCCTTGGTGGGTGGGGGAGAAGGGGGTGGGCGGGGGGGGCGCCCTCGCTGTTCGTCCTCCGGCGTAAGCACGTCGCAAGCACGGCGCAGGCACGAGGCGCGGCACTTGTTCCTCTGCAGGGGAGGGGGGCATGCCGCGTGGCTACCGTCGTCGCCCTACCCAGCGTTCGTTCCCCCGTCGCCCCCCCCGCTGGGGCTTGCACGGCGCGTGCTTCCTTTGGACACGGTCGTGCGGTCCATCCCGCACCCTCTCTCCGCTGCCTCCCCACCTTGCCGCTTTGTCCTCGGGAGGGGGGGCCGCTGTCCGCCCCTCCCTTCCTTCATCCCCCACCCTTAGGGGGGCGGAAGTGTGTGGAGGGGGGGGGGCTTGTCGTCTTCCCTTCGTTGCACGCATGTCGCAGGCACGACGCAAGCACGGCGCAGGCACGAGGCGCTGCACCCGTCCCTCTGCAGGGGGGGGGGCATGCCTTGTAGCTCCCGTCGTCGTCCTATCTACCCTGCGCTCGCACCCCCGGTGGTCCCCGCGCCGGGGCTTGCATGGCGCGTGCCCTCTTCGGGCACGGTCGTGTGGTCCGTCCCGCATCCTCTTTCCGCTGCCTCCCTACCCTGCCGCGTTGTCCTCGGGAGGGGGGGTCGCTTTTAGCCCTCCTCCTACCCGCATCCCCCGCCCTCGGGGGGGCAGGGGTGTGTGGGGGGGGGAGGGGCGCCCATGTCGTCTCCCCTTCGTTGCACGCATGTCGCAGGCACGACGCAGGCACGACGCAAGCACGGGGTGAGGCACTGGGCTGCTGCGGGGGGGGGGGGGTTCCCTTTGGGCCTTCCCGCCCTACTCCATGGTATAGGCTCCGCACCCCAGGATCACCAGCCGCTGTTGCCCCTTGGCGGTAGTCGCCACGTCTCCGCTTGGTGCTCAGTGTCCCGTGCCTGCTCCCTCCTGTGCCCATACTTACTGGAGGAGGTACGTACCCGGGTGGAAACGCAAGATGAGGAAGTGCGGGTAGCGGGGAGGACTTACCGTACGCCTCGAAGGCTTCTTGCGCCATCCGCCGCCCTGGTCGAGGGGAGGGCCCCTGTTTTGGCACCCAACAGCCCGGGGGGGGCCGAGTGCCATCCTCTCCCTGGTGCCCGTGTATCCACTTCCGAGCGGCCTGATACCGGTGCCGTGGTATCAGTCCGCTGGAAGTGGCGGCTACAAAGCGGCCGGGCGCTCTCGTCCCCCGGGCCTCTGCCACCCCCGAGCGCGATGGAGGCCCCTGAGCTCCTATGGCAGAGACGCGGGGAGACGGGCGGGGGATTCACTTGTGGCATCCCCTGGCCACCTAGTTAATCAGATCAGCACAATCGCTGCCGCAGGGGGCCCTCCGGATGGCGCCGCTGGTGCCCGTCACCTCTGCGTCACACTTACTGCAACAGGCGCAGGGGGTCCAGTGGATGGTGTCACTGGCGCGTGTCCCCTCTGCGCCACAGGTTGGGTCACAGCACGGGAGGCCCTACGGATGGCGCCGCAGGTGCCTGTCCCCCCGTGCCACTTCCTGCCTCCGGCGCCAGGCTTGGTTGACGTGTCATGACACATGCATGAATGAGGTCAGAGTCGGTTTCTGGACGCGCACGGCGCACGGCACGACGCATGGCAACTATCCCCTACCCTGCCCCCTCTGGTCCCTCCCTCGCCCTCTTAGCTCGCCCAGCGCTGAGCATGCCCCTGTCTCCCTTGTCGCTCCCTCTCTCTGCTCCGGCTGTCCTGCCTTCGCTTACCTCCTTTGTGTCCTACCTCTTCCGCCCTGCCCGTGCCCCCTTCCCTCGTCCCTGCCGGCCCTCGTTGCATGACACTACGCAGGCACACAGCACACTACCCCTTTGGGGGCGGGCTGCCTTGTGACAGCACGCCGCGGCACCCCGCCTTGCCCTGCGCCCCCGCACGCTGCGGGCGGCTCGCCCGGTTGTGGAGTACCATGTTACCCCATTCTCTGCCCCGCCTTCTCGGTCCCCCTGCCCTCCGTCCAGCGCGTGCACAGTGCGGAGCAATTCGCGAGGCAGTGCTCCGTCTCTGCCCTTCTCTCTGCCTCCGCCAACTGGCCCTGTCTTGCCCCCTGTTTGCTCGCCCTCTCTCGCCTTGCCCTGCCCCTCGTCCCTGGGTGCAGGGTCTCCGGCCTCCTTCCTCTCCGTCCCCCTCCCTCTTTTCCCCCGCCTCCTCTTCCTTACCCCCGCCCCCCGGCCAGCGCTAGCACGGTGCGGAGCAATTCGCGAGGCAACCCTCCCTCCCTGCCCCCCCCCTCCGCTCCCGCTCCCTGGCCCAGCCATGCCCCTCGTGTGTTCGTTCTCCCTCATCCTCCCTTGCTCCCCTTCCCTGGTCCCTGGGTCCCTGGCCCTCTGTCTCCTTGTCCCCGTCCTCGCTTTACCCTCCCTGCATACACTTCGCGGAGCAATACGCGAGGCACCTCTCCCACTCCCTCTTCACCTTGCCGCCCCCCTGCGCCCTGGTCCCTAGGCTTGTGGCACGCTTGTCGCACTGCACCCGCCTGCGGCCTTTGTCCCTCTACGCCTGCCCTGCCTCCCCCTCCCTCCCCTGCCCGTTGACCTCTCTATCCCTTGCAGGACACTACGCAGGACACTGTGTAGGCAAGTCGCACGCATGTCGCAGGCACGCACCTGGCCCTCGTTGCATGACGCTACGCAGGACACTGCACCTTTGGGGGTGGACCGCTTTGTGGCAGCGCGCCGCGGCGCCCCGCCTTGTCCAGTGCTGCCGCGCACTGCGGGCGGCTCGCTCGGTTGCGGGGCACCTATGTGCTTCTGCCCCACGTTCGCTCCTTCATGCCCTCTTCCCTGCCCTGTCTTCTCTGTTCCTCTGCCCTCCGGCCAGCGCGAGCACAATGCGGAGCAATTCGCGAGGCAGCGCTCCCTCTTGCCCCCTCTCTCTGCCCCGGCCCCCTGGCCCTGTCCTGCCCCCTGTCTGCTGGCCCTTCTCGTCCTCCCTTGCCCCCCTTCTCTGGTCCCTTGGTCCCTGGCCCTCCGTCTCTCTGTCCCCGTCCTCCCTGTACCCTCCCGGCATACACTTCGCGGAGCAATACGCGAGGCACCCCTCCCACTCCCTCTTCACCTTGCCGCCCCCTGGTGCCCTTGTCCCGTCTGCACCCGCCTGCGGCCTTTGGCCCTCTACTCCCGCCCTACCTCCCCCTCCCTCCCCTGCCCTTTCCCTCTCTGCACTTCGCAGGTCACTACGCAGGACACTTTGTAGGCAAGTAGCACGCATGTCGCAGGCACGCACCTGGCCTGCCCCTCCCTGCCCTGCCCTTTCCCCTCTCTACACTTCGCAGGACACTACGCAGGACACTGTGTAGGCACGTCGCACGCATGTCGCAGGCACGCACCTGGCCCCCATCGGCGGCGTCGTCGGGCTGGCTGGCTCCACGCTGTGGCCGCCCGCCGCTGCCGCAGCCCCCGCAGGAGCCGCCGCCGCGGGCAGCCACTCCAAGTGCCGCGGGGGGCGCGGCCCTGGTAGGCCCCGGCTGCCCCCCGGCCAGGGTTTTACTGTACCCCCCGCGGCGCCTGGACACCGGGGGGGATCCATCACAAAATATCTGCACGACATCGAAAAAAATAGATCTTATACACACACACACACACACACACACACACACACACACACACACACATATATATATATATATATATATATATATATATATATATATATATATATATATATATATATATATAATATATATATATATATATATATATATATATATATATATATATATATATATATATATATATATACATATATATATATATATATATATATATATATATATATATATATATATATATATATATATATATATATATATATATATATATATATATATATATATATATATATATATATATATATATATATATATATATATATATATATATATATATATATATATATATATATATATATATATATATATATATATATATATATATATATATATATATATATATATATATATATATATATATATATATATATATATATATATATATATATATATATATATATATATATATATATATATATATATATATATATATATATGTGTGTGTGTGTGTGTGTGTGTGTGTGTGTGTGTGTGTGTGTGTATAAGATCTATTTTTTTCGATGTCTTGCAGATATATATATATATATATATATATATATATGTATATATATATATGTATATATATATATGTATATATATATATATATATATATATATATATATATATATATATATATATATATATATATATATATATATATATATATATATATATATATATATATATATATATATATATATATATATATATATATATATATATATATATATATATATATATATATATATATATATATATATATATATATCCTCCAATCTACACCCCTCTCCCCAACTCTAGGTGGCTCCACCATACGGCTGTAAGGTACGTGCGAAAGGCAAAACGTGGTGCATACACGTGGTGGAAGGGGCTAAACCCAATCAAAACGGGCTCAAAATAGGCTCAAAGCAGTTGTTTGAGCATCCCAAATGGTCCAGGATCACTTTTGGGAAAACGCATTTGTGACCCATTTTTGACCCATTTTTGGTCCCAAAACGACCCATTTTCAACGCATTTTCGGATTTTGCATTGCCCAAAACGCGGGCCCACGAGCTCCAAATGGCCTAAAACCACTTGTTTGAGCATCCCGAATGGTCCAGGATCACTTTTGCAAAAATGCGTTTTTGACCCCTTTTTACCCATTTTTGGTCCCAAACCGGCCAATTTTCAAGGCATTTTGGGATTTTCCGTGGCCCAAAACACGCCAGCACGGGCTTAAAACCGGCTAAGAACACTTGGTTGAGCATCCCAAGTGGTCTAGGAACAACTTTGGAAAAAATGATTTTTTTCGCCCCGGGGACCCTGGTGGACCCACCGTTGGCCCCCACCCTGCGCGGGCCGGGCTGCCCTCCGGCTCCACCAAGTGACCACTGGTACAGGGGTCTGGCTGGCTCGTTGGGTGATTCTGAAGCTTGGAAACCACAAAAAGTGGGGGCTTGCGGGTGGACTACGTGCCCTCGGAATTCGGATGTGAGCCACGTAACCCAAGATACGCCCTGTGCTTGGTTTCGGGGTGTTGGTGCGCATTGCGCAGGTTTTTGGGGCTTTTTGGCGCCTTTTTGGGCCGTTTCTCAGACATAGCGTGGAATTGAAGGGCACTAGAGAGCTCCTTGACACGGTGAAGTCAAGCCGCACGGGCAGTGTACTCACCGTATCCCTTCGTTTGGGCGTTTCGCCCGGGTTCTGGGGCCGTTTTTGGCGAAAAATGGCTGTTTTTGGGCGAAAGCTGCGCAGATTTGGGAGGGCACCACCCGACTTGGCGCTCCCACCCCGGGCCGCCACCAGTGAGTTTTTCGCTCAAAAGTTGGATTTGGCAAGGCCACTACCTGGGCTCCAAGAGGGCTAGAGTAGAGTAGAGCCCGGAGCAATGAGGCGGAGCAATGGCCAAAACGGTGAGGAGAAGTGCTCGTTGCTTGTTGCTTGTTGTTGCCTGCTTGTTGTTGCTTGCTTGTTAGCTAGATTTAAGGGGAGAGGGGTGTGGTAATATATCCTCCAGTCTACACCCCTCTCCCAACTCTAGGTGGCTCCACCACACGGTTCTAAGGTACGTGCCAAGTGCACAAAGTGGTGCATACATGTGCTGGAAGGGGCTAAACTCGGTCAAAAACGGGCTCAAAACGGGCTAAAAACACTTGTTTGAGCATCCCAAATGGTCCGGGATCACTTTTGGAAAAACACATTTTTGACCCATTTTTGACCCATTTTTGGTCCCAAAATGGCCCACTTTCAAGGCATCTTGGGATTTTCCATGAGCCAAAACCCGTCGCCACGGGCTCAAAATGGGCTAAAACCACTTGTTTGAGCATCATAAATGGTCCAGGGTCATTTTTGTAAAAACACGTTTTTGACCCATTTTGGACCCATTGTTGGTCCCAAAACGGCCCATTTTCAAGGCATTTTGCGATTTTCCATGGCCCAAAAGGTGCCACCACGGGCTCAAAACAGCCTGAAAACACTTGTTTGGGCATCCCAAGAGGTCTAGGAAAAAGTTTGGAAAAAATCTTTTTTTTGCCCCGGGGACCCTGGTGGACCCACCGTTGGCCCCCACTGTGCGTGGGCTAGCCGGCCCTCCGGCTGCACCAAGTGACCACTGGTTCGGGGGTCAACGTGTCTCGTTGGGCGATTCTGCGGCTTGGAAACCATAAAAAGTGGGTGGTTGCGGGTGGACTAGGTGCCCTCGGAATTCCTTTTTGAGCCACGTAGCCCAAGATACGTCCCGTTTTTGGTTTCGGGGTGATGGTGCACATTGCGCGGTTTTTGGGGCTTTTTGGCGCCTTTTTGGGCCGTTTCTCGGATATATCGTGGAGGTAGAGGGCCCCAAAGGTCCCTTGGTCACGAGAAAGTCAAGCTGCACGTGCAGTGTAGCAGCCGTCTGCCTTCGTTTGGCTGTTTTGCACCCTTACTAGGGCTATTTTGGGCGAAAAATGGCTGTTTTTGGCCCAAAACTGCGGCACCACCGCCCCGGGCGGCCAGCGGTGAGTTTTTGGCTCAGAACTTGGATTTGGCAAGGCCACCACCTACGCTCCAAGATGGCCACATGGAAAGAAGATTCGAAGCGTTGGGACGGAGCAATGGCCAAAACGGCACGGAGACGTGTTGTTGTTGTTGTTGTTGTTGTTGTTGTTGTTGTTGTTGTTGTTTGTTGTTAGCTAAATTTAAGGGGAGAGGGGTGTAGTAATATATAGCCGAAAGTGTCCCACATTCGCAGCGTTTCTCGGGCTGGAACCTCAACCTTACGCTCTTCGGTTATCATATGTATATGTATATATACACCGTAGAAATCAATCGAAATAAAGATTCGGAATCTGGCAGCGGCGATTTTCATCAAAAGTACAGGAAAAAAATACAGAAATTCAAATTCTGCCAATTAAAAAGTACAGAAATCGGATTTACAGAAAAGCGCTGCGGCGCTGCTGCCGTCATGGCTGCTGCCCGGGAAACCGACCCGTTGTGATTGGGTACTCTAGTGTATGAAATACAAGACCGGTAACTAATAAGACACCGGAGTGGGTTTTGGGAGGCCTTGCACGCACACCTCATGTTGGCAAACGGGTTCTTTATAAGAGACCGGGGTGTCACCGGGCACCTCATGTTGGCAACCGGGTTCCTAATAAGAAACCGGGTTGTCACCGAAGGAGAGACGAGCACCCAAGCATGGAACGCACGAGCAACAATACAACAAATAACAATTCGGTAAACTACATCCACCTCGGCGGCTTGGCGGAGTTCTGATCATGCACGTGACCTTGAGAAAATAGAGCAAACACATCCGGAGGCAATATGAATCGGGGAGGAAGCGGAGGCAACTCCGGCAAGGGAGAAAAGTGGTTGTCGATTGGTACCATGGAGCCCATAACCCTGGGCTTGGGCTTGCCTCTACCAAGTCTAGGACTTGGCTTTGGTTTTGGCTTTGGGGCCACATTGGCGGCGGGTCGCGCAAGGTCACTTGAGCTTGAGGAGGCACATTTTGTGATGCTTGTGCATTCACTAGAGTGGATGCCTGCTCCTTAGCGCGCTCATACTTTATAAGCTTGACGCGCGTAGTGGTCGTACCACAAGTCCTCAAGTACGGTCTTAGGTCTCAGACTTTGACACCGGTTTCAGACTCGCATACGTTTTTGCACCATTTGCTTCATACACCCGGCTTTGTATTTGTTGCTTTCATTTGCTTTGCCGTTGCCTATTGCATGAATTCGGCGGCGGGGCATTTTTGCCGAAGTAGGCGGAGCAAATTTTGGAAAGGTATTAAATGTGATAGGGGTCCTAAATGTACCGGTACATTGCCTTCCAAATGTACCGCACAATGTGACACCAAAATGATCAAAAATTCAAATCAACCATGTGAACCATTTCCATTACATGGATGGCAAAAGCAATCAGATTGAGTGCAGGAATGGACTGAATCAAACCATTTCAAGGAATTCCACTTGAATTATGACCAAATGAACCAAATGAGCCAAACGAAGCCAATTCCAACCAATTAACTCTAATCAGGGCACCTGGAGGGGGTGGCAAGGGCAGAGGGAAGGGACATGGAGCAATCACACAGCAAAATGAAGCAATCCCACAGCCTGTCATCGTGGAGGGTACCATGAAACTGTTATAAAGACTGCCACTTCAGTCAGCCAAAACAGCAGCAAAAACCCTCACACTGAGTGTGTCAGCATGAAGACCCACATACCTTTCTGTAATGAACACAAGCTTTCCATCTCAGAACAAAGAAAAGGGATTCTTCCCCTTGTTGCGGTTGCGCAGAGCAGGCCCATCAAAGGGCGCCCTGGCGGATGTGTTGCCGGTGCGCAGAGCAGGCCCGTCAAAGGGCGCCCTGGCAACTGGAGCCCTCCTTCTCTTGGGTTTGGGCTCAGGCTCATGCTTAAGCTCATGCCTGGGGCCTTCAAAGGCAAATGTATAAACAAAATCAGACTGGCGAGTGTTGTTCCTGTTGCGCGACGGACGCACTGGACTCCTAGGCAGTTCGTCAGGTCCACTGTGTTCGTCACGGGGACATCTGTCGACAGCTGTCGTTTGGGTGTTAGTTTCGGTGGGAGGTTCGTTCACAACAATGGAGGGAACTTGGCAGTCACAGACCTGAGTGAGGGGCATGTCGTCCTCAGGGTCGAAGCGAAACCCTACCGCAGGCGCTGGCGCAAACTGTCTGGGCGCTGGCGCATTCACAGACACATTCACGGGCACATTCACGGGCACATTGCCTTGCACATTCGGAAAAAAATTCGGAAAAAAAACTGGAAGGGCCACTGGAAGGGCCACCTGAAAGCTATAACCACCCATACCCAAAGGGAATGGATGGTGCAAAGGGTACACAGGCTGGGCGACAGGGAGCGCGTTCGAATTAACGGTGGGCACTCGGGGCAGAACCATATTCGGCATCGTGTTCGGAATCGTGTTCGGCGCCACCGGCGCGGCTGCATTGGAGGAAGTCGACTCGTCGGGCAGCAGAGAGTAAGCCTTGGGTTCGAACTTGAAGTCGGTTGCCGAATGCACATTGCCTGCCATCGCATCAGCCACCTTTCGCCGTGTCTCCTTCGAGACATTGTTGTAGATCGGCAGAGTGCTCCCATTCACGCTAATACATTGGGCAAGATCTGCTGTAGACACGGCAGCATTGCTTTGAACGCGGGAGATTGCAGCCTGTCGCCCAAGGGCCTTTGTCGTCACAGGCCTTTGAGGCAAACCGACCGATTTGCCGCCGCACATTTCCAGCATTCGCAGCACTTTCCAGCATCTGGCCGTCGTCGCCCACTTCAAGGAACATCCAGTTGTACGGCACTCCAGGGGGCGCAGCGTGCAGGTCATCAAGCTGATTCGACAGAGCTTCGATGATACACAATCGTTTGTCCGGCCCAGCCACCAACAACTGTTTGAAGAACGGCAGGTGTAACTGCTAAGATGTAGCCTTTTTTGTTCACATGGGGACGTACGCATTGAAATCTCAACTCGTACGCACTGATTTTCCACACCGTACGCACTGGGTACCAAACGCGCACGCGCTGCGTACGATTTTGCGCCAAACGCGTATGCAGTGCGTACGGTTTGGTAAATCAGTGCGTACGAGTTGGGATTTCAACACGTACGTGTCGGGCGTTCAACACGTACGTGTCCATGTGAACATATCTTAGCAGTTACACGTCCGAATTCGCAACACTGGGCATGCGTTGCTTGATTTCGGGGAAGTTCGGCTCACACTAACCACTGCGAAGGTTCTGCTCGGATCCAATAGGCTCCTTTGTCAAAATGCAGGCGGTCAAACATCTCAACCGGGATCGGCCCAGACTGATTATCAGTCGCATCAGCTGCCTGGCACCCGGCGAATTCCAATCAGTGCTGCGGCACAACTTGATCAGCTCCTCATCCGTTACTGGTGGCTCTTTCGGTGCCTTGTTTTGTTGCAAGTACCATAACCTGTAGCGTCGCATTGCATCTTTCATCATCGTCCACTAGCGAGGCATCATGTACTCATTATGCATGTAGAAACCAGAAGTCGGGAATCTGCGGCAGTATACATGCAAGAACGCGTTCGTATACGTTACGAAACTCCTCGGACTGAGCGTGTACACCTTTGGTTTTCGCTGCTTCTCATTGGAGCTCTCGACTGCAATGGCATACTGCAAGCGGCGATCCATCAACTCCCACTTCTCTGCTTCGGCATCCAAGAGAGCATGTGGACTGCCGACATAGCGCGCCCAATTGATGAACCAGTCGTCCCCCGACGAAAACTCTGCTCCGATGAGGTCTTTGGCAGCACTGAAGGCCTTGCAACATTTCAGAGCGTTCACGTAACTCACACACTCTTCACCTTGTGGATCAGCTGGTGCATCGTCAAACAAATCTCCCATGAACTGTGGTCCTGCGGGCGCTTCTTGGTACAAACCTTCCGGCGCTTCCTCCTCTAACATCCGTGTGACATTGTCGAGCCAGACATGGATAGGTGGCGGGCCCTGTGCATTGAGCTTCAGTATCTTGGTTTGGGCCTTTGACATGCCACAAAGCGCCACAAAGCCTGAATTAGCAAAAAGAAAGTGAAAATAGTGAAAACAATAAGTCCCCTATCACATTTAGGCAATATCCGCAGCCTGTGATAGATTGCGCGCTCCAATGTGCCGGCCTATCGGCCGTCACATTGGGCGCGCAATCTACCACAGGCCGCGGATATCGGATATAAAAAATACACCGTCCGATGATGTCCAGCATTTAACAAATAAGGAAAACATCCAAGCAGTCCGGGCTACATTATTAAAAAATGGGGAAAAGGAAATTAGACAAGGCTTCTCAACGGAGTTCTTATTCTGTGTTCCGATTGATTTCTACAGCATCGATATTTAGCCGAAAGTGTCCGACATTCGCAGCGTTTCTTGGGGCTGGAACCTCAAGCGTACGCTCTCGGTATTTAATTCAAAAACTATTTTCAATGGTCACAGAAATATCGACCCGCAGGTTTTACAAGCTAGGGGGAGTAATCATAAAACGAAACGCGTAATTACAACAAAGAGCTAAATAAGCACCAACCAAGAAACACAAGTTTTGGCCTCTCCATATGATTTGGGCAAGTGTGAGTGGTCCGAGTCCTATGTTGGGACACCAACGCTGCTGCGGCTCGGCCATTCTACATACCTTCTACATACATCCGGTCCTGCCGACACGTGTGAATTTGTTGGGCGTGCCAACAAAATCACACAATTTGTCCCATTTAAAAAGTGCATGCACTGAGGCATCTCCATGCATGCTTGCCTACTTAGTTGGGCACGGGGACACTACAACACAATGCAACGGCAATTGTGTTGGTGATTATGAAAGAGGACCACTTGGTGTGGATTCCCACACGCGCAAACAACCCAAAACCCCATCCCGATGCATGATGTGCCTTCTTTAAAAGGAAGGAAATTTTACCACACACTCCATGGATCGGTGACAACATCTTGACATCTTGACGGCTTGGGCAATGAGGCAAACATGCATGTATTACATGTAATACAATTAGCGATGGTGGCTGGCTAGGTGGATGGCAGGCGTGGGTGGCTGGCTAGGTGGCTGGCTGGCTTGCCGGCCGAACCCCCCCCCCATGGCTGGCGCAGCTCCGTTGTGTTGTGTTGTGTTGTGTTGTTTTGTGTTGTTTTATTCCTTGCTTGGTTTGAGTGTTATGTTACCGCATGGAGAATTGGTCTGCTTAAATCCATCACCAACTATGGTGTGCAGAGATGTTGTCACACGCATGTGTTGCATATTGCATACAGCTCCCAGTTTGCGTTATGCCGTTGGGTTCGTGCCTCCGCATTGAAATGTGGTCTGCTTCAATCCCTCACCAACAAGCACACGAGCCAAGGGCCCTACTTGGTTGTACAGAAAAAACTGTACGACCAGGTGATGCAGTACTCCGTGGACAATCTGTAGAGAGACTCTCATGCTGCACGAACAGTGAACCCGCCGTCTCTGGGTACATTGTGGAACGAGTCTTGAAATGGTGCACGATGTGTTGCACTACCCCTTGCATGCCGTTGCTTTGATCCACAACACAACACAACACAACGCAACACAACACAACACAACACAACACAACACAACACAACACAACACAACACAACACTACACAACACACATAACACTACACAAAACAACACAACACAACACAATACAAGTCAACATCCCCGTCTTCTGGTCTTGGCAGGTGTAGGCAAGGGGGGGGGGTATTTTTCACCTTTCTGTTGGGGCCGGGTGAACACAATACAGCAGCGGGTGGGGGGGTATTTTTTACGTCCGTGTTGGCCGCCCGTGTTAACACGCCTACTGCCCAAAGCTACAAATTTGTCTTGTGTCTCCGCATCCATCCCTATGGACGTCTGAAGCCACCGTCCCTAGATTCATCCCATGCTACAGAGTCATGCTTCCAGCTTGGAGATGTGATTCGGGTGGCATCATGCAACACACATTTGAAAAAAAACTTCATATCCCGGTTACATAACATTCCGAATCCCGGCCGAGCACAAGGTTTGTATATAGAACTTCCATTGTTGAGTTTACAAGCTTCATGCTTCATCTTGCATGGCATGCATCCAATGGCACTCCCTAACGTTGCTTGTGGGGACAATTGGATGTTATCTTCTAGGAAGCTCATGCATACCTTGGATGGTAAGCTCGACGAATTGCGTAAATGTGTTCCTCTAGCGTTCCAACTTGACAAGTGGTTGGCAATTAGGGAATATTTTTTGCTTCTTAGCAAATCGCAAAATGGCAGACAATGCTCCCGACTTGAATAACCTCTACTTCCATCCCCTCACTGGAACTCCGTTTGAGGAATCTAAGGAAAACAATTGTGCCCGGAGCCGCATATTCCTCAACCATTCCTTGTTTTTGGATGTGCAAAAAGTGGTGGACTTACAACAGTGCAATCGATTGTCAAGTCTAAGCCAACGCTACAGGGCATTGATGAGGAATCATATCTTGCACCTGAAGCAGTTACGAGACAAGTGGTATGTCTGTTAGGGCTTGCTTGTTAACACTTGGTATTTGTACAAACACAATTGACGGAGATTGAGGTCAGGGTGTGTGTATTATGCTATGTCGGCCTCATATCTTTCTCCTCATGAAACTCACAAAGTGGCCTCTTGTTGAATTGGTATTTCAATGGGTCACGCAAGGGGGCGTCGGCACGCATTTGGGTATTTTTCACCTTTGCAGTGGCGAAGATCGCGAACGGATTCTTTTGCGAGAGGAGTGTCAGTTCATCAAAGTAACCGAAGTTGTTTGGCATTTGACCGAGGTCTTTTTGTTGGACGACCATCAATACATTGGGCCACATTTTGTGACATGGTGTGAATCCAGAGTGACAACTCCCTCCAAGGTACAACGCCCAAACATCGAGTTTCCATGTGCTGAGGTAGCTTTTTGTGAGGCTCAGCAATCGCAATTGCTTGGGGTCTCAAATTGGCACGAACCTTGTTGCCGCGAACACAACGACTAGATCCGTCACTTGCATGTCTTTCGCACATGCTAACAGCCTTGACCTTGTTGGATTGTTGCCATCTTCCGTGTAGCTACAGCAATGTGAAGGCGAATGGCATGACGAACCTGAATATTATTGGCCGTTTGTGAAAAGACTTTTGTGTAATGGTATGCCTCCATATGCATACCTTGTTCGGTGACCCACGGGAAGTGCAATGCCCCCCCCGCCGCCCTCACACACACACACACACACACACACACACACACACACACACACACACACACACACACACACACACGTACGTAATAAACGGACATTGGTACATTTTAACCGTGTGATTCCCCAACCATTCATGCACCCGGACGAAGCCTGGGGCAATACACAAATGATGCACCCTTGGACGACATTGGCACAACGTATGCTAGTTCATGCCTAAGCTCATTACTACAGTAGGCAACAATTTCGACGAAATTAGCGGTCAAACTTGCACGCGAAGAAAGCAAGCAGTGGAATCGTTTGAGGTTTCGTTTGAATGAGTTGTGCAAGAAAAGGACAAATATATTTTGTAGTTCTTACCCCTCGTGTAGGCTTCAAAGAGGATAGGTCACAATGGCATGTCTCTTTAGCCTTTTTGAGTTGTTTGAATTTCAACATGAGAGCACGATGATGTGAGGCAACAAGGGACCTTAAGTGCGGCACACATGGGTTGGGTTGGGGGGGGGGGGGTGTCAGCGGTGTTTGTTGTTCTCTGCTGTTCCGTTCATCCCCAAAAGAGGGAGGGGGGTGTTCAAGTCATGTTTCCATGTTTTTTGGATAGTTTAAGTCCAAAGGTATATTGTTGTCACATTCATAGCAAGAATTCATGGTTCGAACAAATTTTCATGGTAGTTGCCCATCTTTGGTTGCTTTTGGTTTGCATGACATTGCTAATACTTTTTTTTAAGAAGTGTCATGCCTCATAGGTTGGTACATTTGCTGTGGTTAAAATTGTTTTGGCAACAAGTCTCATGGATTATTTGTTGCTTCAAATGGAGAGAGCAAGGGTGGCAGGGGTGTTGGAGATCGCACGTCGGCATGGGGTTGACCATGGGCCGCATCGAACGCAGGAAAAAAGCCGTAAGGTCCTATGGCTCAGGACCCAAAGCAGGGTTACGGTGGATGTGACTGTAGAGACAGACAAGTGTCAGGGAGGTACAAGTTAGAGCACAGGGAGGCGTGGTGTGAGTCACTTCAGACGTCTACAACCCCCTGCGGCGCTTGCGCTGCTCAAATGGAGATCTAAACAGATGGCGATACCCCTCGTGTTCAAATGGCGTGCCGTGTTTGCACTCAATAATATCGTGGCTCACAGTTTGGCGAAACTGGTGGGCAGGGCGCTGAGGGTGCTACTACATGATATGTACACTACACGTACTTTCGTCTCTGGCCCTGCCAGCTATGGTTGGAGTCAAGGATTTGGTGTGTGCAGTACCCAGGGCTCAGAGGCTGAGGTCCCATGTGCGTCCTGGAGGCACATGTGGACGATATGTTCTGGGAATTGGATAAAGAGGTGTGCATGTTTGCGATCTCGCATGCCGTGTGTGTGGCTCGGGACTCCCGTAGGGAGAAGAACACCCTTCATCAGGGGGGCGATAAGTCGCTGGACAGGATTGACAGTTCCACCTCAGAAGAGTTTCGGGTTCTCACAGAAGAGGAGCTACTGTGTGTTGTCAGGTGGGCCCTGTTTCAAAATACCCTTGTGGTGTTTGGGCCTGTACTCCTTTCTCAAGGGAAGCAAGGGGTACCCATATTATAGGGGGTCATGTGGCTGCTCATATTCCTAGGAATATAGCCGAATTCGGGGCTATGTACTCGGAGGGGGTGCCCACCGCTTGCGACCGCCTGCGACCACCTGCAACCGCCTGCGATTCCTTAAGAAAATTTTCGTACACGTCTACAGATGGCATAACCCATACACTCACTCCCCCACTCCCTCCAGCCCACCCGGCCTCCCTCCCTCCGTCCCTCCAAGTGTGCAATGCATTAACCCATTGAATGTAGTAACTACGAAGTAAGGGCCCAAAGTGTTTCTCAGGTAAAAACTAGGTAAAAACCAAGTTAAATGGGTAAAAAAATCAATAACTTGCTTTGTGCGTGTTTGCTCGCCTTGCCCTCTCTTATGATGTGTAACGGACACATTTGCATGCAAATACGCTGAAACATGGGTGAAAACGGAGGTGTTTTGCCACTCTTACGTCTCTTGCACCACAACACCACCATGTACACGCAATTATTGCTCTTTACTGCCTTTTTCCGCGCGTAAAAGGGTGTATTTGCATGGTTACCATAAGTTTAGCTCGGACACAAAAAGGGTAATTTCCGCACGTAAAAGGGCTTATTTACTTGTCTCGTGAATTCTGTTGCGGACGCAAATTAGGCCTTTTGCGCACGCAAAATCCATGTAATTGCCTCTTTCACTCTTAGGGGCTTCTCTTTTATGGGACATGCCTGGCAAGAAGACCAGAGCCAAGGCCGCTGTCCATGCCCCCGGGGACCCGCAGCCACCGCCCAAGCCCGCACCACGGGGGGGGGCGACTCCGCGGGTCCTAGGACGCCAACTACCCCCCCCCCCCCCCCCAAGGGGCCTTCGGCCGACAGTTAGTTGTCAAAGGTATGAGCCCAAGGAGCCAACGGGCGCCGAAGGCGCCCAATGGGGTTATGTAGCCACCTTGCCCACTTGTGGGCCCTTTTCTGATTCTGCCCCCCGCTCTGAGGCGGTGGGGATCCCCTAGGCGGCAGGGGTTATGTAGCCACCTTGCCCACAAGTGGGCCAATTCTAATTCTGCCCCCCCGCTCTATAGCGGTGGCTATTTGGGCGTCTAGCCGTACTAGAGACCCATACTTTGAGATACTAGGGGCCCCTAGGGGCATCATGGTGACCCCCGGCGTAGGTTTTGAGTTCTGATTTTGTTCCCTTTGTTAGGGACCCCCGAGAATGCAGGGGTGATGTAGCATTTCCGCCCTCTTTTGGGCCCCAACCGTCCGGTGCTATTGAGGAAACCGGGACGAGGATGGAGGGGACGTAGCTGAGGGCCCTCCTAGTGCCAGCACAGCACCAGCCCCGCACCCCAAGAGGATCAAGTCCTCCTCCTCCTCCTCCTCCTCATTCTCCTCCTCCTCCTCCTCCTCCTCCTCCTCCTCCTCCTCCTCCTCCTCCTCCGAGGCATCTTCCGGGACGGAGCGTTCTCGCCCGTTGCAGAGTGTAGGGAGGAGGAACCAGGTGTTTAGTTGGCAGCCAAAGAAGAGGTCGGCCGCCGCAGCATATGATTCTGATAGCTCATCAAGTGAAGGTGAGTTATTTAAGTAAGGGCTTTTTCCTGTGCCCTTATTAGGTCGATACGTAGAAAGTGTTCCAAGGAGCCACTCTTGGTCTTAGGCCCCTCCCCTTAGGTCGATCCGTAGAAAGTGTTCCAAGGAGTCAATCTTGGTCTTAGGCCCTTCTTTTTCATTCCTCGAAACGTTTGGGGAGAAGGCTGCTACAAGTGTGGTGTAAGCGGGGAGGGGTGATGTACCATCATGGCGGTGTGGTCCGAGGCCACCGCCCCGAGTTGCTATGACCACACGTTTGCAGTTGCATTCCAACCCCTATATATATGAATATAAATATATATATATATATATATATGTATATATATATATATATATATATATGTATATATATATATATATATATATATATATATATATATATATATATATATATATATATATATATATATATATATATATATATGGCGGTGTGGTCCGAGGCCACCGCCCCGAGTTGCTATGACCACACGTTTGCAGTTGCATTCCAACCCCTATATATATGAATATAAATATATATATATATATATATATATATATATATATATACATATATATATATATATATATATATATATATATATATATATATATATATACATATCTTTGTATGTATGTATGTATGTCTTGTGGCATGGTGTAACTCTAATCCCATGGCCGCCTCAGGAGCCCACCCCCCTGAGGTTCCCAATGTGGCTGGGAATACCCAAGCCAATGATACCCTACCCTCTATTGTGGGAAGGGGCGGTGCGAAATGTCGGATCACACCTGGGCCGCATACCCAACTGTTCGGAGGTGCCCGACACCCCCCCCCCCCCCACGGGAACCCCGGGAACCCCCCCCCCCCGGGAACCGCCCTCCCCGGCGCCCCTCCTAGACCCCCCCTCCAAGCCCCCCCCCCCCCCCACCCCCCCCCCACCCCCTACGGGCCTTCGGCCAACAGTTAGTTGGGGGGGTAGTTGGCGTCGAGGACCGAGGGGTCGCCCCCCCCGTGGCCCGCACCTCCTCCCCGCACCACCCATGAGCCCACGCGGCAGGTTGTTGATGAGTATGTGAAGGTGGTGGGTGTGGAAAATGTGGCGGGACTGGGATCCAGGTGTTGGATTGTGCACTCTCGGTGAACGAGATTAAGGGGTTGCCGGCTATCCCCGAGGACGTTTGCTCGGTGAGAGAGCGGCTGCAAAAATTGCAGCAGGAAAAAGGTGAACCCTTGAAATATTTGTTGAGGGTCAACCCGCAGGCCGGTCCAGTTGCTCTGTCCAAGGGCGTTTTGAGCAATTTTGCTCTAGGCCATTACCACTGGTTGAGCCCTGCCCCAATGGGAATATTCCTGCAACTCAGCGCAGACACCGTAACGGCATTGTTTGCCATGATGCAACGTGCCCAAGGCCCCCAAAAGCAATGTGCCGGATGCAGACCGGGAAAAGGAGGCCGGTAACCGATGGATGTGGTTAGACCCCGTCAAGGTGAAACATTGGGCACAGAAGCTCGATACGGACACACACATTTTTTTCCGGGAGTCCAAATTTCAGGACTGGTCGGCCTACGGAGCGATTCAGTCCGTGGGTCGGCGCGAGGCCTTGAAAGGACCGGCCATCCGTGATTTGACGCAGCCCACAATTTCTGTAACGCAGGACGATTTTTTTGCGCTTGGCATGGGTTGCCCGTCGCCAGGCATCGCAGTGAAATACCCTGTGTCTCGGCATCCGTTGCCGGATCCGCCATCTAGGACCCCCGAGGAATATTCCTTTGTCTACGACGTAGATGACGAAACGGGCGCTTCTAGGGGTCGGGAAAAACACCCTTGCTTTTACGACGCTTCCGGGGTTTTTTGAGGTGGCCTGACGCACTCGCGCATGAGTTTTGATGCGGTTCATCCATTTTCAAGGAGAGAAGCACTATGCATCTTGCCTCTGCCTCTGCTTCCATCGTTCTGAGCGTTGTACAGGTGCCGCGCGTCGGCCGCGTTTTCCGTGTTCCGCTCCGGTGCTTCCGCCCGTGCTTCTGGAGGTACGTTTGCTGCGTTTGCCGCGTTGTGTTCGTCTTCCCCGTTGCCCCTGAGGCCCTCTTTAAATTTAAATTTAAATTTGAATTCTCACAAAATGACCACCCCGCTGTATCCCAACAACTGTAAGCAGTGGCTGAAGGCTGATGGAGCGTTGGAGAAGTGGAAGCCGAAGGAGGCGGGCCAGATGAGCTTCGTTGTTTTCCAGCTGAAAGCGCAAACATGTATGTGCCCGCAACATGCAACCTTCGTTGTCCTCGTTCGTTTTGTCCGTCACATGCTTACTCGACATTGCCCCTTGATTTGGTTCCCCATGGTTCTCCTCTCTTGATTGCATTCTTTTCTGCACAGCGGGGTACTGGTGCGGATGGGTCGAGCAGAGGGCCAAGAAGCAGAAGAAGCTGCCGGATGGTTGGGAATGGGATGCAGCGTTCTAGGGCGTGGTGCGGAACCCCCCCAATTTAGGGTGTCGTTAATATGGTTGGAACCCGGAATTTCACATGTTACATGGGTGCACTATGATGCAACAATGTGCCTTCCATGTTTCGTTTGCTCGATATTGCCCGTTTTGCACTTTTTGCGATTTGATCTTTTTGTGCTCTAACTAGTTAGAACGGGGTTAGAACGGGGTTAGAGCACTAGTTATCGCGTGGGTTATCGCGCGATAACCTAGTTATCGCGGGGGTTATCGCGGGGGTTATCGCGCGATAACCTAGTTATCGCGTGGGTTATCGCGCTTCATTTTATGTTTCCCCTTTTCGCTGTAGCTCTCAAAGCCTTCGTATTCTTTGATAATGGCCCTTGCTGCTGCCCACGCTTGGTGCGAGCACCATCAAAAGCTCCTTGGGGTCCGTCGCCTTGGCGGTCTTGAGGGGTTTACGATGGGTGATGCCAATGTGAGGCGCCCTGTGGCGACCCGCTTTGAACATGGTGTGGACTTTGGACTCCTTGTCCATAAGTACCCCTTCATGGCGGACAAGCGAGACCCCCTGGTTCTGAGCAACTACATCTTGGAGTTGCTAGAGGTAAATCCAGGGGTTGCTGGATTTTTGATCCAGCTTCATACCGAGGATGTGGACGCGGTGGTGGAGTCCGTCACCGCTCATGCCGGGAAGGTTGCGGGGACGAAGACGACCCTCTATGTGGGTCAGGAGGAGGAGGAGGAGGAAGTGGAGGAGGAGGAGGTGGATGCGGGGGGGGTGGGGGCTGGGGGGAGGAAGGAGAAGCCCCACAACCGCCTCATGATTAGTGTCCAGAAGGTAAGGATCCGACCGGGTAAGGGGAAGGGGAAGTCGGATTGTTGGTTCCCCCAACCCCTCACCCACAACACCCGCCGGGTCTGCACTGACGACCCCGAAAACGAGCTCTCCACGCACTCCCTTTGCCCCACAAGGGAGTGGGAGCGTGAGTGGTATGGGGTCACCACTCCCAACATTGATTCGGGGCAGGGGGTGATTCTTTTTCCATTTGGGGCAACACCCCCCCTTATTGGGGAGGCGGAGGAGGTGGTTGCCGCCGAGCCCTTGGGGGCCTTTAATAGGGACCCCAATGACCTTGTGCTCACGGTGGGGGGAAAGCTGGTGGTCAACCACCTCCTGGAGCACGATTTTTTGAGTGACATTCAGCTGCAAAGTCTTTTGGAAGATTTGGATAGGGTGCCTCTCTCAGAGAAGGCACCCATTTTCAATGAGAACCCCCCCATTGTCGGCAGGCCCCAAGATTCTGGGACCCGCCGCACATTGTATGGCAACTATGGGGGTGCCAACCACCACAAGCACAACCCCCACAAGCTCCATGATCTGCCAGTCCTCAAAAGGGTGGCAGATCGTGTGCTTGAGACCACAAAGAAGACTGTGGTGGGGGGGGTCGGATGGAGCTGCACCATCCTTGACATGGCCGAAATTTCGAGCTATGACCACACCCCCCAGCACCTCCATCGCGACGCCCCCCCCTACACCATTCCTGAAGGCACATTGATTGTCAATTGCCTTATTATGCTAACCCATAATCATGAGGAGGAGGATGGGTCACATTTTCTTTTTGTGCCCTCCAGCAGTTCGGGGTTCCCTGACCCTTGGGTGGAGAGCGCTGTGCCATTCAAGAGGGGCACTGCCTTTTTTTTTAATGCCCTTGATGTCCACAGGGGGTCGGGGATTCCCAAGGCCTCTCCCATGGGGGTAAGGGACCCCCGCCTCATGGCATTTTTTGCCATTGAGCTTACCCAGGGGGGGAATCTTCGATTTCCCAACCTGCACGTGACGCAGTCCATTAAAAGGCCCCAGCTGGGGGCACGTGGTGGCCGGGTGGCCAGGACAGTCCAGTGTGATGGGGCGGTTAGGTGTAGGGGGAAGGTGGTAGCCAATTGCTACGGATGCAATCGGCTGATTTTGTGCACCGCCCACAAAGATGGCCTTTGTGTGCCATGCCACGAGGGGGAGGAGGTGGTGGGGGGGGGGGGAGGAGGAGGTGGTGGTGGACCCCAATGGGGTCAGCATTGAGCAATATGCTCAGTGCTTGCTCCCGGTGGGAACAACCACAGGGCATTTTTTGTTGTCGGGGTGGGGGATTGGGAGGGAGGTGATTGCCCCCCTCACTAATGAGGAGGCGGGGGCGGTCGCAGGCCACCCCGATCAGAGCCCCTTGGCCAAGGTGTGCCATGGGGAGGCACTGCCCTGGCCCACCTTGCAAGGGCATGTTGGGATTAAGGTGCCGGCGGGCACCATTTTGGTGGTGAGGAGGGGGTTGTATGGGGGAGTGGCAAGGGTGGCCCCTGAGGTGGAGGGGGTGGCCCAGGTGGTGGAGTGGCGGCAGGTGGGGGAGTATGCGGCCGTCAGGGACTTCGTGTGGCTGCGGAGGCTGGGCCTGGTGCTGGACGACGCCAAGAAGGAGGGCCAAGGCATGTGTTCATGTCACCAGGTGTGAAAACTTCCCACAACACCCTGCTCTAACCCCTGCTCTAACTAGTTATCGCGCTAGGTTATCGCGTTCTAACTAGGTGCTCTAGCTAGTTATCGCGCTAGGTTATCGCGTTCTAACTAGTTATCGCGGGGTTAGCGCGGGGGGTTATCGCGGTGGTTATCCCGCGATAACCTAGTTATCGCGGGGGTTATCGCGCGGGTTATCGCGTGTTTTTTTTTTGTTTCTTTTGTTTTTTTCAGGCTACCATCTTGCAGCTGCCCCGTATCTTCGTCCAGGACGACGCCCAGGCAGCCGAGGCAGCAGGCGGAGCAGCAGAAGCAGCAGGGGCACGGCCCGCCAAGCCGGTGGCAGCCCGGTTGGAGCTGGGTGGGGAGAAGAGGCTGCCGGAGGGGGCGTCGTGGCGGTGGGGGGAGCCTGGGGATGAGGCCTGCAGGATGGGGGGGACGGGATAGTACCGGCGGGTCACCATCACCGAGAAGGAGGGGGGGGTGGAGAGGGAGACCAACCTCACCCTCCCCTCCTATGTGTGGGTTGGGGGGGAAACGGCCAAGTGGCCGAATGCCGCAGAGGGGGAAACGGTTGCGGCTTTTTTGTGTTTGTTTGGGATGAGCGACCCCCCCTAAAGGAAATCTTATTTCCTTTTGAGGGTGTGTTTTTTGTGGGAGGGGGAGTATACGGGGAGGGAAGTGTGGCAGAAGCTGCACAGGGGGGGGGACATCCACCAGGTTGGTGGGTATGACCCCCCCCCTTCTGTGGTGGACGCCACTGCCGATTGGGTTCGGCAGTATGCACCCAAGGGGGGAAGGCCGGGAAAAGGCCAGACGAAGCGGGGACCAGACGTGGTGGTGGTTGAGCCGGATGCCCCCCCCCCCCCCTTAGGGGTAAGGGCCAAACCCCCGCCCCCAAGCCCTCCCCCAAGCCATCGAAGGTGGCAAAGGTGGCGGCGGCCCAGCCCCCCCATGAGGCCCTGGTTGTGGAGGCCTTGGGGGCCAGTGTGGCCACCCACGTGACGGACGCTTGCCAGGTTTTGGTGGAGCAGGCGGCCGCCACGGGGGTCGAGGCCGCACTGGCCAAGGGTCGGTCGGCCGACCACAAGTCGGCCTTGGCGAAGGCCGAAAAGGCCCAGGGCAACACCCAGCGTGCCCTGGACCAGGCCCTCAACCTGGCCGCCAAGAGGGGGGAGGAGGTGGAGGCGATGAGGGAGGCCCTGAGGGAGGCCCAGGAGGGGAGGCGGAAGGCGGAGGTGGAGGCGGCCCAGCTTAGGGTGGAGGTGGAGGGGCAGCGGAGGAGGGGGGATGACCTCTCACGGCGCTTGGGGGTGGCTGAGGCGCAGGTGCGCAGCCTCACCTCCACCCTCTGTGCCTCCTTCGGGGTGCAGAGTCAGGGTAGCGGGAGTAGGAGTGGGAGCCAATGGCTAGTGGATTTGCTCAAGGGGTTGCCCAAGGGCATTTTTCGTGGGGAGGAGCGATATGGGGCCCAAGTGGACATGTGCCACTTTGGCCTCGTGGGAAGTGGAAACCCCAACCCCTCTAATTTTAGGGCGACCCACATGGCCGCTGCTACCCTCAGGCCTGCCCTCACCCCCTTGGTTGCAGACCTCAATGGGTATTGCACCTCCAATGCTCCACCATGGTTCACATGGTGTAGCATCCAAATTGTTCGCCCCCAAGGGACGGACACCATGGGCCTCCACTCCCATTTGCGGGATGGGGCGCCCAGGGCGATTATTGTGTGTGTGGGGTCTTTCACGGGGGGTGAGTTTTGGGTGGAGAGTGGTGGCCTGCCGAATCCCTCCATGAGGGAAAAAAAGCGGCACACCCGTGTTTGCAAGGGTAGGGCGGTGGAGGGTTGGGCATGCACCGCCACCCCCCAAGCCCCGGTGTTGTTCAACACCAGGGCACTACACGCTCCATTGCCATGGGAGGGCGAGCGATGGAGCGTGATTTTTTATAGTGCGGGGGGGGTTCTGCACTGCACGCCTGTGTGGCGGCAGCAGCTGCTGTCCATGGGTTTTAGGGTGCCCAATGCTCCCTCTAACCCCTCCAGCTAGTGTAATTTGTGATTCAATTATTGTTCACTATTTCTATTTTTTGTGCTTTGGTGGGATGCCCACCATGGTTTGTCATTGTGTACTCTGAGGAGGGGCAACTAGCCCGGAACATGTCCATTTGACTGATTTGAATTTGTGATTGTGGCGCCACATACCCCGTGCCTGCACATTGTTGACATCTCCAAGGTTTCCTGGGTGCAAAATCAACGTTTGTGAAGGTTTTAGGGTGCCCAACGCTTGCTCTAACCCCGCCTCCCTTCGACCTCGAGGGCCACAGAAAAAGATTTGGATCTAACAAGCACCAAAGTTTTCCTAACCTCCCCCCCCTTCCAAAGGCAATTTGTGGATTGCCTCAAAGAGCATGTCCCCACAGTGAGGACCCCTGGGGGACCTATGTTATGGGTTGTTGTGCATGTTATGGTGAAATGCATTGAGGGTTTGTATGAGCTTTGGAGGGTGAGGGAGTTGTACACTCTAACCCAAGTGGAACGCCACCGTGCGTTGACCACAAAATTTTCAAAAGCGTGGGGAGACTCAGGTTGGTCCCCCACCAGGTGGATCCATTGGTGCTTGGCACATTCCACCTTTTTTGCCGAGAAATGGAGGAACATTTTTCAGTTTTCCTCCATCCCAACGGAGTATCGGCATGGGCCTTACAAGAGGAGGCTCAAAAATTGTTTTAAGGGTTGGTCCTTGGTGAGGCCAAGTGTGTCCCTCCGCCACATGCACCATTGCATGTCCATGAACGCCTTGGAGCAAGGGCTTTTGGGACTGGAGGCAGCCAAGGCCTCAGACATTGATGACTTTGTATGAAAAACGACCACAGATGCTTTGTGCCAAGTGTTTTGTGTTGTTTTTCCTAGGGAGGGAGGGAGGAGGGGTGCGCGATAACTACACGTGATAACTACGCGATAACTGAGTTATCGCGCGATAACTAGCGCGATGACTAGTTAGAGCAAGGTGCTCTAACTGCGTTCTAACTCTGTTCTAACTGTGCTCTAACTCTTTGACCCCCCCCCCCCCAAAAAACCACCCCTACAATGAGGGTTATGTGGGGAAAGAAAGTGGATGGGGGGGTTTTAAGGGTGCTGAATCCATTTTTTTAGGTGGTTTGCCCCAAATTTGAGGGTAGGTGGGTGTTCCAGAAATTGCGCCCTAACTAGGGGTTCCGCACCACGCCCTAGAACGCTGCATGCCAAAGACGGCAAGGCCTTCTACTTGACCACGGTGCGGCTGTACCACGTCAAGGTGCCGAAGGCCGCAAAGAAGGGGGCCCTGCCCCAGGTCTGCAACTGCCGCAGCAAGCAAGATCAGTGGTTCAAGTACAAGAGGGTTTGTCAATGCGTTGCACGTGTGCCTCTAGTTTCAGGGGGGCCTAGGCTGTGTTTTCTGCGTTCATGACGTGCTGCATCATTGCCTATGAACGCGCTTCTGGGAGCGTTCCGCGCGTTATCCGCGTTCTGCGCGTTCCTGTTTCTTGCCTCCACCCCTGCTTCTGGATGCACGTCTTGCGTTATCCGTGTTCTGTACGTTCTTTTCAGTTGCAGAAGGACCAGTTTTGGGCCTGGGCGGAGGACAAGCCGGAAGAAGAAGAGGAGGAGGAGGAGGAAGACGAGTCCTCCAGCAGCAGCAGCAGCAGCACCACCAGCAGTGCCAACACCAGCGGCGCCAGTGGAAGTCAGCGGGCGCCCACTCCGGAGAAGAAGGCCGCAAGGAGTACCGCTTTGGAGAAAGAGAAGGAGAAGCACAAGGAGAAGGAGAAGGACAAGGAGAAGGAGCCCGAGGCAGAAGGAGAGGCGATTGGGCAGCAGAAGCAGGAGCTGGCAGCGGCGGCGCAGGACATTGTGGTGGTGGAGGGTGCGAAGGGGAAGGAAGGGAAGGCCAAGGAGGGGAAGCCGAAGGGCACAGAGAAGGGCAAAGAGAAGGGGAGAGAGAAGGGGAAAGAGAAGGCGGGCGGAGTGGGCAGCAAGGGCTTCAAGATTGAAGGAGCGGTGGGTCCCCAGAAGTCGATGCCAGCGAAGACAACTCGCTTCCAGCACTACAAAGACAGCGCGCAATACATGAACGACATGCAGGTGTTATTCACGTCCCATGCGTTATGTTTTGCGTTCCTCCGACCATGCTTCTAGAGGCGTCCGCCGCGTTATGCGCGTGATCCGCGTGCCGGTTCTCTGCTTCCGGACATGCTTCTAGAGGACATTTGTGTGTTTTTCGCGTTCTTCAGGTTCTGGACTCCGGACTGGCGGAGTATGGGGTGACGCTGGGACGGCTAGAGACGCACTACCGAGTGTGCTTGAGCGCGGACGCCAGTGGTCGGAAGGATGCTGCCGCTGCCACCCCGCTGCACAACCAGGTGCGCCCGACCGCGGTGCAGGGTCTGCCGGCCAGCGGCGTTAAGAACGCGCAATCCGCCTCCGCCGCCCGTGAACACTTGGACCGCGTCTACCGGACGTCGGGGCACCAGCAGGCCACGGATGGGATCCTGAAAGGGATCTCCGTTTGTACTGGCTGCGTGGAGGCCCCGGAGAGGCCTCCCAGCGCGCTCGTGGGGACAGAGGCACCGGGCCCGGAGCTGCACGGGGTCCCCTTGGCAGCGCTGAAGGGGCAGCACCCCCTTGGGGAGCGGGGGCGACCGCCGCCGTCCCTTGGGAGCCTGGCCGCCGAAGATCTCGTGGACATGAGTACCGACAACCTCAAAGAGAGATGCAAGAGAACGGTCACAATGGCCGGGATGATGGCGTATATTACCCTCACCGAAGACCGCGAGGAGGAGCTGCCGGTGACGGGCGCGTGGACGATGATCAAGAAGAGGGAGTTGGCGTCGCTGCGGGTATGCTGCGTTATGTAAGTTATGTACGTTCCGGTTTTTTGCCTCCCAACGCGCCTCTGGAGCTTCTTCCGGTTGTTCTGCGCGTTCGCCGCGTGATCCACGTTGCCGAAGTCGTGCTTCCGGACGTGCCTCCAGGGGTAATAATCCTCGTTCCGTGTGTTTTCGTTGCAGATGGCAGCAGATTACAGGGACGCTCGGAGCACAACCCAGTTGCGTCCGCCACCCCCGTTTGGGTACCCCCATCTCCCGCGCCCGGTCCAGCCCCACCACCACCACCATCACCCCTACGAACACCACCATCAACTGCAACCCCAACCCCAACCGCGGATGTTGGAGCCGGAGCCGGAGCCGTACGTCAAGATGGAGCAGGAGTGGGAGCACGAGTGGGAGTGGCGGGGCAAGCAAGAGTACGTGGAGCCGGGAGAAGGGGAAGCGCCGGAACGGTGGGAGCAGTATGAGCGGCCACCGACGCAAGAGGAAGGACTGCAAGCCGGACCGATGCAAGCAGAACCGATGCAAGCCGAAGGTAGGGCCACTCTGTGTTCCATGTTCTGCATGTCTCCCTAATGTGATCTCCGTCATGTTTCCAGAGGCGTCGGCCGCGTTTTCCACGTCATCCGCGTCCCGGTCGTGTGCTTCCGGTCACGCCTCTGGGGGCAGTTGCAGACGCTTTTGGCGTCCCATGTACAGAGCCCCGCGCCGACAGGGACCGCAGCATCACGCCGGTGGAGCAGAGGAGGTCGCCGATCAACGTGAAGGTCGAAGAGACTGAGGAGGAATCCGCCGATGAGAATGTTATGCTGGAGGTAGCTGTGAGTTCGTCGTTTGTCGCCGTTCACGTTCCGCACGTTGCGTCCTTGTGCCTCCGACCATGCTTCTAGGGGCGTTCGCCGCGTTATGCGCGTGATCCGTGTCATTGTTGGTTTGCTTCCGCCGTGCTTCTGGAATCGTTCGCTGCGTGATCGACGTTATCCGCGTTCTTTTTGCCATTCAGTAACGCCCCAGAAGAAGATGCCGGCCGTCGGAACCGACTTCGAGAGCCCGGTGACTTGGCCAACGCCGGGTTCAACGCAGTCCACGGCCTCGTGGCCGGATGCCGACGAGGCCGTCGGCGATAAGGCCTCCCAGCCCCACCCGGTGGCGCCTGCATGGGGCAGCCCAATGCCAGCACCCCTTACCCAACAGCCCCCCCACTTGTGGCAACGCGGTGGTGGCGGTTCGTGGCCTGCCCCTTGGACCGGCCACAAACGACCCCACAGCGCTGTGGGTTGATTATTACACCACCAGTGGTCCTAGCCAACCCGCATGGCGGGAAGGGGGAGAGAAAACATCAACGGATACACGGTTTGATTGGAAAAAGAATATGACCCACCGTTTTCTGTGTTGCATGCGTTCTCCGTGCTCTGTTTCGCGCGCCTCCCCCATGCTTGTGGAAGCATTCGCCTGTGTTGTACGCGTTTTCCCCGTTCTGCGCGTTCCGGTTAGCGTGCCTCCGAACCTGCCTCTAGCAGCTGTGCACACTGTGTTTCGCGTATTTGGTGTGTACTGTGTGTCCCATCATTGCCACCAACATTATTTTAGAGCACTTTGAGATGCCTCTTAATCTCTCGGCTGTTCGCCTCCGCAAGGAGCACTGTGCCACTTCAAATTGTGTACGGGTTACGACCCGGGGAGTCCAAACTCGGTGAGCTAGACACAGATGGAATATGGGACTACATGATGAAACCCATTGTGGATGCCCAAGAGGCCATCCTCCGACCCCGGGAAAGGGAGGACCTCATCCCCTTAGTACCACGGTACAACACCTTCGTGCTGTTGCTGGGCTTGGTGCGGCCCATGCAGGTGGATGGTGTCTGGGACCGTGATGGATTGGTGTACAATGCCTATCTAGCACGGTTGCTATCCCGGGGGCAATACTACGATCTACACAAACATTGTCGCCCGGATGTGGTGGACCTTATTGAGGCGATTAGTGCCCATTGGGCAGCAGCATGGACCGTGGGAGGCGCGGCCACGGGGGATGAAACCCTAGTGCCGCATACGGGCCTTAGGGCAGGCCCCCTCAAGATGTACATTGTGCGGAAACCGCACAACACCGGCATCAAGCTCTATTGCTTGGCCGATGCCGGTAGGAGGTACATTGTGGACGTGTACTTCTACACTGGCCGCCGTGGTGTCCTCCGCCGACACGGTTGTGGTGCGGGCAACCTCAACGCCCGACAGCTGATGGCGATGTGGTCCAAACAGCTGGCGGCTTACACGGTCCTTGTAGGGGACTCGTTCTTTGGGTCACATGCCACCGCACAAAGGCTTGCGCGTGAGGGCCGCCCCTTCATCACCATGGTGCGAAAGGACACGGCCGGTGTCCAGCAAGGCGGTGACGCCATCCAGGCCGGGCAGACGGCTGTGGCTACGGTTGACGGCCACAAGTACGCCCTGCAGGTGTACAAGCAGCCGAAAACCGGAGGCAAACCTCCCAAATTGGTGCCGATCTTGTCCAACGTGTGGTACGCTGCGCGGGGCCCCCTGCACCACACGGGCCGCGAAATCCACCCCCTCGTTGCTGCGTACCGCCAAGTGGCACGGGGGGTGGACTCTGCCAACCAGATGGCGTTGCAGATGCGCCTCTTGGGAAGGCAGATGTCCTGGTCGCAAGCCGTGCGAGGTTTCTTGCTGCGATACGCCGCGGCCAACGCGTTTGCAACGTGCCGCACCCTAGAAAGGTGCCGTGGCACGGATAGCATGTGGGAGTGGCAGTGGGCCCTCCTTTGCCGCCGGTACTGTACCGATGCGCAGCCGCGACGCAACATCCACGTCCCCGTTGCCGGCGCCCAACGGCGCACTTGTGAACATTGCGGCAAAGGCCGCACACAATACGTGTGTAGCGGATGCCCAGACACACCGTTGCGTGTGCAATGCTTTGCATCCGCGCACGGGATCACTACAACGGGTACGGAGGACGCCGAGGGAAGCGACCCGCCCTTCAGCCAGGAGACTCATGAGGGGGACGCCGGGGAGCACGACCCGGAAGCGGACGGCGAGGACGAGGAGGAGGCGGATAGCGATGAGGAGGAAGAAGAGGAGGAAGCGGAGGACGCTAGAGGGAGCGTAGCGGATGATACGTTGGAGAACTTCTCCTTCAGCGTGCAGTAGATGGGGTGGCGGAAGCGGCCGTGGTGGGATCGAGAAGGTCATGGCCGCCAAGCCTCTGCCATCCCCACCCATGGGGACCAGTGCGAAACCTGGGGGGGACCAACCGCGTAGGCTGGATACCCAACTGTGAGGACGCGTGTACCCTTCGTGAACGGCCGTTAAGTGGCCGTTTGAATAATTGCGTGCATTTCACGTGAATTTACCCAAATTTTGAGGTTTTCGGGGGAAAATGCCATATTATTGGTTCATTCAGAGAGATTTGAGGGGCCAAAATTCCTCCCCTAGCTTCGTTACGCATCATCCAATGAAGGTCCCGCCCCAAAAGCATCCCCCATGTCCGAACCGTGCCCCAAACGAGAGGTGCCGAAACCCGGCAAGCCTGTAGCCGATTCACAGCCGTGAATTCACGTGAATCCGTACGAAATTCGCACGAATTCGCACGAATTTCGTACGAATTTCGTACAAATTTCACGTGAATTCACGTGAATTCATACCAATTTCACCCTTGTGCACCCCCTCATTTGTCCTAACACGCGGGGTACCTCCCCCCCAAACACCCCTGCAGGCAGCCTGGCTACAGGCAACATGTGCACATGTGTGTGGGTGTGCCTTTGTGTGGGGTGTGTGGGTTTGTGTGGGTTTGTGTATGGTTGTATGGTTGGTTTTGCATGTGGGAGGATGCGTGACTTCCTGTTTGTTTCTACGTGCGGGCGTGCGTCTGTGTGTTGGTGTGTGTGAGGATGTGGGGGCCACCCGACCACATACGCACACAAACCCGTCCCAAACCTCACACCAACACCAACACACCCACACACACAACCACGGACCCATGGATACACACCCACACACAAACACGCACCCACGCGCACAAACCAATCAACACACACACACACACACACACACATAGACACACCCACAATGATCCCGCCCCACACACCTAACCACGACACATCCACTATGCAGGTGTGTGTGCGTATGTGTGGCTGGGCAGTGTGTGGGTGTGGGTGGGGTGGCAGGGCGGTTTGATTCCACTAATGGCATGTGGGTGTGTGGGGGGGGGGGGGTACATGTACGACTGTCTGTGAGGATGTGAGGAGCACCAAACCATGCACATATACGCACAAGCCTCACACACACACACACGCATACCCTTCCCGCACCTCACACCAAAATGCGCGCACACACAAACACACAGAACCACACACCCAACTACACATGGACACACCGACCCACATAGACGCATCCGCACAAACCATACGCATACATCCACACACACACAGAATCACCCCCCTAAACATTTAACCGTGACACATCCACTGTCCAGGTACGTATGAGGGTGTGTGGGCGGGCAGTGCGTGGGTATGGGTCGAGTGGGGGGCTGTTTGCTTTCATTGAGGGTATGTGTGTGTTTGTGCATGGGTGTGTGTGTGTCTCTGTGTGTGGGGGGGGTGTATGACTGTCTTTTTGGTTATGGGTGTGGGCGTGCGCCTGTGTGTGTGGGGTAGGTGAGGATGTGGGGAGCACCAAACTAGATATACGCACAAGCCATACACACACACACACACACACACACACATACAAACACACGCTTCCCGCACCTCACACCAACACGCGCATACACACAAACACACACAACCGGACTTCCAACTACACATGGACACAACGACCCACCCACCCACACACACACACACACATCCGCAGAAACCCATCCACACACACAGGCAGACACACATACACACACACACACACACAGAACCCCCCCCCCCCCCTAAGCATCTAACCGTGACACATCCATTGTCGAGGTACGTATGAGGGTGTGTGGGCGGGCATTGTGTGGGTTTGGGTCGAGTGCATGGGGGACTGTTTGCTTTCGTTGAGGGTATGTGTGTGTTTGTGCATGGGTGTGTGTGTGTCTGTGTGTGTGTGTTTGTGTGTGTGTGTGTGTGTGCCAGGGGGGCGGGCAGGTACAGGGAAATGTGTGTGGGTGTGGGGACTTCGTTATTGCATAGGTGGTGTTGGTGTGGCTTTTTTGCCAGTGTCATGCAAAAATGGTACCAAACTCGCAAGAATTTCGCACGAAATTCGTACGAAATTGGTGCGAAATTCGTAGGAAATTCGTGCAAATTTCGTACGAATTTCGTGCGAATTTCGTACGAAATTCGTCCCCAAAGTGTACCGTGAATGTGGTTGTTACGAATTTCATACGAAATTCGCACGAATTTCGTACCAATTTGCATGAATTTGTATCATTTTTATGCAGACCAAACACACTCAGCCCATAGCACACAGCACAGCAACACAACAACAACACAGAAGAACAACACAGTCACCCCATATCACACAGCAGAGCAACACAACAACAACACAGAAGAACAACACAGTCAGGTCATCAGAAACAGTCACCAATGAGGAGCAGCAGACACACGAAGCGCAACAAGCAGCAAGCAAAACAACGGTACCAACACCGCCGAAAAGCAGGCATTACACACACATCATGACAATCAGCAGCAACGAACACAAACGACAGGCAGTCACAAACTACAAACAGCACAAAAGTATTGTCCCACATGATTCAACAACAGGCAGCCACCCATCCAACCATCCACACCCACTCATAGCACACAGCACAGCAACACAACAACAACACAGAAGAACAACACAGTCAGGTCATCAGCAACAGTCACTAGTGAGGAGTAGCAGACAGACGAAGCACAACAAGCAGCAAGCAAAACAGCGATACCAACGCAGTCGAAAAGCAGGCATTAAACACACATAATGACATTCAGCAGCAACAAACACAAACGACAGACAGTCACAAACTAACAACACAAAAGTATTGTCCCACATGATTCAACAAAACCACCCAAGAACCCAAGAACCACCAATGCATGCACATATCACCCAGGCACACACACACCATGCACCCACGCCCACACAAACAACAACCCCTCCGACCAGGCACACCCACACACACACAAAAATGACACGAATTCATGCAAATTGTTTGAACTTCGTACGAATTTCGTACGAATTTCGTACGAAATTCGTAACAACCACATTCACGGTACGTGTTGGGGGACGAAATTCGTACGAAATTTGCACGAATTTCGTACGAATTTGGTGCGAACTTCGTACGAATCTCGCACCATTTTTGCAAGACACTGGCAGAAGAGCCACACCAACACCACCTATGCATGTACCGGAGTCCCCAGACCCACACACATTTCCCTATACCTGCCCCCCCGGCACCCACACACACATACAGTGCAGCAATGTACACACACACACACACCGCACACACACACACACACACACACACACACACACACACACACACACACACACACACACACACACGGCGTGAGGTGACCAAAGAACCAAGCACACACATTTCCCGATACCTGCCCCCCCGGCACACACACACACACACACACACACACACACACACACACACACACACACACACACACACACACACACACACACACGCGCGCGCGCGCACCCATACAAACCCCTACACAAACACACAAACCCAAACACAAACACAAACATACCTGTTTGCTTTCATATCGGCACAGGCTACACCCCATTTGTACGCAATCCTGAAATAGCAATGCCGTCCTTGTTCAACATTGGAAAGTGCACAAGAAGAGGCCTCTCAATACCCCACAATCTGTGCTCCCAATCACCCTTCTACAGAATGCTCGTGTTGGATCCTGCAGAGCCAGGCCGTGCCGCGACGCGATGCGGCTGACTGTGGTGGGAAGCTAGGCAGCACCATTGGGAAGCGACTCAATACACAAAACCTGTGAAGAGAAAAAGGATACCCTCCCTAACCTTAACCGCACTGCAACAAGCAAGACACCCTCATAACCCCACACCCAGACACTCAGGGGCTGTAAGTGGGGGGTCTCCTTGCCCCCCCCCCCTCCCAACCCTAGACGTGGTTGATTACGCTCCTATGGTTTGACCCAATGGACCCCCCCACCCCACCCTCATGCATCTACTAGCAACTATCACCTTTGCCCTTCCCAACAACTGTGTGAGCAAGGCAACAATGGTTCGACCCCAAATGGACCCCCCACCACTGCATCCACTATCACCTATAACCTATGCCCTTCCCAACAAATTTGTGAGCAACGCAACAAAGATTAAGAAATGTAATGTGTAATGTTTTGATTTGATCTACAAAACAAATTGTTCAATATCCAATGTGTGCAACAAATAGCAGTGACAAGACAAAATTGGGGCCGATTCGTACGAATTCGCACGAAATTCGTACGAAATTCGTGCGAATTTCACATTCTCGTGAATCTGTGAATCTAGCGTGAATTTATGGGTGAATTTGGGTGCGTGAATTTCACATTCACGCCAATCTCACCAAATGTGTTGAACCATGCGGCTACTTCTAAACTGTAAGTTGCACACATTTGTTGGATCTTACTTTTGGCGAAGATGGCACGACAAAAGCACACAATAGCACCAAGTTACGAGCAAAACACAGCAAAGTTGGTGAAATTCACGGTACCCTGAATCGCGGATTCAAACGGCCGGTTCACAAAGGGTACACGGCCCCCCCAACATAGGTGTGCCGTGCTTTACGCGTTATCCGCGTTCTGCGCGTTCCGGTTCAGTGCTTCCGCCCATGCTTCTGGAAGCGTTTTCCGTGTTCTGCGTGTTATCCGCGTTCCGGAGCGCACTGGAGCGTTATCCGCGTTCTTCGCGTTCTCCTAGCATACGGGGATAACGTACTAGCAGGTATGGTGAGTGGAAGCCCAAAAATGGCGCTTCTGTAGACAAAGGAATATGAGGCCACAGGCTACCGTTTGGTGGAGGACATTCTGCCAGGGGACTTGGTGGATCAGTTATGTGCGTTGCATTCGGAGGGAGAGGAGAATGGGGAAGACATTCTCCTTCAGGGCCACAACCAAGGAGGTGGGCGCCGGCAGACCGCCCCGGGAACGGTGGACAAGTGGCTTCCCTCGGATATTAAGTGGCGTTTGCTGCGCATTTTGGGAGACTCTTTCCCGGTGCTGGAAGACCGGGTGGACCGTGAGCCCAGGTTGGCGGAACGGATGGACGCCCCCCCGTGGCGGGGCTACCAATGGCCGCACCGCGATTTCATGCTTACGTTGCGGGGTGCCCCGGACACGAGGGTGGTTTTCGTATCCCTGCAGGATGATCCCCCAGAAAAATCCCTGCAAATGGCACCGGGGACGAGCCATGGCTACCACGCGTCCAACACGTGGCATGTAGTCCAGCAAAAGCGGGGCAGTATTTTGTTGATGGATGGGAGGTTGATCCATCGTGGAGCTGGTGGGCCGGGGAGGACGATTTTTTTCCCCTTTGTGCCGGAAAAATTCCGCACACCCGCAAATGTGGTGGAACCAGAGAATGTCCCGGACCTGATGTTTGTGGAGCCGGAGGAACTGGAGGAGGAAGAGGCAGAGCAGGACCCCCCCGGCAACCTCTTCGGGCAATTTTGCAGCCCCCTGCACCACCTGCCCCAAGGTTGAGTTGGTCGTGTACCCTTCGTGAACCGGCCGTTTGAATCCGAGATTCACGGTACCGTGAATTTCACCTATTTTTGCTGTGTTTTGCTCGTAACTTGGTGCCATTGTGTGCTTTTGTCATGCTATCTTCGCCCAAAGTAAGATCCAACAAAAGTGTGCAATTTAGAGGTTTGAAGTAGTCGCATGGTTCAACACATTTGGTGAGATTCGCGTGAATGTGAAATTCACGCACCCAAAGTCACGCATAAATTCACGCTAGATTCACAGATCCACGAGAATGTGAAATTCGCACGAAATTCGTACGAATTCGTACGAATTTCGTGCGAATTTCGTGCAAATTCGTACGAATCGGCCCCAATTTTGTCTTGTCACTGCTATTTGTTGCACACATTGGATATTGAACAATTTGTTTTGTAGATCCCTAGATACACGCTAGCACGGACAATTTCGTTCTAGCCTAAAACGACATCGCGAGGGCATTCTACCCCACAACATCTAGCTAGAACGTAGACTAGAACAGGAATCATTCTAGCCTAGTTGTATTCTACACTAGAACACAAATAACAAATCAAAACAATACACATTACATTTCTTAATCTTTGTTGCATTGCTCACAAATTTGTTGGGAAGGGCATAGGTTATAGGTGATAGTTGATGCAGTGGTGGGGGGGTCCGTTGGGGTCAAACCATTGTTGCATTGCTCACACAGCTGTTTGGAAGGGCAAAGGTTATAGTTGCTAGTAGATGCATGAGGGTGGGGTGGGGGGGTCCATTGGGTCAAACCATAGGAGCGTAATCAACCACGTCTAGGGTTGGGAGGGGGGGGGGGGCAAGGAGACCCCCCACTTACAGCCCCTGAGCGTCTGGGTGTGGGGTTATGAGGGTGTCTTGCTTGTTGCAGTGCGGTTAAGGTTAGGGAGGGTATCCTCTTTCTCTTCACAGGTTTTGTGTATCCCCATGGCTCTCATGTGCTAGTTGCTCATGCTTTGGCAGCAAATAATCAAGTCAGCGCCGACTTTACAGTATGCTCCCGTGTCTACTCCGAACTGTGTACTACGCAGGTGAATCTGACTGTTTAATTGAAACACAGCTTTGCGATGGGACCTGCTGGCTGGTTCCGCGAGGTGACTTCTGCCCAGTGCTCTGATTGTCAATGCAAAGAGATTTAGCCAAGCGCGGGTAAACGGCGGGAGTAACTATGACTCTCTTAAGGTAGCCAAATGCCTCGTCGACTGATTATTGACGCGCATGAATGGATCAACGAGATTCCTGCTGTCCCTAGATGCTGGCTGGTGAACCAACCGCCAAGGGAACGGGCTTGGGTGTTCCAGCGGGGAAAGAAGACCTTGTTGAGTTTGACTCTCGTCTGACAGAGTGCAGCAGCATGGAGGGTGTAGCACAGGTGGGAAGTGCCCCCAACTCATGGCATTGATCATGGCTTTCGCGGCCATCTCGACTGTCGGCTCTTCCTTCTCGATGAGGCTCCGCGCTGCTACGCGCAGGCTTGCAATGAAATACCACTACCTCCACAGCCGCTTTACTAATCGGATGATTCGGGTACGGGTGTGTATGGGTGTGTGTGTGTGTGTGTGTGTGTGTGTGTGGGTGGGTGTGTCTGTGTGTGTGTGTGCCGGGGGGCAGGTGTAGGGAAATGTGTGTGCTTTGCTCTTTGGTCACCTCACGCCGTGTGTATGTGTGTGTGTGTGTGTGTGTGTGTGTGTGTGTGTCTGCGTGTGTGTGTGTCTGTGTGTGTGTGTGTGTGTGCGGTGTGTGTGTGTGTGTATGTGTGTGTGTGTGCCAGGGGGGGCAGGTATAGGGAAATGTGTGTGGGTGTGGGGACTTCGGTACATGCATAGGTGGTGTTGGTGTGGCTCTTCGTGCAGTGTCCTGCAAAAATGGTACGAAATTCGTACGAAATTTGTACGAAGTTCGTACGAAATTCGTGCGAAATTCGTACGAAATTCGTGCGAATTTCGTACGAAAAGTGCCTCACAGATAGGTACTGTGAATGTGGTTGTTACGAAATTCGTACGAATTTCGTACGAATTTCGCAGGAAGTTCAAACAATTTGCATGACCTTGTGTCATTTTTGTCTGTGTGTGGGTGTGCCTGCTCAGAGGGGTTGTTGTTTGTGTGGGCCCGGGTGCATGGTGTGTGCGTGCCTGGGTAATATGTGCATGCATTGGTGGTTCTTGGGTTCTTGGGTGGTTTTGTTGACTCATGTGGGACGATACTTTTGTGCTGTTTGTATTTTGTGACCGTCTGTCGTTTGTGTTTGTTGCTGCTGATTGTCATGATGTGTGTGTAATGCCTGCTTTTCGGCTGTGTTGGTATCGCTGTTTTGCTTGCTGCTTGTTGTGCTTCGCGTGTCTCCTGCTTCTCACTGGTGACTGTTGCTGATGACCTGAATGTGTTGTTCTTCTGTGTCGTTGTTGTGTTGCTGTGCTGTGTGCTATGGGTGGGTGTGGATGGTTGGATGGGTGGCTGCCTGTTGTTGAATCATGTGGGACAATACTTTTGTGCTGTTTGTAGTTTGTGACTGTCTGTCGTTTGTGTTCGTTGCTGCTGATTGTCATGATGTGTGTGTAATGCCTGCTTTTCTGCTCTGTTGGTATCGCTGTTTTGCTTGCTGCTTGTTGCGCTTCGTGTGTCTGCTGCTTCTCACTGGTGACTGTTGTTGATGACCTGGCTGTGTTGTTCTTCTGTGTTGTTGTTGTGTTGCTCTGCTTTGTGCTATGGGCTGAATGTGTTCTTCTTCTGTGTTGTTGTGGTGTTGCTTTGCTGTGTGCTATGGGCTGAATGTGTTGTTGTGGTGTTGCTTTGCTGTGTGCTATGGGCTGAGTGTGTTTGTTCTGGAGAAAAATGATACAAATTCATGCAAATTGTTCGAAATTCGTACCAAATTCGTACGAAGTTCGTACGAATTTCGTACGAAATTCGTAACAACCACATTCAAGGTACGTATTCACGGTACTTTGGGGGCGAATTTCGTACGAAATTCGTACGAAATTCGCACGAATTTCGTGCGAACTTCGTACGAATTTCGTACCATTTTTGCAGGACACTGCACGAAGAGCCACACCAACACCACCTATGCATGCAACAAAGTCCCCACACCCACACACATTTCCCTGTACCTGCCCCCCCGGCACACACACACCCACAAACACACGCACACACACACACACACACACACACACACACACACACCCATGCACAAAACACACACATACCCTCGATGAAAGCAAACAGCCCCCCACTCGACCCACACCCACACACTGCCCGCCCACACACCCTCATACGTACCTAGACAGTGGATGTGTCACGGTTAGATGTTTAGGGGGGGGGGGGTTCTGTGTGTGTGTGTGTGTGTGTGTGTGTCTGCCTGTGTGTGTGGATGGGTTTCTGTGGATGGATATGTGTGTGTTTTTCTGTGGGTGGGTCGTTGTGTCCATGTGTAGTTGGGTGTGTGGTTGTGTGTGTTTGTGTGTACGCGCGTGTTGCTGTGAGGTGCGGCTTGGTTAGGGTTAGGGTTAGGGTCACCGAGCTGGTGGAACCAGTCTTGGTTTTATAACCCTTTTTAGTGTCTAGGGTGGACCTACCAGGTTTAGCAAGCAAGCAGCAAGAAGCAAGCAAGCAGCACGCGCGAAATGGGCCAAAATGAGAACTCCGTCGTGGTGCTTCGGATTCGGGTGAAATTTTGGTGGATGATACCTATGGGTGTGAAGTACAATCACACAAAGTTTGAGCAAGAAACTCAACGGTGGCGGCCGGGAACGGGATTCGCAAGTGGCGGACCTCAGTTTCAAAAACTGCAGTTTAGGGCCAAAAACAGCCATTTTTGGGCTTAAAAAGCCCTGGAACACATTCAAAACGGCCAAACGAAGGGAAACGGTGGGTACACTCCACGTGCGGCTTGACTTCCCCATGTCAACGAGCTCTTTGCGGCCCTCTAACTCCATGATATGTCGTGGAAACGGCCCAAAAAGGCCCCCAGAAGCTCCAAATGCGGACAGCCACAAACCAAGAATAGGCCATATCTTTGGCTACATGGCTCAAAATGCGCTTCCGAGGGCACCTACTCCACCCGCAACCCCCCACTTTTTGTGGTTTCCACCCCTCAAAATTGCCCAAATGGACGTCTAGACCCCCATACCTAGGCCCACTAGGTTGCGGCAAGCTGCGAGCTCAAGCCCAAACAGGTGGGTGCCCAAATGGGTCAACAGGGTCCAGTAGGGGCAAAAATATGACTTTTCTCAAAAATGATCCTCGACCATGTGCGACGCTAAAACAAGTGTTTTTGGACTGTTTTGAGCTTGTGGTGGCCCATTTTGGTCCTCCGAAAATCCCAAAATGCCTTGGAAATGGGCTGTTTTGGTACCAAAAATGGGTAAAAAATGGGTCAAAAACGCATTTTTCCAAACCTCATCCTAGACCATTTGGGGTGCACAAACGGGTGAAATGAGCCCATTTTGAGCCCATTTTGGGGTATTTTGGCCCCTCAGAAGTCCAAAAAGCCTTGAAAGTGGGCCTCGTGGTGATGGGGTTCACTTGCAAGCCGATTCCACTTTGTCAAGAGCCATCAATGTGTGAATCATTCTTGATGTCCCTCACCAGTCATAGCTGATGTTCCCTCCCCCACCAGCTCGGTCCCAATATTCAGTCTTGATTAGGGTTAGGGTTAGGTGCAGCTTGTGCGTATATGTGCATGGTTTGGTGTTCCTCACATCCTCACCCCCCCCCCCCACACACAGGCGCACGCCCACACCCAGAAACAAACAGACAATCGTACATGTACCCCCCCCCCCCCCACACACACCCACATGCCATTAGTGGAATGAAGCCGCCCTGCCACCCCACCCACACCCACACCCACAAACTGCCCAGCCACACATACGCACACACACCTGCATAGTGGATGTGTCGTGGTTAGGTATGTGGGGCGGGATCATTGTGGGTGTGTCTATGTGTGTGTGTGTGTGTGTGTGTGTGTGTGTGTGGATTGGTTTGTGCGCGTGGGTGCGTGTTTGTGTGTGGGTGTGTATCCATCGGTCCGTGGTTGTGTGTGTGGGTGTGTTGGTGTTGGTGTGAGGTTTGGGACGAGTTTGTGTGCGTATGTGGTCGGGTGGCCCCCACATCCTCACACACACCAACACACAGACGCATGCCCGCACGTAGACACAAACAGGAAGTCATGCATCCACCCACATGCAAACCCAACCATACACCCATACACAAACCCACACAAATCCACACACCCCACACAAAGGCACACCCACACACATGTGCACATGTTGCATGTAGCCAAGGTGCCTGCAGGGGTGCATTGGGGGGGGGGTACCCCGGGTGTTAGGACAAATGAGGGGGTGCACAAGGGTGAAATTTGTATGAATTCACGTGAATTCACGTGAAATTCGTACGAAATTCGTGCGAATTTCGTACGAATTCACGTGAATTCACGGCTGTGAATCGGCTACAGGCTTCCCGGGTTTCGGCACCTCTCGTTTTGGGCACGGTTCGGACATGATGGATGCTTTTGGGGCGGGACTTTCATTGGATGATGCGTAATGAAGCCGGGGAAAGAATTTTGGCCCCTCAAATCCCTCGGAAGGATCCAAAAATATGGCATTTTCCCCCAAAAACCTCAAAATTTGGGTAAATTCACGTGTAATTCACGCAATCATTCAAACGGCCACTTAACCCCCGTTCACGAAGGGTACATGGCGCCCCTTAAAACGCCCCCGGGGATGGAGAAGAAAGTACCCTACATGGGTGATCTGTGGGTCATTGGAACTGGGGTTGGGACCGCTGCCATTAGCGTGTGCCCATTCACAACGGAGGGACTGGGGCCGGAGGACAAGAATGCCGAGGAGTGCCCGATGCCCTGGTACCACCGCTGTTGGATCCCCCCTCCCATGGCGGACAACATGGTGCAGGTCCCCGTCGCCCCCGGCTGCGTCTACTTTGGGTTCTGTCCCAGCAGCCTCGTCCTCACCCGCGCATCCAGCGCCCGTGAGATGCAGTGGGCTTCAATGGCGATGCACTATACCGCCTCAATGCCCAGCACGCCAGCCGAAGCCGACGGCAAAGTGAAGTGGAACGGGAAGAAGAAAGAATACATGTGCCCATGTAATGAAAAGGTGTGTAATTACCTTGTTTTTGCGTGCGTAAAATGCATCGTTTGCGCATGCGTTCTACGCACGACGAGGACGCAAAATAAGTCATTTACGCACGCAAAATAGGGTATTTACGTCGTTGCCTAATTTCCATCTGTGACGCAAAATGGGTCATTTACGCACGCAAAATAGGGTATTTACTTCGTTGCCTGATTTCAACCCGCGACGCAAAACGTGTCATTTGCGCACGCAAAATCCCAGTAAATTCATGTATTTCCTCCGTTTCTTTTAGATTGTCTTGAACTTCTTGCCCTTCGCGTTGGTGGATCCCGGGCCCGCTGACAGCAGTGCTGGGTTCTCGCCGGAGCTGCTGGTGGAGCCCAACCTAACACCATTTTGCGTACGCAAAAGGCCCTTTTTGCGCCCGTAACGAAAGTAGGGTAGGTACGCAAATAGGCGCATTTACGCACGCAAAAACGCGGTAATTGTGTCTCCTACTTGCAGTGCAACGCGCTTGTGCCATATGCGTCCCAGGTGTTCTTTCTTTTTTATGCCGCTGCATCCGTGGCAGTACCACCACTTGGCCGTGGGCAATCGCAAAGGCCGTGGTGAGCGGATTAGCAGCTTGCAGCGTGTGGTGCATGACATTATGGGTGAGGATTGGAATGTGCGCATGCGGAGTGGGGTTACAAATGTGGTGGACATGTACACCGATGTTCCCACGGATCATCAACTCGATTTGGAGTTGAATGCCATGGCAGTGTTGTGGGAATCGAGGAAGGAGGGGCAAAGTGTGCGCCGACTGCAGTAGGGACGGTCCACATCTACGTGGTATTGCCCATGGGCCAAAATTGTCTCCGTGCGGAAGACATTGGGTGCCTCCCAACCCATTGATTTCTCGTTGGAAACTCCCGGCGGCAACGATTTGATTGGGTCCGGGGTGAATCTGAAGGAGAAGCTGCAGCTTATGTGGCAACATAACCCCCCGGTACCACAAGGTAACCAAGTGTTGGTGGGCATTTCCATTGATGGAACCAAACTTTGGCAACGCTCTTTTGAGCACTTTGCGGTCGGCGAGTTGGTAGACGTCTGCCATTGGGATCATGGGTGCTACTCCAGGGCTCGGAGACCACCCAAATTCTTCGCGACCTGGCCCACCAGGAAAATTTGAACCTTGATGTTTTGGATGTGAATGGGATGCAAGTGTTGAATGAGGGAGGGTATCCCACACCCGTTACGTGTGTCACTATTGCCGACACCAAGGCGCAACTTGCCCTCTCCGGGTGTCGGAATTTCAAGTGTAATGATTCTTTGTCACCTGTGTGTTGGCTTTGCGGGGGGAACCGTCTTCATTGTTTGGGTGCGTTTGGGCAGGGAAATTCAATTTTGCTCAAGGTTTGGCAATGGGGGGGGATTACATTGCCAGCGGTCCTCCCTTTCCAATGACCCCCCGACTTTGGACTCCATGGGGTGCACCGTTTGGTGCATTGTGCGGGCAGTGGGTTGGTTAAGGCTTTGGGGCATCACCATGGGTGGACAAAGGGGAGGGCATTGGTTTGGGTGCAGTGGTTTTGGGATGACATTAGGGTCGAGAGCCGTACGGCCACGGCGGCCGATCGTGAGCAAGAGAAGGTGGGAAAGAAGGCCCTGCGTTTGGAGCAAACTGCCGCGGCGGCATGGGTCAAAGGGCACGGGTGGGATTGCATTGCCGACTTCTTGGAGGGGGACAATCTTTTACAAGTCCCGGTGCAAGTGGGGGGGGGTTACAATGACATGGACTGCTTGTTGGCGTTTGTGGGGAGAGAAATTTGCAGTGACTTGTGACCTTGTGTGGAAAGAGGGCAGGTTGGACCTTCGCGATATGAATACGTTGAGAAGTGCTTTGTCCGAGATGGGGAGTGCCCACAAAGCTTGTGGGTTTGTGGTGACCCTGTGGGCCCACCTTTGGGTGGACCACATGTGGGGGATTGTGAGGGAGTGGGGTACCCTGTCCACATTCAGTGCTTTTAAGGGTGAGGGGAGGCATCAGTCGTTGAAGAGTGAGATTAGGAAGAGGAGCTTCAAGGGGGGGAGTAAGAAACGGGGGTCTCGCCTACGGGGGGCACGCCGAGCACAGAGGAAGGGTTGGGCCGAAGTGCTTCGGAATGACAACCTGGACTGGGGCTTGTATGCCAAGGGGTTCAACGTTTGGGAGCCTTCTTGGACCCGCCAAGAGGCATATGGGAATGCCAAGCAGTATTGGGAAAGGGTGATGCGTAAGGGGAAGTTGTAGGGTTTCTCGCATGTTTGTCGTACAATGTTACAGTTCTATTGTGCATACTCCGGAGGTTTGGTGGTGGAATACCACTTGGACATGTGTGACAAAATGATTGGTACAATGCAAAGAAGGATCCCAGCAATTGCCTCCATGTTTGCTTGCACGCATGGCATGCCTTGGACCCGGGATGTGGGTTTGTGTTTGCGTGTAAGGGGTGGGGGGTGGGGGGTAAAAAGCAGGCAGCTACCCTGATTTTGCGTAGATAAAAGAGGTATTTTGCGTCCCGAGTCGAAAAAAACTGGTAAGTAAAAAGGGCAATTTACGCACGCAAAATGGCCTTTTTACACACGCAAAAACCAAGTAAAATCCCTGAAACGTACTACCGGGCCTCAAAGGTACAAGAGAACGCTGCGGGTAGGGGTAGGGGACCACTGTGGGTGTTCCCAACATGGAACATGGAACACAGGGGTATTCTTAGCATGCCGGATTGGAATTTCATACTCACTTTTGACCAAAATGATGTTTTTGACCACTTCCTCATTTTTACCCCATTTTTGCGTCTTATTTTTGCTATTTACTGAGAAACATTACTTCGTAGTTACAAAGGAAGGACATATCACAATTGTCTCTCGCACTAAATAGTAGCATTGGCAATGGCTTGTTGCATGCCTCATTGTCAACACATTTGCCACTTGACACGATGAACACACACCTTATTAGCTTCCATTGGATCTGTCGCTTGCCCCTTTTGTTTGGCCGCCTTTTGTGGGGCATTGCGCGTGCGCTCATTCCTATCTTTTCGAACATTCTAGATGCCTTGCAACGCCGGCGACCTTGAGACGGCCTAGTGGTCATTGTATCCCTCTTCCTTCGGCGATGGCCATGAAAAGAACGCAAGACGCAGGCAACCACCCGTGGTACATCAAATTGTGAAGCCACTGGAGGATACCCATTTTTGCGCCAGGCGTTTACATGAAGGTCACGAAATAATTTTTGGGCCTCACGTGCACGACGACGGACATCAACAAGGAGAATGGGAACCTATTTGCCACGGCAGCAAAATTTGGTCCTTTAGACCCTTTAGATCGTCACTTTTTTTCGTAGTCATGACGTCATCTACCTATGCAATTGTTACTTTCGGCTACAAAACCGTTTTTTTCGGTTAAAATAATAATGTGGTGTAAACTACTTTCATGGCAAAGAGCACAAGAAAATATGTGCGGCAGGCAGGGGGGGGGGTTATGGGGTGGGTGATGTGGATCATTTTTTATCCAAACACTAGGCAGTGGGGGGGGGGTTTCAGGGGTTGTGATCAGTGGATCACTTTGGTTCATTCTTGGACCATTCAGGACGATTTTGCTTGTTGCACTTTCACCTTTGTGTCAATGGTCTTGTGGACTTGTGGATCATTTTTTGGAAGTTAAATTGATGGAACAAGTGAATTTCCATTTTGGGTTCTTTTTTTTTTAGACGCATTGTTGGTCCAATATGTTGCCGTGTGATACTTACATTTGGAAGTTACATTTTTGGATCATTTTTTGCAACACAAATTGGTCGATCACTATCTTGTTTTATGTGTGCTCCGTCTTTGGATCATTTTTCTTGCTTATGAATTCGTGGATCTTTCTTTTACTCCATGCCCCTTTGCCGTTGTGTTCTCTATTTTTTCTACCAGTGGCCTAGTTTGTGTAATGTCGGAGCCATCCCATTTGCAATTGCGTTGGCAATGGTTGCTCGTTGCCGATGAGGCTTGGTAGGTTCAAGCCGCCGGCGGGGAGCTATCGGTAATCCCCAAGGTTGGTTTCAACCCAACGGTGTGCGAGGCTGTGTACTCGAAGTACATGGACAATGTGCCTGGTCTCAGCCGTGAAGTGCTTTGGTTGGTGTTGTCGTACTTTAAGTGTTGCCCCAGGCAGGGTGCCTATGATGACATTTCACCAAGGCAACGCAAGTACGATGGGACGTGGGCACGGCACTTGATTCATTGCGGGGTGCAACATTTGGTGCGTGCAATGGTTGAGATCTCACCGGAACATTTGTTGCACCCATCAAATCACATCCCGCACTTTCCGGGTCAGTGTGTCGGGAGTGTTGATACATTTGCGGTGCATGTAGTGTGCGGGCCCAGTAGGTACCAACCGAAATATGCCGGAAATGTAGCAAAATTCTAGGCATTCGTGACGCACTTGGGCCTATGTGCGTATCCAACATTTCCATTGCTTTGCTTTGCATGTGCCCGCCTTCTTTGTGTTAGCATGATTCCATATTCCTTTGGCTACCAGACCGGACGGAGGACCGGTCTGGTCTTGTGGGGAAAATTATCACTTTCTGGCAAAGGATTGGGTCAAGGGTTTTTGAACGTGGCGGAAATGATGCTTTTGGTGGTTTTCTTAGACTCAATAGTATTTTAGAGAAGAACAGTAAGACCAGTTTGAGAGACCGGTGGGACCGGTCTTTGCAAACCCAACGGACCGGACCACTTCGGTACACTTTGGAGCACTTTGTTACACTTGCCTCCCAAACCCACCTGTGCGCGCTCGTTGCAGCATGCACGCCACCACACACCATGCACAAACCACACACACATACACAGACTTTGCTTCCCATGTCCTCTTGGGTGTTTCAACGATGCATGATGGGTGGGATGCACCATTAGCATGAAAATAGATCGATTCAAACAGTTTCATGCAGACCGGTCAGACCGGTCTTCCGAACCTCGCTCCTGGTCCCCTACTTCCTGCTGCCTTTTCACAGGACCGGTCAGACCGCTCTTCCCTGCTTTGTTGCTTAGTGTTCTTTAATGCCTATTTCAGGCCCCGGCACCAAGATCCCTGGCGTGAAGGATGCTGAGACGCCCGTGCCCACGTCCTTCAAGAAGGTACGGGCCGGAGACCGGGTGGTGCTGCTGCTGAAGGGCTCGCACGGCGGCCGCTACACCGGCAAGTGCGAGTCGCAGGCGTCCGGCAAAATGTCCCTATCCGGGACAATCTACTTCCCGGAGGACCAGAAGACCGGAGGCTTGAAGCGCAGCATCAGCAAAGGCGACCTTGACTTCGTCACCGAGGACGTGCTCGGATGTTGGGTGATCGCGGAGGCGAAGACATCTACTCCGGGCCAGAGGATTGCGGCCCGAGCAGCGCAGTCCCGCAAAAGGAAAGTGGACGAGGAGTCGGAAGACGAAGACGAGGACGAGGAAGAAGAGGACGAAGAAGACGAGGAGGAGGAGGAGCGAGAAAGCGTGATGGAGATCCCGGAAGAAGAGGCAAAGGAGGAAGAGAAAGAGAGGAAGAAGAAGAAGCCGGCGAAGGAGAAGCACACCACCAAAAGACGGTTGCCGGTCCCATTTTTCAAGGAAATCAAAGCCCAAGGCAGTGAGTCCGCCTCGTCGCCCCGCACAAGCAAGAAAGGCAGGAAGGCCTCCACCGAGGACGAAGAGAGGTCAGCGGAAGAGGTGCGCATCGGCAACGCGTTGGAGGCGTATGGCACCACCTTGCCAAGGCTTTGGCAACACGTCCGGCAATGTCTCCGTGGCCAACCCGGCACCAAGACACTTTTGGCGGCAGCGCGGCAGTTGATGTTCGAGTGCCCGAACAGCATTCTTCATGGTCCTCTGTGCATTCGGTCGGATTACATCGTGGCGCAGCGCAAGTGTATGGAGCCCCTTCGTCAAGCCGGTGGTCCCCAATACAAGGAATAGGCAAGTTTGTGCATACTGTCGTAAACCGTTCGGACCGCTACACTTTAGCACACTTCACACGAAGACCGGTCGGACCGGTCGTTGCAAAGTGTCGTAAACCGTTCGGACCGGTCCACTTTAGCACACTTCATACGAAGACCGGTCGGACCGGTCCTTGCAAACTGTCGTAAACCGTTCCGACCGCTTCACTTTAGCACACTTTATTACATTTCTCCACAGAGAAGGTCTTGCAGGGGGCTGCAACGTGTCCGAGATGCTTGGGGATCAAGAATGAGCCCGACATGGACATGCTCGCCCTGCCCGCCGGGCCCGCAGCGCGCCAGCTCGCCATCCCCCAACCCGCCGCAAGGACCGTTCCTCCGGAAATGCCGATGCACGTGCTGACCATGGACCAGCTCACAACTCCACAGCTGCGCGAGAAGTTCATGGCCCTCAAACGGGAATTGCAACGCACCGAATTCGAGCTCGTAACGGTATGGAGCACCCAATGGCCGTTCGGGGTTGTATGTGCAACTCGCTCCCCCCTTTGCCGTGCCACTTTCAGGTCCGTGGGGGTTCCCTTCCCACAAGTGATTGGCATGAACCACACGCCGAAACCAAGACGTTGGGGGAGCAGATCGAAGAGATACGGACAGTCGCTTGGTTCCGTGAACAAACGGAGAGGATGAGGTTGGTCGAGGAAGAAGAGGCGCGCGAGGAGTTTGAACGACAAGAGGAGGAAAGAATCCAAGCCGAACGTGCAATGGAGGTGTGTGTCCAGGGGTCCCCTAGCCTACATTTGTGCATGCATGGAGTCAGCACTGTGGTCTGTGGTCTGCAGGACGCCCAACGTCGTGAGGAGGCCGTGCGTGAACGCAAAAAGAAGGATGCGGAGACCGCGGCCTTGGAGGCGAAGTTGAAGGCGTTGCAACAGGAGTTGGACGAGGCACGGAAGAGCAAGAAGGAGCCGACTCCGGAACCGCAAGAACCCGAAGAATCGTAGGAACCGGAACCAGACCCGCAGCAGGTCCCAGCGGAGGAGGCAAGCGCAAGGGAGCCGATCGCCCAGCAAGCCGATGCCCCCAAGCCAGAATCCGGAACTCAGGCATGCGTGTGCTTTAATTCGTTTTAAAGTGTGCTAAAGTGTGCTAAAGTGTGCTAAAGTGGACCGGTCCGAACGGTTTACGACACTTTGCAACGACCGGTCCGACCGGTCTTCGTGTGAAGTGTGCTAAAGTGGACCGGTCCGAACGGTTTACGAGAGTTTGCAAAGACCGGTCCGACCGGTCCCTGAACGAAGTGTCACGAAGTGTACCGGTCCGTTCGGTTGAAACCACTTTACTTCCTGTTTTTGCAGGAGCCCTCCACTCAGGCACTTCAGCTGCAGGCGGCATCCGCTGCTGCTGCTACCGGGATTCCGGGGATGAAAATCACCCCGGCTTTCGCCGCACAACAGGCGCGACTCGCGCTGCAGCTGGAGGCCTGCAACAAGAAGACCGGGGAAGAGAAGAAGGATAACGAGGATGAGTAACTCGTTTTCCCGGTTTTTGCTATTCCCTTTTGATTTTATCGACGAACTGTTTCAGTCCTGTGTGGCCGGTGTGCCAGACGCCTTGTTGGTTGAAATGCCAGTGGCGAGTTCGCTGCGGCGTTTCCCACGGTGTCTGTGCATGTGCTTGATGGGACACCAGCGACATGATTCCCGGATTGCATGATTCCATGATTTCTGCTACGTGTTTGGTTTGGGAGCAAAAAATAGTAGCTAACTCAAAGAAAGTCTAAAGTGTACTAAAGTGTACTAAAGTGGAGCGGTCTGAACGTTTAGAGTAGTTTGCAAAGACCGGTCCGACCTGTCTCTCGACAAAGTGACCTAAAGTGGAGCGGTCCGAACGGTTTAGAGTAGTTTGCAAAGACCCGTCCGCCCGGTCTGTGGATAAAGTGATCTAAAGTGAAGCGGTATGAACGGTTTAGGGTAGTTTGCCAAGACTGGTCAGCAAAAGCTTGTATTCTGTTTTTTTTTCAGGCATGCCTGCTGCTACACCATGGGAACCTAGACCCCTGGCCCCCCTAGAGGCCCGATGGGATTTTGGAGACGAACTCCGCAAAGGGCGCAGCCTCCTGGAGAGCACCGAGGTTGGCAAGACCCCCGTTGTTCATGTTCCAGCCAATTTTGGAGGCCATGACGCTGTGTTTGGAAGAGGCCAACCCGGTAGACCTAGTGGACCTTCTTCCGCAGTACGTGCTGTTTCGAGTTGGCATGGGCATGTTGCAGCCGCGCAGAATAGATGATGTGTGGGACAAAGAGAGTGTGCACTACAATGCATACATGGCGGAACTGTTTCCTAGCAGGCGACAGTTTTATGTGTTGCAGCGACTTGCGGACCCGGATGCAGATGCGTTGATTGAGTTGTGCACGATGCACTGGCAAGGCGGATGGGAACTAGGTGACGTGGTTTGCGGGGATGAGACCGTGGTCCCCCACAAGGGGTTGTTCGTAATCCGCCAGTTCATACCGCGCAAGCCTCACAGCACCGGTGTGAAATTGTACGGTTGTGCGACGCACAAAGCCATTACATTTGGCATGTGTATTTGTACCGTGGTGCAGCCCCTCGTGTGGGTCCAGAGTCCCGGAGCCGGTTTGCAGGCCACTACAATGCTTTTGAGATTGTGCAACTTTGGAATGATGTGACTCCACCCGGAAAGGTGCTTGTGGCGGACTCATTCTTTGGGTCTCATGATGCGGCGGCGATGCTAAGTGCACAAGAGCGTCCGTTCTTGATGCTCACTTCCACAAGTGCTTTGGTGCAAGATGGGAACGTTGGATTAGACCCGGGGGATGTGAACACGGTGGTACACAAGGAACATGGGTATGCACTCTCGGTATACAAAAACCCCAAAGTGGGGCGCAAGCCGGCAAAGGTGGTACCACTACTAACCAATTGCTTGACCGGAGGTTCGCTCCCACACCGAAGTGGACGATACCACCCACCGGGGATAATTGCCAACTACCGTACGTTTGCCCCGGGGGTGGATACGTTTAACCAAATGTGCTTACAACACCGGGAAGAGCACCGGTTTCAATCATGGTGGAAGGCACTTGGGGGGATGGTGTTAAGGGTAGCGGCAACAAATGCATTTACGTCATGCCAAGCGTTGCGCCTTAGTCCGGGGGGTGAAACAATGTTTGACTGGCAATGGAGGTTGATGAGATACATTTTTCCGGCAAGGCAAATTGAGGTGGTGGACAAGCATGTACCAATAGTGGTTGGGAAGCGGGGCTCTTGTGTACATTGTGGGATGGGAACCACTCGATACAAGTGCAAAGCATGTGGGTGCTATCTACACGTGGAATGCTTTGCGGACCATCATGAATGAACCATGAATAGATGTCTTGTGAAGATTGACTCCCACCCTTGGTACGCGTTTGAAACCCAATGTTGTTCCCGACTGGAATATTCCCAATGGGAACAATTCCCGCCGGAACAATCTCGTTGGGAACACCACTGGAACAAGTGTCGCAGGCCAGATAACCAGATCCATCACCATGAGTTTCCAAGTTCGTAAATGATGTTTTTTGTCTCTTTCTTGCATGTATAACGCGTCCAAGGCTTGTCTTTCCCATCGGGGCCATGTTGACATCTTGTGAGCCGTTGGTGCCACCTTCCACTAGGTGTACACATTTCGAACTTTTCGTATCCATTTGCAAGCCTGCTGTTTCTTGTAGTTCAGACGCAGCGTTGTATGACTTTTCAACGTTGGCGTCCCCATTCTCCCGTTTGATTTGTGCATTGTGGCCATGCCTAGGGTCCCATTTTGGTATTTGTTCCTTGCCTGAATGCTCGGTGGGTCTACGGGCATCTTCCCCTAGAGGTATGCATTGCCAAATTTCGCTTCGTAGTTCATTGTTGTAGCTTCATCATGCCTAGATCGCAAACCCGCGTTGCGCGACTAACCACCCACCTCGTCCATTTGGCTAGTGCTGTTAGCCTCCGGGACGGGGATCTTGTTGGGGAGCTTATAGCGGAATGGGCCATCTCCTCTCCACACGTCCGCCGCCAATTTGCGGTGGCCGTGCGCTTGGCCCAACCAAGCTGTGTACGAGAGATACAGCAGGGGGCAATCGCCAAGTACGCCTCCGAGGTGCTCCCCCCCGATGAGTGTTGCGAGCTCATCCTCAACCTGCGTGCGCCCAAATCCGCTTGGCGCACGCTCTCGGAAGTGTACACCCTCCGGGGGCTGAAGTACACCGCGACCACAGGCCTTCCATTCGCCCGTCCGTTTTGCCCTGAGAGGGCTTTCCAGCAGCGCTGGCAAGATCTACTGGCCCCCTTGGAGCTGGCCCCCGCGGTGAGCACTTCGGATTCCAAGGCCACAGGCATCAGTTGGCCGTGGGCATCATGGCTGCGCTACATTGCTAGCCAACCCCCGTTGTGCCGCATGATCGATTGGTCGTTCCCCCTGACTTTCATTGTCAGGGGGGATGGCTACCCCTGCGCCGGCGGGGAGTGGTCCCAATTGTCTGTGTCCATCGCCAACATGGGCCTTTGGGGACGAATTCCCGCCTGTGTGTGGGTCATTGGCCTCGCAATCTGCGGGGACAAAGCGATGGCGACCCTAGCAACCCTTTGGGAAGACAATATTAAGGTGTGCCGCGCACACATCGTGTTGTTCCGGCGACGTTCCGGCGACGTTCAAGTGTTTTGTTGGAACCGCCACCGGAACAATCTGGTTCAAACAAAATTAATGTTTTTTTCTTAGGCCATCCAGGAGGTCGTGGACACCCACTGGGTGGTCTTCAATTCCCATGAGGAAGCGGCCGATGCCTGGCTCGGTGGTGATTCCCCCTGGGTGCGCCGCATTATCGGGATCACACCGGCCCCACAAGTGGGGTCACTATACAACGAGGGGATTTGGGACTCCGACGCCGCTGTTTGGCGGGGCAAAGACGTGGTCCGGACCACCGAGTCGGACCACGCACAGCGGACGTCCTTCTTGTTGGGAACACCATCGCTGAAGGCCGCAGCTTGTTCCGTGGAACCAGTGGTGGTCATTGCCCGGTGCCGCGTTGTCATGTGCATTCTGCACTGTTGCATGGCGATGGGCCGGTTGCAAATGACCAACATTGAGCGGTTGGCGGCAGAGCGGCTAGCCGGGGGCGATGAGGTGTCCCGTGCGGCAATTCAAGCGGTATTGCATGAGCATCGCACTGGGTGCCGCCTAGGCAAGGATTGTTCCCCGGATGGTGAGGAGACGTCGCGCCTGTTTGCGGCTTGGCCCGATGTTGCATTGTTGATGTCGGTTGCGCCGGAGGAGCCCCTCTATAGGGCTGTGATGGGGATGGCGAAGCTTTTGAAGGACCCGTACCACACCTATCAGGTGGGTACGCGTCCTCAATGCCGGGCAGCGGCAGCTGCCTTCCGGGAGCATTGTGCTCCTAGGTCCGCATCCCATTACCTCCTGTTCCTGGAGGAGGATGCGGATCGCGTATTGGACGACATTTGGCCGTTCGGATTGGCAATGTTCTCCAATGACATTGTCCAAAGCCTTAACCGCTTCCTGAAGCAGGCTTTCAACGAACACAGTGCCCGGGGCGGTGGCCGGCAAACGGCTACTGGGACCGCCAGCTGCTGTCGCTCGCAGGCATCCATTGATTCGGACGCCGACGCCCTGCGGCAAGTGTTGCAATGGGTTTTCTTGTACTTTCACATTCATATCCACCAACATGATGCTGTTCGACATGTGCCTTGTGTTCCCAGGGCTGCACTAGCGACCACCCCCTCTGCACCACCCCCGTTCCTCAGCTCTCTTCTTTCTTCTGCTCCTATCCATGGCCGCCCCCGTCAGCGCAGATATGATGCAAATGATGTTGGCGCTTCTGAAGGCCACCAAGAATATGCAGGTTTGCGGGTTTGGGCTTGGGTGGGGGTTTGGGCTTGGGTTTGGGCTTGGGGTTGGGTGTGGGTTTGGGCTTGGGTGTGGGTTTGGGCTTGGGTTTGGGCTAGGGGTTGGGTGTGGGTTCGGGTGCGGGTGCGGGTTTTGGTTTGGGCCTAGGTTTGGGTTTGGGTTTGGGTGTATGCTTTGGCGCGCTTTGCGCGCAGTGGAAATCAGTGCGTTGGGTTTGTGTGTCCCTGCCTGCCCTGCTCCCCCCGCTCCCCCCTGTGTCCCTTTTGCTCTTTGCTCTTTAGCAATTTGATGATTTGTTGTTGAGGGGAAGGGGAAAACCCAAGAACCCCCAGTGATTATTTGTGCCCCATGCCCATAAAGGGGCTAGGAATCTTTGTTGTCCAGGGGAAGGGGAAAACCCAAGAACCCCCAGTGATTATTTGTGCCCCATGCCCATAAAGGGGCTAGGAATCTTTGTTGTCCAGGGGACGGGGAAAACCCAAGAACCCCCAGTGATTATTTGTGCCCCATGCCCATAAAGGGGCTAGGAATCTTTGTTGTCCAGGGGAAGGGGAAAACCCAAGAACCCCCAGTGATTATTTGTGCCCCATGCCCATAAAGGGGCTAGGAATCTTTGTTGTCCAGGGGACGGGGAAAACCCAAGAACCCCCAGTGATTATTTGTGCCCCATGCCCATAAAGGGGCTAGGAATCTTTGTTGTCCGGGGGAAGGGGAAAACCCAAGAACCCCCAGTGATTATTTGTGCCCCATGCCCATAAAGGGGCTAGGAATCTTTGTGGTCCAGGGGAAGGGGAAAACCCAAGAACCCCCAGTGATTATTTGTGCCCCATGCCCATAAAGGGGCTAGGAATCTTTGTTGTCCAGGGGAAGGGGAAAACCCAAGAACCCCCAGTGATTATTTGTGCCCCATGCCCATAAAGGGGCTAGGAATCTTTGTTGTCCAGGGGAAGGGGAAAACCCAAGAACCCCCAGTGATTATTTGTGCCCCATGCCCATAAAGGGGCTAGGAATCTTTGTTGTCCAGGGGAAGGGGAAAACCCAAGAACCCCCAGTGATTATTTGTGCCCCATGCCCATAAAGGGGGTAGGAATCTTTGTTGTCCAGGGGAAGGGGAAAACCCAAGAACCCCCAGTGATTATTTGTGCCCCATGCCCATAAAGGGGCTAGGAATCTTTGTTGTCCAGGGGAAGGGGAAAACCCAAGAACCCCCAGTGATTGTTCGTGCCCCATGCCCATAAAGGGGCTAGGATTCTTTGTTGTCCAGGGGAAGGGGAAAACCCAAGAACCCCCAGTGATTGTTCGTGCCCCATGCCCATAAAGGGGCTAGGATTCTTTGTAGTGGATGTCCCCCCCCCCCCCCCACGGGGCCGTAGTGCACGCAGTGCGCCCTGTCCGGCGCGGAGCTGTGCCTATTTTCCACTATTCCGGCGACGTTCCAACAACCTGTTCCGGCGACGTTCTGGCGACGTTCCAGCGGCCACTAGAACGTCGCCAGAACGTCGCCGGATCAGGTTGTTGGAACGTCGCCGGAACAAGGTGTCTGGGTAGGGTTGGCCTGTCTCCGGCATCCTTGTCTGCAGGACGGGATGACCGAGACCGAGGCCCTGGGGGCAGCACTGGCTGCACCACCCCCGCCAGCCCCCCTGGGGGCACAGGGGGCCACGCGCCCCGAGCCACGCAGCAGCTCTGCGCTGGCTTCGCCAGCCCCTCCTCCACCTCAGGGCGCTCCCAAACATCCTCCGTGGGCAACCCCCGCTCACCGGCCATCGGAGCCGCCACGGCCCGCCCCACAAGGGGCCGCGCCAGTCGCGCCTCTCCAAGCGCATCGCCCCCAGTTGCCCGAGCCCTCGACTGGGAGCTCAATGAGTAACGGGGGGGGGGGGGGTTCGGGAGCACGCCGTGGTTCTGGGGGAGCTGCAAGAGGCGAGGGGCAATGTTGAAACCCTCCGCCGCCGGATGAAAAAATGGTCTGCGAAATTGGCGGAGTGCCGGCGGCGTGGGGACATCGCCGGGGGGGGGCACGCGGGTGAGAGGGTTCTCGAGGGGAACCGGCGAGTAAGGGAGGCGCAGAAGGCGGTGGAGGTGCTTGAAAGGGAGTTGCAGGGCATGGGTGGGGAGGTGCAGGTGAAACACGAAGGGGGTGTCAACGACGATGACATTGTGGAGCTGGGTGAGGTTGTGGTGGATGAGAAGGATGAAGAGCGGAGGGCTAACCCGGGGGTTAAGAGAGAGGAAGAAGAGGGGGGGGGGGAGGGGCATGGGGATGGGGAGGGGGATGGGGATGGGGAGGGGGAGGGGGATGACGCCGGCGGCGTCTTGCACATTACGGATTGGATGCGCAACTGACTTGGCTCATCCCCGGCAGCAAAAGCTGCCAATTTTCCCTTGACAAGGGAGATGGTAGGCGCCAACCCCCCCCCCCCCCCTGGACGCCTGTGTCCTACGAGCCCCCCACCCCACCATTTACACGCTCCGTTGGCTGCTGCAGCGCTTCCTGCACAAGCAACTGCACTGCAAGGAGCAGCGTGATTGCCGCTGGCGCCGGGAGGAGGGGTCCGCGCCAAGGGAGGTCCCGGTGTCCTGGGTCACCGGGCCGGGGACAGGGCGCACGGCACCCCTCCCCAACGACTGGCTCCCCAGCAAGGCGCAGGGGGGCAAATTTCTAACCGCGGGCTCTGTCAGTGCGGGGAGTTGCCATTGGCACCTCATTTTTGAGCGTTGGGCCCACCACGGCCTTGGCGACGTGAGGGCGACCCCCCGCAAGGACACCGTCCTCTTTCGGGCCAATTGGACCCAGATCCTCCGCGGCTGCATCTATGTGGTCGAGGACAAAGGCAAATACCATGGCTTCGTCGTTGGCCAAACGCTGTCGCGGCCTGGCGCCCTACGCGTCAAGTGCGAGGACGACGCGCAGCGGCACCAACAATCTGCCGTTCGGGCAGTGCTAGCGGAACGTGAGCGCACGCCGACCTCGCAATTGCGGCAAGCGTTGGCGGCGATCAAGGAGAACGTGGACACGCGCGTGCGGGTATTCCCCCCCGCAAGCATGTCCACATGGCCAATAGGGCCCAAAAATGCACATGGTTGGCGTGCCGGTGCATTGTTCCGGCGACGTTCCAAACACTTTGTTCTGGCGACGTTCCAATCTGTCACCAAAAAACCTTTGAAAAGTTTTTTGAACGTCGCCGGAACAGCTTATTGGAACGTCGCTGGAACACTCATTCTGGCTATCCTCCATGTAGGTGGAGGACATCCAGGTCAACCCTTCGGACCCGCGCGCCATTCAGGTGATCCTTCGTTGGCCAGGAAGCGATCCCGGGCCCATCTATTTGGGTACGTTGCTTCAGCAGTTGCACTTGCAGCCCGTCGCCGTGCTCGAGTTCCTCACGGCCATGATGGACTATGTGGCAGCCCGCGGCAGCGTTCTCGCGACGCGCATCGAGGGGTGGGGCAGCATTGGCGACATGTCCCCAGCGCCGCCGCACTGCCAACAAGTGGCCGCAGAGGCCCCCGCCCCGCCCGCGTGTGCACCGCCCGTGCAACCCCAACCCCCGAACCCCCACCCAGCCCCCCAAACAGCATGCAAACCCAAACCCAAACCCCAACGCCCCCCCAAGCGGGAACCCAAGAGCGCCCCCAAAACCAGCCCCCCAAAAAAGGAAGAGGCTCCTGGGGGAGTCCTCCAGCGAGGAGTCGTCCAGCGACTCCTCAACGGACTCCTCCTCGGGGTCCACCACCGACTCCTCGGCGTTCGAGGAGCCCCAGCCCCGCCCCCCGGCCAAGGAGCCCACCAAACCCCCTCGCAAGGCTCCCAAGAGAGCCGCGCCCCCCCAACCCAAGGCCCAGCCCCCCCAACCCCAACCCAAGGCCAAGCCAAAGGCAAGAGGGGGGGGGGGGTGCACATACAAAGCGGGGGAGCAAGTGTATGTAGTTTTTCGGGACAATGGGCAGTGGGGGATGGAGCAGGGCAAAGAGGCCCTTGCCGCGGGTGCTCCCCCTGGGGTTGGGGAGACGTGGATCGCCTTCCCCAAAGACCCCGAACTCTTCGCCATCCCAAGAGCGTCGGTTTGGAAAACCAAGACGCAGGCGAAGAAGTTCCTCGCCAAGATGATGGCGGCCGAGGAGGAGGACAAGGAGGACGACGCGGACGCGGACGAGGAGGGGGATGAGAGCAACGACGGGGACGGGGACGGGGGAGACGAAGGGGATGGACCGGGGGCAGGTTTGGGTGCTACCGGGGCTAACCGGGATGGGGGCGTCGGGGAAGAGGTCGAAGGGGTGGAGGGGGAAAGGATGGAGGTCGAAGGGGTGGAGGATGAAGGGGTGGTGGGTGAAGGGGTGGAGGGTGAAGGGCTGGTCGGTGAAGGGGTGGTGGTCGGTGAGGGGGATGGGGGGGATAGTGGGGCGGGTGACAAGAGTTCGGGGGCGCCCGCCGGGCCCCCGACCACGCAAGACTTTTAGGTGAGAACAAGAGACTAACCCGATGGGCCCCCGGGGGCACCCTACACAACAATGTATGTTACCATTTTACCCTTCCTTGTGCTTTGCTCTTGTTGTAGATTGTTTGTTCCGGCGACGTTCCAATAACTCGTTCCCGCGGTGTTCCAATGGTGTTCTAACAAAAACTGTTTTTGAAAACAAGTTTTTTTCACGTGGCAACGCGCCGGGCAACAAATATGAGCATACCAGCGGGGACCCCCAAGGCTAGCAAACAACATATTTTGCCACCATGTACGGGTAGGCTTGGTTGGGGGGTAAATAAATTTTGAACTTTTTTTGTTCTGGCCAGATAGCCTAGAACATTGGAACAATTTGGCCGGAACAACATTGGGTTTCAAACGCGCACCAAGGGCATGCATTGCAATGTGTGTGCAAAGGTGTGAACACGCACAAGACAACACACGCACACACACAACACACACATGCGGACACACACACTACACACACATCACCAAGTGCTCCAAAGTGTGCTAAAGTGGTCCGGTCCGTTCAGTTTGCAAAGACCGGTCGGACCGGTCCGACCGGTCTCCCCGAACTAACCGGTTGGTTACAGAAAGCTAAAGTGGTGTGAAACCGTCTCAACTGAACAGTTGGTGATTTTGCCTAGCCGAAACGGTGCGTTAACAAAGACCGGTGGACCGGTTGTGAAAACATTCGCATATGGTAGCCAAAGGAATATGTGTGCGCATGACGACCACGGTTCCTTGAGCCCCTAGGACTGTCCACGTGTCCGAATTAGTGATCTAGAAAACTGCGGATCATTTTGCTAGGCGGGGGGGGGGGGGGGGTTATGGGGTGGGTGATCCGTGATCCGCAGATCATTTGGTGGGGGGCATGGGGGGGGTTTTGGACCCCCGCGGATCAGTCATCCGCGGACCGCCTACCACACTTTGTGTGTAGAGGGGTCACAAGCCATAGTACAATTGCATGGAGCCCTCAAAAGGGGGTTTGGCCCAAAAACCAGGCATCTCAAGCGCTTGCGACCGCCTGCAACCACTTGCGACGGCGGCACCCCCGGAGCATCCGACTTTCTCTGTTGAGTCCGGCGTGAGGAGTGATAGGCAAGAGGACTGGCAGAAGAGGGTAGATGGCCTGAACCTGAGTGAGCCAGTCACGGGGGTCTTGCCTGGAGAGGAGCCTTTGGTATTTTTTCGCTCGGGGTCCACGCACCAGCTGTTTGGGGATGTGTGGGCGTCGAGGGACACATTTAGGGCCGACGCTGATCGGGTACGGTCTAATGGCCTCACGGGCTGGTGGGCCCCTGCGGACCGGCTCCTCGCTTGAGTTACTGTGGGGAGTGTAGATATCCCTGTGTTGGGCGTTGTCCGTTGGGACAGCGCTCGCGGTGGCACAGTCCCTCACGGTGTTCAGCGTACCCCAAGAAGGGACAAGGCCTGGGTGCTTGACTTTCTGTCCCAATTTGCCCCTCTGGAGTTTGTCCTTTGGGATGCAGCGTTCTAGGGCGTGGTGCGGAACGCCCCCAATTTTGGGTGTTGTTAATATGGTTGGAACCCGGAATTTCACATGGTACATGGGTGCACTATGATGCAACAATGTGCCTTGCATGTTTCGTTTGCTCCATATTGCCCGTTTTGCACTTTTTGCGATTTGATCTTTTTGTGCTCTAACTAGTTAGAACGGGGTTAGAACGGGGTTAGAGCACTAGTTATCGCGTGGGTTATCGCGCGATAACCTAGTTATCGCGGGGGTTATTGCGGGGGTTATCGCGCGATAACTAGTTATCGCGTGGGTTATCGCGTGGGTTATCGCACTTCATTTTATGTTTCCCCTTTTCGCTTTAGCTCTCAAAGCCTTCGTATTCTTTGATAATGGCCCTTGCTGCTGCCCACGCTTGGTGCGAGCACCATCAAAAGCTCCTTGGGGTCCGTCGCCTTGGCGCTCGTGAGGGGTTTACGATAGGTGACGCAAACGTGAGGCGCCCTGTGGCGACTCGCTTTGAACATGGTGCGGACTCTTGCATTAACAGCTCAGGAGCATGAGGCGATGAGCATGCTACACATGGCATGCAGCATGCATCTCTCCCAACGGGCCCTTTTGCGAATGCCCCGCCGTTGCACACAACGGGACCTAAGGACCGTTCGGCAACGGATCATGCCCTACTTTCCCCAAACAACCATTGTAAAGTGTACCACAGGCCGCAATAGGGCAGCTGCCCATGTGCCTTTGCAATGAATTGTGCAAAATGCAATATCTATGGCCCGAGTTATTGGGAAACCCCCCCCTAGTGGCGTTGCCATTGTTGTTATTTCAGCCGATGTGACTTCCTTGTGGAAGGCATCCTCAGCCCGTGCGGATGTATGGGTTAATGTATGGGGGGGGGCAAAGTATGCTTCGAAGGCGAAGCTATGGGCCTCATGGTTTTGCATGGATGGAGGAGATGAACAGGCTTTTTTGAGAAGCCTGGACATCTCTGCCAACCTCAACCAAGAGGTGAGGGATGTGGAGGAGGACGTTGTCCTCTTGGAAAATCAATTTTTGACTTGCACTGTCATTTTGACCCGGGATGGGAAGGGGATGCAAGCAATGGGGGGGGCTGGGTCTAAGCGTTGGTTGTGCAAAGACCCCAATGGTATTGTTGAGCAAAGGGGGGTGGAGTCCACCTCAAGATGGGGGGCATTCCTGAGAAGTGTGACCCCTGATAGGCGGCCGGGGGACTACCAACATGCAGCATGCCGCATCCTAAACGACATTGCAAAGCGCATTGAGACCACCCTTCAGCCCCCCCCCCCCCTGGTACCCCTGGTAAGGCCCAAGCTCTTGCAGCTTTGCAGGCCTTCAAACAAGCCCTCAAGGATGAGACCTCAGGCATCCCTATGAGGGAACGTCTCCCTTCGGCCTCAAGGGCCACAGAAAAAGATTCTGATATAACAAGGACCAAATTTTTCCTAACCCCCCCCCCCTTCCAAAGGCAATTTATGGATTGCCTCAAAGAGCATGTCCCCACAGTGAGGACCCCTGGGGGACCTTTGTTATGGGTTGTTGTGCATGTCATGGTGAAATGCATTGAGGGTTTGTATGAGCTTTGGAGGGTGAGGGAGATGTACACTCTAACCCAAGTGGAACGCCACCGTGCGTTGACCACAAAATTTTGAAAAGCATGGGGAGACTCAGGTTGGTCCCCCACCAGGTGGATCCATTGGTGCCTGGCCCATTCCACCTTTTTTGCCCAGAAATGGAGCAACATTTTTCAGTTTTCCTCCATCCCAACGGAGTATCGGCATGGGCCTTACAAGAGGAGGCTCAAAAATTGTTTTAAGGGTTGGTCCTTGGTGAGGCCAAGTGTGTCCCTCCGCCACATGCACCATTGCATGTCCATGAACGCCCTGGAGCAAGGGCTTTTGGGACTGGAGGCAGCCAAGGCCTCAGACATTGATGACTTTGTATGAAAAACGACCACAGATGCTTTGTGCCAAGTGTTTTGTGTTGTTTGTCCTAGGGAGGGAGGGAGGAGGGGTGCGCGATAACTACACGCGATAACTACGCGATAACTCAGTTGTTGCGCGATAACTAGCGCGATAACTTGTTAGAGCAAGGTGCTCTAACTGTGTTCTAACTCTGTTCTAACTGTGCTCTAACTCTTTGACCCCCCCCCCAAAAACCCCCTACAATGAGAGTTATGTGGGGAAAGAAAGGGGATGGGGAGTTTTTGACGGTGCTGAATCCTTTTTTTTAGGTGGTTTGCCCCAAATCTGAGGGTAGGTGGGTGTTCCAGAAATTGCGTTCTAACTAGGGGTACCGCACCACGCCCTAGAACGCTGCATCCCATTGGTTAGTTGGGCGGACGGGTGCCGCAACAGGAGACTGCTTCACCTATGGTTTTCGTGGTGAGGTTGCTAGCTAATGTCTATATTTTTCATATTAATATGTCGGATGCTCTGGCGGCGGTGGCGCGACCCACTATCTTTCAGCTTTTGCGTGCTATGTATGGTGTCCCGCTTAAGTGGGACGTGCATGGCGCCACGGTTCACTGGTGCGAATCGGCGATCCCTGACTCGTCACCTCCGCCTTCTCCGCAAAGGGGTAGTTCTCAACGTGCAGTCTTTTTTTGAGGACGAGGTAGAGTGGTCTCGATGCCTACCTGCCACTGCACCTAACACAGGGCCTGTGATGCAAGCGCAGGTCCCGTCTATTTTGCAGAAGTCTCTATGGTTTGCGCTGCACTGGCGCGACGTATATGCTGATTTGATTTCTTTTCTTTGGGGCTTAGGGGTGCTGGGGTATTCGCATCGCTGTTGGAAGCCACAAGTGGACAGGTTTTGTGCCCACCATGCTCTTCGCTTCAGATTTCGTGGAGCAGTTATCGAGGGCCGGTATAAAGAGGGCAGAGCAATGGCCAAAGAGCCGTCTGCAGAGTTGGCAAGCGTGTGCCCAAATCAGACCATTGCATGATTTGTCGGGTGGGTATGGGACATCGTTGTAGGGCGAGTGACCGCCCTATTTGTTGTACGATGAGTGTGTGAGCGACTGTGCTGGACTGCTGTTATGTGAACCCCGCCACAACCGTGAAGGACAGATTACTCCGGGCGAGCTGAGAGCTACATGTGGCTGGCGCTGTGCGCAGGAGCACGGGGGCGAGTCCGGGCCGTGGGCGGTGGCAGGGCCGCCTGACCTGTGGTTATAGGCATGTTTGGCGCTCTTGAGGGCCTGCTTGAGCCCTTTATGAGCTTGTGGATGGGGAGGGAGTGGTCCAGCCGGCGCCCTGGACCCGGGTGACTTTTGTTTCTGTGTGTGTCGGCTCTGGCCTACTCTATGAGTGATTCTAGGTATCTGGATACAGCCGTACAGACTAGCGACATGTCTTGTGAAATGGGCAAGGTGCAACACCGTTGACATGATGCACCGTGCATACTATGAGGGTGGGAAGACCTGTGTGCACTTCTGGTGGGGCCTGTTGGGGCCCTATGGATGGTGTGGATGGGAGGTGAGAAACAGAGAGGGCATGGGGGTGTAGACAGTGGACAACCAGGTGCCTCTTGGTCCGAAAGTAAAATTTTCCCCGAGGAACATGTGTGGTGCGCACAGTGCACTGTTCTCTGCTATGTACAGCCTTTTCTACTAATGAAGTTTTTTACCGCGCGTGCTTGCTAGCGTCGTCTTCTTCGTTTCTACACAACCCTAGAGACTTGGGCAGTTTTGAACAATTTATTTTGAAGAAATCTCCATGAATCTTTGCTTCAGTGTTGCTTGCATACCACACCACTTCAGTGGGAGCGCACAATTTTGGATGTGCACAATTCTTCTACAAGAAGTTTCGTTCACCATTTTTTTGTTGTTGTTTTCTTGCATGTTGCTTAGCACATTGCCATGTGTCCTTTGAACCATTCTTTCGCAACAAAACACGTGGATCATGGCTTGCCTTTGGTTGCATGCCATGCTACACTCATGGATGCCATTGAACAAGTCTACTCGAAGAACTACATTTTGATGGTTTTTTTCATGGGTTAAAAAAGGGGTGGCGATGGGGGGGGGGGGCTTGTGTCGTGATGTGTTGTGATGTGCCGAGGGGGGGGGAGTCCACAGAATGCGCACTGCAAGAATCGATTGTCACCCCATGTTGAATTGGCACCCCAATTCAAAACCATTACTTCGATGGTTCAAACACGATCTTTGGGCCAAGGGGGAGCGGCTGGGGTGCATGTTCGTGGTGAACATCCCAATGGTTGTGCGCTCGACAATTAAAATTGCAACATGGGGTGTGACCTATCGATATCTTACATTCCACCCACTTGGCCTCTTGTTCCTATGGATTCTGTTGTTCTTTTTAAAACAGCAAGGTGTATCCCCGGACATCACCAAAAGAAGTTGCAGTGCATGCTAAATGGGATAAAAGCGTGGCTGAAGGGGGCACTTTTAACCAAAATGATCAAAAGTATTTGTTCTACAAAGCAGCTACTTTTTGAAAATGGGTTTGTTCGATGAACAATAAAATGCTTGTGAGTTCGCTCATTCAATCGCGCATAACGATGTCCACTTGCCATAAGCCTCGTGACATTCAAATGTCGTTTATGAACATTGTCTAAGGGATTGGAGTGCAACACTATAACTTCGATCTACTTACCACACATGGGAGCTGTTGTTTTTGACACTCGGCATTTTGCACATCGGGGTGTCACATGGCCCAAGTACTACGTTCTGACTCTATTTGTTTGTGTTCCGACCGATTGACATGCTACGGGACCTCATTACTTTATTTGGTAGGCCAAGGAGGGAGGGAGGGCGGGAGGGTGGGTGGGTGGGAGGGAGGGAGGGAGGGAGGGAGGGAAACAGGGACCTGCTCTTTGGGCCACAAAAGTGCAGGCATAGCCTATGAGCTCATATTGCCGCAAAAGATTTTATCCATGGCGAGCTGTTGCAAGCGGTTGATAGCAGTGGTGTCCCGCAAGGTTGATTGAACACCATTAGGAATCAGGGATTAGGGAAGCGGTCAAAGTATGCAAGGCTTGCGATGGATGTGTGGACGGGCGTTCATCGTTGTAGGATGAGATATCACCCCATGTTCTTCGGGCAAGCAAGGCTAGAAGCCAGGCCACAATGTCACACAACATAAGGTCCAAAGCAACCCTTTGTGTCCAAACAATTTAAACGCTCGGCAAGATACCGCTTGGAGCCTCATAGCGGCGGTTGAGCTAAGGAATCTCATGACGTCCGATCTTTCGGAGGCCTCCCACCCAGGGGGGCGGGGGGGGGGGTTGGGCCGGTTAACCAGCCAACGAGCTAGCCACCACCTTGCCATCCACTTAGTACCACCTAGGCAGGTAGCACACATGAGCCATAATTGCTTTCCCTTCCTTTTAAACAAGGCACATCATGCATCGGGATGGGTTTTAGGGTTGTTTGCTCGTTTGGGAATCCACACCTAGTGGTCCAGTTGCACAATCACCAACACCATTGCCGTAGCATTGCATTGTAGTGTCCCCGTGCCCAGCTAAGTTAGCAAGCATGCATGGCGATGCCCCAGTGCATTCATTTTTGAAATAGGACAAATTGTATGATTTTGTTGCCATGCCCCACAAATGAGGACGACATTGTTGGGCTGCAACAAGCACATGAAACAAGAGCCGAAATAACTAGGGTGCTCGCGGCGAATACGTTTTGTGATTGGGACCATTCTTCCACACATTGACAATGAGAAAGTTTACCTTGCACAGACCATGCCGGCTATTGCCGGTGGCCTCACCTTTGAGGTAAGGAACTTGCGGCTGTGTCCCGCGGCATTCCACACCATTCTAGACTCTTGGTTTGCGAATGCGATGGGGGAAACAGATTAAATCTTTTTGCAAATGTGGTATGGGTTTGCAAGGGTGAGGGGGGGGGGGGTCAACCACCTTTCAAGAACACCCTTACCTCGTACTCCAATTTGCCTTACGTGCAGAACCTCCCATGAAGGCCAAAAACACAAAACATAGAATCACCGCATCAGACAAATGTTCACCTACAAACATTCTTATTACCGATGTTGCCTCCAATGCCTACATAATTGTACATAATTGTCTTCAATCCGAAGTATATACCATCCATATTGCAATATATAACTTAAGGCACTTTTCCGAAGAACACTTACGTCTCCAACTCCTCGTTCCGTAACATGTAACCCAACACACAGTCATACACCTTCTGGGTAAAAACAAAGTACCCTTGATACTTGTCATGGGAAACAAGCATGTCATCATGCACCACGGTATAGTGGTGTACTGCGTACTTTGGCTGTTTTCCGGGGGCGGGCCAGCCAGTCAGCCAAACAAGGGGAGGGGGGGTTCCAAAGCCTCCCAGCCACACAGCCACGGCTAGGCGCAACGATGGTGGATACGGGTACTCTGTGGACCATGGCATGCATATGTTTGCATAGAATGGTTCCACTGCGCCAAATGCTCATGTGGTGTCGACAAGGGGCCATGCATCTGAAGCATGAGAATGTCTGCCACATACCATGACCGGTGTGGGGGGTGGAGGAGGGCGACCGTGAAGGTCGGGCGCGGGAGCAGCCAAGGCTACTCCAGGTTCTTTTATGTATGCTTTCTTTGTGTGTACCATGTGGATCGCCGGTGTAGGATAATACATGTAGAGACGGCAAGAGAAAGTGAAAACGAACTGCGTGGTAGAGACACATTGGTTTCACACCAACCTGCTTGCACCATTTTCAATTAGGGTCCGTGTGATCCGCTTTCTCTGTGCGTGTTTTTGCCGTTGTCTCTTGTTGACAATTTGCAATTTAACTCGTACCGTTCTCAAAAGTTCGAGTATTCCCAAACCCACATATATTAACGATGGCACCGAAGAAAATTCAGAACATGACTAGAGGTGATCATCGGCAGAACAAAAGCTGAAGGCAAATGACCACAGTGCTCTACTAAAAAACCATGCGCGGCAAGATGATGGAAATGCTAGACTCTTCTGGAGGGGCACAGCAAGCAGACACGAAGAATTCTTTGAAGCAGCGACTGAAGGAGGACTCCAAGCCACGGGCGACGGCGCAACGCAAACAGGGAAATGGAAGGATGAAGAGGAGATATAGCCCTCCGACGACAGCACATATCCCGATGCTCTTTGATATGTTGGAGGAGAAGAAAGCCGGTGTGGCATAGTAAACCCCCCCCCACTTATAACCCCCCCCCCACTTATAACCCCCCCCCCCACTTATAACCCACCCCCCCGCACCCTCAACCAATCCGCAATGCTACTACCACCGGAGGGGTTATAAGTGGGGGGGGGGGTTATGTACAGGCGCATCCTTGTTTTCTTGATTGTACGCGAGGTCACAGGGCCGGGGACCATAAAGAACGCAAAGGAGAGTGGCCTTGACATATTGAGACACGATGTGCTGAAGGGAGGAAAACATGGAGGGCTGTTGAGACCGCATATCACGATGGCCAGAGCATCGAAGATACTGTAGCGGTCAAGGGAATTGATACATCATCATGGCCATAAATGACTGACGTGGACCGTTCAGTAAGCATTGCTGCATATTAGTGCTTGGTGCACGACAACTGGCGCCAGCTAACACATCAATCCGACCCCACGATAGTCCTAATACCACCCGCGATACGGTGAGGCCGGGAAACACCCACGCACATCCTCTCAAGTTGACATTGTGTCTATGTTTGGTGATGAACAAGTTGAGGAGATTTTGGACATTGATGCGGGGAATGACACGCCGCTAAGCCCACGCCGAACCCCGGCAGATCGGAACCCTCTCGCTGCGTGAACGCCATCGATTCAATTCCGTAACGTGAAGCGATCCTTACAGTAGAATATGCTGAAGTATCCCACATCTACCAGCCAAACGCCTGTCACCGATGTGAAGGAAGTAGATCGTGAGGTACGACGGGTGGCAGATACAGTGAGAGGTCTGTCGAACGATGTCTGTGTCTTGAAAACTTCTGTGACAAATCTTGAGGTCGGACAACTGACGACGGAATGCTGTATGCAAGCCTTGCTAGAAGCCCACAGAATCTCTGCAGAAGCGATCCAAGATCGCATGGCAGCTGCTAAACGTGCATTAGACCAATCACAGCAGCAACGATATTTGCCAAGTTCGGCACTGGGTTCGCTGACCAGTTGCTCTGCCAGTGCGGTTGCTCAGCCCAAAGCTGCATCCCAGTGTGGCACTAAAAAGGAAACCGAACAAGACGATAAGAAACATCCTAGATCTGAAGATGCTGTCCCTCGCTTGTCACTATCTAGTGGTGCATCGTGGCAACTCTCCGACATCTGTTTAACGATGCACCTCAGTCGGTGTGTGTTGTCGTTGTGCATCAGTTGATGCTGATGCAGGAGCAGAATATACAACTATGTACCATGAGGTAAAAATTGGCCAGTTTGGAGCTTTCATTGGCTATCGCTTCCATCCCGCCATCTGGTCCCCCCCCCCCCCCTTGTGCAGCACATGCCCATCCCCGACCTGTGTGCAACACTGTCCTGTGGCGACAATAGTCATATAGGTTCTACGTGTGCATCAGTTGTTATAGATGACAGCTCCTGTGATACATTTCTGGGGGATACCCATACGAAGGTGGAGCCAAACGCATTGAGGGATGGAATGCATGATATAACACAATACGACAAATGTTGGGGACGGCTGTGCAAAGTGTTATGTGACTGTGTTAACCTAAGGCAATGGGACACCATAGGCCACACGGAAATTGCACGTTTCCTGCCTGTAGCACAAAACATTGTGTCCACATCAGTTATACGCCCTGGCACGACAAGGGGTTGGGAATGGTTTCTTGTGGATACGCTGCACGTACAGTACGGCATGTTTGCGTCACCGTGGAGTAGTGCTGCGAGGACCTAGGTGCACCCCCCGTCTCAACACTACGGGACGTAATAGCGCACGGCGATACCGTGTGTTTTGTGAGATCCGACACTCATATACATCCGTCTGACATTGAGTTGTCGACACGCGACATGTCGCTTAGCGGCCCACACCCATTGAGAGTTGTGGTCATGTTGAATAGAGCGTTGAGCGCTACTTGGAACATGTGGGTTGCGAATTGGGAACAGAAAACTCGTGCGGCGCTGTTGTGGGGTAGTGACACATTGAGATTGAAGACGTATCAATTACTAGAAGGTTCTGCAGCCTGGTCGCATGTGGCTGGCCCTAGGGAACTGTACATTATTGAGTCCGGAGTGCAACCTGTTGGTATGAACGTATGCGGTGACACATGCGTAAGAGGTTTACACAACTTCTGCAGGCGGAAAGCACAGAGGTCGTTCTACCACCCACCCCCTGCAAATTCCGTGCAGCAACATGGCCACGATCCCTTGGACGCTAGAGTGCCAAATGGCTATGACCGTATCTCTGTGGATGCCTTTCGGGAACAATGGAATCAGCTAGCGCTGCGACGCGAACACCTGTTGATGCAACAACGTGTTAACTGGGAAGAGGTGAAACACACATTGCATGACTCGAACCAGCTGCTGTCCCACTACCCTGAGAAAACACTGCACATAGCAAGGCTAGCCATGCTACCATTGGACTGGGTTATTGATAAGCCCGATGGGCTAATCGATGTCATGTGTGGCCTATACCCTGCTTCCGTTGGCCAAATCGGGTGCATTACATGTTTTGGGTCGCTGTTTGCACCTTACCGTGAACACCTACATGCGGCACGGGCGCTTGCCAACCACTTTTTAGGCCTGCGCCACCGGCGGCTAAAAAGTATGATGTCGTTTGGTAAATTGCCCAGATTAGGCCGAATGATGGCAAAGCATGGGTGTGCACTTGTCACCATCCTTGGCTTGGAGAAAGTGCATGACCACCAACATGGAGGCCAACCCGAACACGGTGGGCCAGAGTTCTTGCACCCAAACTTAACTGTGTCCTGCCTTTTGGAGGTAGAGATCGTATACGATGGACTACCATGCTGCACCGGCGACAGATGGATGCTACGTCCGGGTCCATGCCTGCACTCTTACAAAATCCCACCAATTCGCATTGCCGTGGGTACACTTGTGATGACCTTTTGTCCCCGGCCACAGCTTGTGTTGCGCATGTTTGACCGCGACTTTTTGATAGCTTCTTTGTGCATGTGCGAAGAATCACTGTTAGGGAACTTGAATTCAGGGTCAGACGCCGTTATGTGATACGTGTACTTACGTACAGTGCACATGTGGTAAAACTAATGCAATCCCGGATATGCAAAGCCTTAGGGTACATGCGCCTGCCCCTCTCTATCACAGCATGGTACCAATGTGTGCTTGCTATCATACCGTTGACCTCCCCCCAGGCTTCAATGGCCAGTGGACCCCAGGCCAGTAGCAATTGCCTGCCCGGTCCGCCCTCCGAAGGAAAATGAACGCATTTATGCGTTCATTTTCGCAATTTTCACCGTTTTAGCCCCGTTTGGGCTGTTTATTAATTTTTATTGATGTTTCTTTTGGTGTTTTTTTTTGTGTTTTTCAAAGGTATTTGAAAGGTTTATGTGGTTTTCTTTGCCTATTGCCTTTTTTGGGGGGTTTTTTTGTGTAATCTAATTTGTCGTATAATTCACTTGTCAGCTGATTTTTTGAGGTGTTTATGAGCGTTGCCACTATCTTCAACAACACTACACGGTCCAATGGTTCCGTAGACAATTTACAAGGTGGCTCATATGGGGTCAAGCTTGTGGAGTGGACGTTCAAGTAGGGGTCTGAGGCCCTGGTCGCATTCTGCAACAAGGGTGTGCAATTTGGGGAAACGCGGTTGCGGGAGCTCAGCAGGCATAACGTTCAGGATGGGGTCGTGGGCAAGGGTCGGCACACGCTTCATTAGTAGGAATTTCTTGGGTCAAAGCCATACCAAGGGGTCCAGGCCTAGAGGAAAGGGTGGGAATTGGTGGCTCATACAATCTTATCATTTGTCCCTCTCACCGGCACCTTCTTATGCGTCCCGTTTTGGTTCGACACGCAGACAGAGGTCAACGGGTGCACCTGGATTCCGTTGCCGATGTTGTAGCTCATGTGAAGCGCAACGGTACGGACATCAGGGACACATACACACGGACGAAAAAAATTACACTAACCGTACTCAGAGGAGACCGCCCCCCCCCCCCTGCCCCACATCCACCACTTTGCACCCCCTCTGTTCTCCAGAGATCTGTGCAATCCACCCGCAGCCGCCGACGTGGTGACCCCCGACGGCAACGACAACGATTCACATTGGCATCGGCGACCATGGCTCCTCGGTGTTCAACACGCGCGCCTCGCCAAACGGGACGACGACTTTGCCGAATGGCCTCCCGACTTTTAGTGTCGGAAGATAGGAGTATAGGAAGATAGGAGGAGGCCCAGGGCTCGTTCCGGACCCCACCCGCACCCAAAAAACAGAACAGCTTCGACTCGAACTAGCCCTCGGAGCAGTCGTTACGACTTGGCATCTTTGCTTTGTGGATGCGTTGTGTTTGCACGCTTGAGGAAGTAAGGGAATCGGCAGGTGCAAGGGACAACAACAAGCATCCAGCAGCGAACCAAAGCCTAGTTAACCAACCTATAACAAAAACAATTTACCACAGTCAGATTTTTTGAAGCCTAATCGAAACTTTTTTTCCCGAACGTAAACTCTTTGGTTGAAAATCGTGTCACGAAAAACAAACGCTGTGTACCCAAGCCAACGTATTTTCACTGGAATTGAAACCTTTTTACCGAAAGCAAAACCCACAAACACAAATGGTTCATCAAAATCCTTTTCCCGAAATGAAAACCTTTTTGCCCAAAATAAAACCGTTTTACCAGAACCAAAGACATTTTACCAAAATGAAACCGTTTCTACCGAAGCAACCTCTTAGCCAATCGCCAGGACCCAGCAGCAAAATCCTTTTAGCAAAATAAAACCTACTTACCAAAATCAAAAAGCTTTCTCCAAAATTAAGAAATTTTAACTAAAACCAAAACCAAAGTCATAAAGCGCTTACCAAATCTTTTCACCAAATCGGTTTTTATATAAAAAAAAACAACCTTTTCACTCCTCGGCCCGCCGGCCCGCCGAGACCCCTGTTGGCGGGCGTTTGCACCTGGCTTGGTCGACCTTCGACAGGCTCAGCGGCGCCATTTTTAGGTAGGAAAGCTTTGCTGCGGCATCTGCCCCCTCAAGAGCTTACTGAATGGCGTGTCCCTGTCACGGACAACCAATCCTTCTATGTTTTGCCCATCCACACTGACCTGCGCATGGTGCGTGCTACTGTGGTGCAAGAGCGAAACTGTATGCCCTGCAGCTGCCGCGCACTGATGCAGGATCCGCTTTTACCTAACGCCCTTGGACATATCATGCTACAGCACCCATGGTAATGGGAAGCCCTGTTGCCCTCCCCCTGAGCACATGTATTTGGTACAAACACACAGAAAAGATTATGGCATTTTGCAGTGTCCTTATGAGAAGCGTGGGAACTGTCCAAGTCACAAGTGCATGACTACCTGTTCCCTGTCCTGGATGACCTCCATGACACTGTCCACCTCCAACCCCTCAAGGACCATGCTCAGGTGTTGGCTGACGCCTTTCAGTGTGTGTGCAGCTCTACAATAATGTTAGCGCTGCAGAAGTCCCGCACCTTTCGGTAGAGATAGCACTACATGTGGGCTCCCACGTGATCGGCATAAAATTGTAGGTCCAGTTTTCGACAAGAACCTCACTAAGCAGTATGGTGTATGTCGAGTGTTACATGACAAGCGAGTGGGGTCAGCTGCTGTGTTTGGTGACCGGTTCAGAATTTACGGGTTTGCCGACACGTGGCGCCATGCACACCTAAGTGTAGTGATATCACTATCCAACGTTCCTACGCGAGTGGTGTGGTACGTGATGTGTTATCTCATCGTGCGGGGCCACGGATTGTGCATGACCCCCACCTATTTGCCTTGTGGTGGGAGGAGATGCTCCCGCAGCCTGGTGTGGAGCACGAACATAATGACTACTCCCCGAGTTTTTTCAACATGCTTAAATGGAAGTCCACTGAGATGTGTACCCTCTGTCATCAGCTCAAATGGTGCGACGTCATTTGGTTTAGGAATAATACATTTTCTACACGGGGTAAAGTAATTGGTCGGTCTCTGCAGCAACTGATTTCCTTCGCCGTGTCCACTCTTGCCACCTGCAGCTTTCAACAACTTCTGGGGTTAGAGATCAGGGTCATTCTGTGCTGCGCCTGTTTGAATTCTAGTTCCAAGGTCTTCCTTGAGAAGGATATGGAAGTTATGCTTTCGAAGATCCCAAAAGATGATGCGATGGCCGCAGTGCGCTGGCATTTTCCTTGGTCAAATCATGCGCCAACTCAAGGTCACTGAGTGTTGCTATTGCTAAGGGGCACCTGAAACACCTGGACCGCATCGCCACGGTTCTCGGACGAGTTCTACAACATCTCCTCTGCGGAAGTGCTATGTTATGTTTAGTGGGAGTTGTGTGGAAATGAACTATTTGTGTTGGGTCCCTTGGTTCTCTCCCAAGGAGGTGAAGGTGTCCCCATAGTGGTTTTTATGTGTGCACAAATGTTTAAGCTGTGGGCCTTATGGCTTGAATCTTAGTATGTTTTTGGTTACCTACCCACAACACTAAGCGATAAATGGTGCGCAGCGATGTGTCCCTGTAGTGAACCGAGTCTTTTTCCGCCTGTGCCCATGATCTGGATGTCCAGATTCAAGGATAATGTGTATTTGGTCTGTATGATTATTCGTCTTGACCTTATGCCCATTGTTTCCGTTGGGATTACCGAGCTGGGTGGAGCGACGCAGCCCGCCTTGTCGCCTGGTATGGCAATCCGAGTTTCCGGGCCTCCTGCACAAATGTCTGTGGTAGGCCTTGACCCCAGAGCCACTGCAGGCCAACCTCAGGTCAACCATGTGGGGTGTGGGGTGCCACGGGTACCCACGGCGATGGTGGATACGGGTATAGCGTAGATTCTAGCAGTCATGAGAAGGTAGACCCACATCAAAGGCATCACGAAAGTTCTTGAAAAACTCAGTACAAAAATCAACGAGTACTGCCCGGACTGCGCGGGATGGTCGCTGGCAGCTGCGGAGTGGCTGTCGGGATCGGACCACACGCGGCTCGGATTCGGAGGGATCTGAGGTAGCTACAAGCCCCGACCGGTGTGTTCTCGTGTCGTTCTTTGCAACGGCCCTGTCGAATATAGCTTTTAATGGGATGTCACGCTGCCATGTTTGTTTCATAGGCCGCAAGAGGAGTAGCTGTAGCCAGGTGGAGACACTAGCACGAGTACGGGATCCTAGGTATTTCCGTGTTCCCCGGTGTACTCGCATTTTGCACCCGCTTGTTCCCCGCTGTTGCCGACGTTGTACAACGTTCCGTAATGCGAGCACACGTGTACCCGCATTTTGTACCCAGCTGCAAGTAGTTTATTCCCGTAGTTTGGCGACAAGGCAAGCCAAAGCCGAAGTGCCGCCGCACGCAAGAGGAATCGGACTAGCAATTTGCTGCTCAGCAGGCAGCACTGCTGTCTCGCGCCCAGTCCTGCGAGCACCCACCCGCCTAGGGCCACCCCCTTGTGACCAATCCTAAAGAAAAATAATAAATAATAATAAAAAATTTGCATTATTTTGTTCAAATTTCAAGTTTGCGGCTACTTTTGCGTACATTCATGCACGGCTGCAAAAAACGAAAACCGACATATTCTTGGTGCGAAGCTTGCCAGGGTTGCCAAATATTTTTGAGTCACCAATTTCCAAAATTTGCAGCTGTGTCGCAAACTATTTGTTTTTTGTTGTGGGATGGAACATACTGCAATGAACTAGCGGCGAACATAGATGTTTCAGGACTGTTCAAAATTGGCAGGTATCTGGCACACCCATTTTCTTTGTGGGATGGAATAGATTGCCACGTGACCAACGGAACGTAGCGCGTGTCACAAATGTGTGTGTGCCGCACAGCAGTTCTTTTTCTTTTCTTGTTGGTTTCCAGTGCGCTGGACGACAGGGCCACTACGCACTCACAAGTGTGTGCACAAAATGCAACATGTAGACTTCTCCTGAAGGCACAGCTTCTTGGATGGGAGCCCCATGCAAGTGTGGGAGTACATATAGGAACCCATGTGGGCCCTCATAGAACGGTCCCTAGTGAAAAAGGGGAAGCGCTGCTTGACAGGGTATTTGGTTAATTACTTTCGCTGCCGCATAGCCTTAGCAATGGTGAGACCGCTAAGGACCGATGACATTGGGGACTCGGATGCCGTGGCATACAACCCGCAGCTAAGCCGGATCACCGGCCGGCGGAAGTTTTGGGAGATACACTGGTACACAACGCCAAATGTGGCCCGACTACTGGCAAGGTGCAATGAACAATGGTCGGCCGCTGGGGTCTCGGGGGCCTTTGTGGCTGGCGATGAGGCCATTGCGCCACACAAGAGGAAGGGCCCAATGCGGATGTTCATCCCCCGTAAACCCCATGTGACGGGGGTGAAGTTGTACGTCCTAGCCGACTGCACCACCTCCTACGTGGTGGACATGCACATGTACCACCGCAATTGTCGCATCTAGGGTGCTCGCAAATACAGTTGTGTAGGGGGTTACACTTCACGCGAGTTGGTGAACCATTGCGGAGAGCAAGTAGAATCCGAGACTACGCTCGAATGCGACAACTTCTTTGGCAGCCACAGGACAGCCAACAGCCTGGCCAACCGCTAGGTGGGGTTCATGTTCCTTGTGCCAAAGGATACCAAGGGGGTCCCCTAGCAAGTGCACAGTTGCCGGAGGGTGCGTATCGTGTAGGGCCCAAGAACGTGCGCGGTGCTCATAGTACGCTTTCAAACCCCCCAAGTGGGAAGCAGGGCAAGCCGTGTGGGGAATTTTGTGATGAATTGCGGCATTGATGCGGGCCATGTAACACACACACGTGGTTACCAGTTGCCAACCATGGTGCCTGCCTACCGGCAAACGAGCAATGGTGTTGATCGGTGCAACCAAGTGGCTCTGCAGCTGCGCGAGACTAACCGCATGCGGATATGGAGTGCGGTAGTGCGCGCCCTAGCGATGCGGTACGCTGCCGGGAGCGCTTACACGGCATGAAATAGTCTTGGTGTGCCGCTTGGTACACACTAGAACACACAATTTCGTTCCAGCCTAGAACTTCTAGTCTAGATGTTCTAGCCTAGAATGGTTCTCGCCTGGAACACAAATCGTGCTAGCCTAGACTGGTAGAATAGATAGAAGATAAAAAACAAATTATCACGGTGGGTTTAGGGGTGCATGACACACTTGACGCATGCATACACATATGTGCCCCCCCCCCCCGCATACACACAGCTTTGCGGGAGCATCTGCACAACACAACACACAACGTGCGATGTCAAGGGTGGCGAGGGTGTGTAAGAAGCCAGCCACAAGCACCGTACAAACAGCCCCTGAGTGTCTAGCTATCAGCCCCCCCCCCCCCTTTCCATGTTGTGGTCTGGGTTGTGGGGTTACTTTGCTTGTTGTGCTTAAGGTGCTTAGGCGTCACAACTTGCCCGTCCCCTAGGACCCCGTATATGCACAATGTGCGGATATTGTACATGTCCATTTTGAGTATGCTATTTGACGTATCTGGCCAATGTTGTTACGAGCATTGTGTGACACCCATTGAAATAGGTGTTGATGTGTTAGCCTGATGCATCCACTTCTTCTTGTGTGTTGTATTTGACGTTTTTCTGAAGCTGGCCGAAATGCAGGCCCGCTTTTGGGTAACATTGCAAACAACTATGTGTATTGGCAGTTTTTGACCCTTCTGCCCGAAATTTTTGCCGATTTTTTGGTTTCTCAGTGCATAGGTATAGTTATTGGCATTTTTCTTTGGACTGGCCGAAATTTCGGCCAAGTTTGTGCTCTTTTCACTATTCAAGCACTCATATTCCGGTTTTTTTGTCGGTCTGGCCGAATTTTCCGCCGGCTTTTCCTCTTTTTGCACATACAAGCAATTGTTTCCCCTTCGAAAACACCTGGCCGAAATGTCGGCCGGCTTGCAATGGTCATTGTTCATGAGTATTACACCTTACACTCCTACATAGCTGCTTTCTTTTCACAGCATTAATGTCTTCTGCTATTACTATGAACGTCATACATGCTGCACTTACTGGCGCTTTTGCTACTACAGCCAGAGGGGTGTTGCGAAATGCATTACGTGGTGGGAATTTGCAAAAGCGTTTGCAATTCTGCCTCATGTTGCGGAAGAATCGCAAGAGCAGGCATTCTATGGCACAAATGAAGGCTGCCGCCACCGAGAAAAAGCCCCCACGATGGTACTTGACATTTTTGTCACACTTCCATGCCCTTTACTGCCTTCTGCGTCGTATGGCCCTCCCATACTCTAACTGTGGGTTTGGTTACAACTCGGGTATAATGTCCTGCCGCCAACGCCGCAAGGTAGGAGTCGTTGGGGAGTGTAACACTAAGTAGGAGTCCATTCACCATCGTGCTCGACTAGCAGCACACAACTTGTGGAACACCATGCACCGTAGGCAAGTTTGTATATGGTTTGATAATCTGATGGGTTACAGGTCGGGAGTTGATCCCCATTCACCTGACTTAACCCTAAACTGTACAGCTATTGCTGCTTTGCACGCTAGTGCCCTGCCTGCGTACCCGGGAGCCGGAGTTGGTCGAAATTGACGCCACGGTACCAAAGGTTGCAGATGACATTTGTCACTCACATATAGCATTGTTTGATCGTATTCATGTTGCCAACCAAAGTATTCAGAGAGTTTGGGTTCGTGCTCCTTCAGATATTGCCCAAAAAAAAGTTATTTCTCTCAGCTGGAGACCCTTTTTCATCTGAGCTCCGGTGCGGCACACACAAAGACCTTTTGCAACTTGTGGTTGATTTGTCATGTGTGGAACACCGCACCACCAAGCACTGTGTTACACTGCTTGTGGACAGGAAAATACACTTTGCACTACTTAGGCTGTATTATGGTGCCGCTTATGTTCCGTGGAACGTACCGCAACTACTGTTGGGTTTTCCTTTGGTATACGGTGTGTGGGAGAGCTATAAGTACTGCGTTGAATTAATCTATAGGGCCTCCCTGCCGTTCATTCAGTTTTTGGAGCAGGGTAATACCCTTCAAGTTGGGTCTATCCTCCCTCGCAAGGTCAAGGTCATCCATATGGAGAAGACTTGGCTTGGACTCATGCTAGCGACATCGTCCAATAGAGGCAGACTAGATGAGCGTCTAACTGCCCTGCTGAGTAGCCAACGGGACTTGACACCCATTCAGCGCAAGGGTCTGCGTATGTTTTCAGCCCTTAAGGCTTTACCGTACACATATTGTCCGGCTGCCTCACCATTGGCACTTAGGTGCGTGAGTGCAACTGGGAGGGCCGGGGGGCGGGTTCCGGGATTGTTGCCGAGCAAGCACTTGGGATGTCCCTATTGCTCATGCTGAACATCCTAAAGCCCGAGGAGCAGTTGGCCACGGAGTATGTGAAAGCCAGTGCTGTTGCTTTGTCTACCACGCGCAGAACGGAATCAACGTTTTTTGTTCGTCAAAAATTAATCCATAAAGTTTTGTTTTTCCGGGGGGTTTTGGAACGTGCCAGGCGTCATGGAAGCATCCGTTTTGTTCATTTCCACCGTTTTCCATGTGAGAAGCGTATCGTCCTGTTGCCTCTACCTTGGCTTTTGTGCTCCGTGTGCCGCGCGTGTTACGCGTGTTACGTGTTCTAAGCATTCGCTTCTAGGTGTGCCTCTGGAACTCGAATAACCCGTGTCGCATATCCGTGCAAGGCGTGTTCCGCGTGCCGCACGTAACCGACATCACGCTTCTGGAGGCCGGAACCCACGTTTTGCGCGAGCTACGCGTCCTCCTGTACCTTAGCCCTTTCTTTATGCCCGCACCGCTTTTCTCCGGACAGCCACAAGTAGTGGCCGGCCAAGGGGGGCCACCTGGGCAGTTGGGGGAACGCGGCCACGCTGAAGCACAACGCGTTCATCGTGTTCCAGATCAAACAACAGACATGTCTGGGATTGTTCAATGGGGTGGAGTACGGGTGTTGTGCCTTTCGATGTCCCCCACGTCGATGTCGTTCGTTTCACATTTTTTTTTCTGCTTTTGGGCCGTGCCACACATTTCTGCACAGCTGGGTGGCACGCAGCCTGGGTCAACCGCAAGAAGCCCGGCAGCAAGGATCGCCGAGAAGATGAGATGTACCTCACCAACGTCACCGCATATCAAGTATGCATGCATGACAAGTGCCATTATGTTCCGTTTCGTCGCACCGTGCCGGTCCCTAGTCTGCATTTTCGATAAGCTGCTTACCCCACCAACTGCCTGCAGATCAAGACGAAGCCAAGCAAGCCCCGGGATCCCGCAAAAGTCCAAGATTGCCGCGCTAAGCCGGATGGATGGTTCGAGTACACAAAGGTTGTTCTGGGCGTGCTGCGTGTTGCATCTGTACGTGATCCTGCCCCCTGTTCTACGTGTGTTGCAAGTGTTGTGCGTTCTGCACGTTCCGCCGGTGTGCCTCTCACTCCGCCTCTGGGGGAACCACCACCGTGTTACGCGTGCTGCGCTTTCTGCAGATCCAAGCGAACCGGTTGTGGACTTGGTTGGAGGGCGAGGCAGAAGAGAGTGAGGAGGAGGAGGAGGAGGAGGAGGAGGCAGCGGACGATGGAGACGAGGAGGAGGAAGAGGAGGAAGAGGAGGAAGACGACGACGTGCCATTGACACCCCATGGCAAGAAGCAGGCCCGAGGCACAGTGAAGAGGGAGCTTTCAAAGGACGAGCCAGATGATGTGCCGGAGAAGCACTCCTCTTCTGCTGCAAAGGTTTCTGGAAAGGCAGCACGGTCCACCATGCTGGAGGTCAAGCAGGAGCCGCAGACAATGGCAGAGAAGAAGAAGCGGAAGGCAGAGGAGCGGAGCCCGCCCAAGGTGCCACCGAAGAAGTCCGAGGCCGAGATGTCCAAGAAAAAGAAGGACAAGGACAAGCCGGCCCGTGGGAACGTGTCCTTTGCGATCGGCGGGAAGGGCCCGCAGAACTTCTTGCTCTCTGCCACATCGGTAAATGGGCCGAGCAGCGCCTTCGGACGAAGCTCCGGCGGCTCGCCTGATGCGCCGGGGGGCGCGCCATAGGGCAGGGGAGGCGGGGGACCCCGCGGCGGCGCGCCATACGGCAGGGGAGGGGGGTGGCCCCGCGGCGGCGCGCCATAGGGCAAGGGAGGCGGGTGGCCCCGCGGCGGCTCGCCATGCGGCGGCGGGCCCCGCGGCAGTGGCGGATGGCTGGGCCACTGCGGGTCTTCGTCGTACGACTGCTGGTACTGCGGTGGCGGGGCTGGCAGGTGCGGGTACCCGCTCATGTGCGGGGGCGCCCAATCCCAAGCGGCAGCCTGCACAACGTGTAACACCGCAAGTCCTCCTCCAGAAGCGTGCAAGGAATCATACGTGTAACACGCGTAGAACGCGCATCACGCTACCATGGGCCTCCAGAGGCGGCGCGGAGGCACCAGCGCGCACACCACCGAGACCACAAAGCACACAGATACCCGCGGTTTCTTCGCCGCCAGCGCTCGGGTGCGCACCAACGACCATGCTCCAGACGCCGGAAGTTCGAGTTGCCGTTCCTCTTCCAATTCGTACGCCATCAGGCCGGCCATCCGGACAAACCGGACAAACTTCTCCTGGTGAACGCGGAAAACACGATCGGTCCTCTAGAGGCACAGTAGAAGCAAACGCGCAGAACGTGCAGAACGCGCATGACGCGCGGAGCGACTAGGTAGAAACACAACAGAGGACGCGCGCAACACCTGCAAAACATCCGTGTCCATGTCAACGATGTCTTCGATGCCCATTGCGCTCACCCGATCGCTGACCCCACCTCCACGAGCACCTCACAGGCCCTCCATTTTCAGCTTGGCCAAACTCAGGCCCTCTGCCGGTAGGCTGAGGTCCACCGGCCATTGCGGCGCGGCGGCGCAACCCGTACAAACCGAAAGGCCCTTCAAAATCCCCTCCGCCACTTGTCTCGGGCTGCTCGATGGGTAGCGCTTCTCGAAGTGCTCACGGGCTGCTGCAGCCGACTGGGCGTTCTTGGTCCCGCATCTCAGCACGCTTTGATCGCTCGGGGCCTGCACACTGGTGTGCAGCAGCAGGGCCATCCCGAGCTCTTGCTTGGACTTGGGTTCCTCCGACAGGCACTCCTTGTAGTGCATCACCAGGCGACCCATGGTCGCATTGAAGTCCGTCTCCAAGATTCTCTGCATTGTATCCAGATCACGGTCGTACCCGCCTTCATGTCGGAACTTCTCTGCTCTTGTCGGTGCGGCGCTGATGCTCGGTGCTCGATGCTCGGTGCGTGGAGCGTGGGCGGCTGCGGAACCAACCCGATCGTACGTCCTCCGTTGCGGCTTTCAATGCGTGGTTTGTACGGAGCCGTGAGTCACATGTATGTGGAGCCCCGGTCTGGTCTGCCCGATGTTCTGCCACTTGGTTGCCCCCCTCGTGTTTCCACAGGATCCGCAGGAGACGGGCGAGACGCGGGACGATCCCCAAAGCATCAAAACAGAAGGATCTGGCGCCGTTGGGATGGAGGTGGAGCAGGTCGCTGTGCTGCGTGTTCTCCACGCGTGCTTCTTTGTCGCCTCTAGAGGCTGGTACGCTCTGTGTTGCGCGTGTTGCGCGTTCTCCGCGTTCTACATGTCTTGCCTCCGCCGTGCCTCTGGAGTACAGACATCACGTCGTTCGCGTTCTGCAGAAGCCACCCCCGGAGACGGAAGGTCAGGGGGCCAAAGAAGGACCCAAGGAGCCCGCAGAAGGCGCTGCAGAAGGCGCTGCCGCACGCGCGGAGGTCTCAGCAGGGGGCGATGGTGGTCTGGCAGGTGAGCAGGTGCGCGTTGCGGGGTCACTGCTGTTTGCGCGTCATGCCGGTATGGTTCTGTTGTGCCTCTGGAATCCGCCCTGGCATGTGTTGCGCGTTCTGCGCGTGTTACGCGTTACACGTGTCTCGATTCTGGCCTTCCTCTGGAGGACAGCACCCCGTTTTGCGCTTTCTGCAGGCGCCTGTGCGAGTGAAGGAGGAGCCCCCCGACTCCCCGGAATGCCATGCCGAACCGGAGGGGGATCCAGATACGGAGACGGCAGCCGAGGGCAAGATGACGGACGGCGAAATCCAAGAAGTGTAGAGGGTTGGGAGGGCTGGGAGGGGGAGGAGGTGTGGGAGGGGGAGGGGTCCTAGGGGTTTTTCTCCTCGCTTGGGGAACCTAGTCCGGGATGGCCGGACCCCGACGAGTCCTGGGGGCGGCAGAGTTCGCAGCCTGCTTTGCGGGTCCCCCCTTGGGAAGTTTCAGCGCAGACAGGCGCTTTTTCTCAACAGGCGCCGGACTGGTGGCGTTGTAATATGTGGTAGCTATACCCGGTTTCTTGGCTGTACGATAACGGAGTATTATGGTGATCGGAGATGTAGTGCCCGGCGCCCAGCACAAGCGAACTGGTGGTGCCCCGCAAAAAAAGATACCACACCTGTTGCCTATTGCTCTACGGTCGGGGAATCGAGGTTGAAACCCCCCCCCTCCGCTGCACGTTGCTGTGTGGTAGGGGAATTGAGGCTCAAACCACGCCCCCCATGAAAAAAACACCCACAGTGCCCTGTGCTACGTGTGCTGCGTGTTGCCTCTGACGGTGCCTCTGGACTGCGTGTGGCGCGTTCTGCGCGTGTTGCGCGTTCTCGGCGTTGCCTCCGGTTCTGCCTCTAGAGCCTAAAAGTCCGTGTTCCGTGTTGTGCAGACACACCGCTCTTCAAAAATGCCATTTCCCACGAATCCTTGGGCGGGTTCACTCCCCGTGGAGGACTGTGCAGCAAATATCATGCATGGAGTCCGGCCAGGCCAAACTGAATTAGTCGGGTACACCGAGGATGAGGTGTGGGACCACATGTTGGCTCCCATCCAGGAATTACAGCGGGCATCCCTCCGGAAGGCGAACCTCTCCCACTTGATCCCCCTAGTACCAAGGTGTGTCCCACTTGATTCTAGCGGTTCGGCCAATCGATTGTAGTGTTTGCCCCAATCGATGTGGCTTCCATTTCCGTAGGTACAACGCCTTCATCCTCCTACTAGGCATGGTACGGCCCATGCAAGTAGACGGCATCTGGGAACGGGACGGGTTAATGTACAACCCCTTCATGGCACAATGGCTAAGCCGCAAGCAATACTACGTCTTGCGCCGTAACATCCGGCCCGACGTTGTTGAACTACTGGAGGAGTGCAATGGGCAGTGGGCTGGTGCCTGGCGGTTTGGTGGCGCGGCTTGTGGGGATGAGTCGGTGGTGCCGCACAAAGGCATACGTGCCGGCCCACTGCGGATGTTCATCGCCCGCAAGCCCCACTCCACCGGCATCAAGCTCTATTGCCTTGCCGATGCCACTAGTGGGTACGTGGTGGACATGTACCTGTACACGGGTAGACGCGGGCACCTGCGGCGGTTCGGCAACAGTGCGGGCAACTACAATGCCCAACAGATCATGACCATGTGGGCAGGTCTCCTCCCTTCCGGGACCATCCTCTGTGCGGATTCCTTTTTTGGATCCCACGAGCTTGCGCGTGACCTCGCTGGGGAGGGGCACGCATTCTTGATGATGACGAAGTGCTCCACGTACGGGGTTGACAAGGCAGGAGAGCTTCTAGGAGAAGGGCAAACCACCACGTGCACTGTGGACGACGCGAGGTACGCCATGGTGGTCTTCAAGAACCCAAAGGTGGGTCACAAGCCGCCCAGCGTAGTGCCGATCCTCACCAACGTCCACTTCCCACAAGCCGGACCCGTGCATCGCCGCAGCGGGAATGAGGTGAACCCGGTGGTCGCCAGCTACCGCCAGCTATCGTGTGGGGTAGATGGCGTCAAATAGATGGCGCTCCAGATGCGCCAGATGGGACGTCAGATGACCTGGTCGCATGCGGTGCGTGCGTTCGTCCTCCGGTATGCCGTGGTCAACGCATACGCGACCTGCCGGTCCCTCGGGGGGGCCCGAACGGGTACCATGTTTGACTGGCAGTGGGACCTTATCCGGCGCCGCTTTTGTACAGTGGCGGTGGCCAAGCCCATCCACGTGCCGGTGCGGATGCCGGGCCGCCGGGTGTGCGCCCATTGCAACCGGGGCAAGACCCACTACGTTTGTTGTGGGTGCGGCAAGTGGTACCATGTGGGGTGCTTTGCCGTGGCGCATGGGGTGACCGGGGTGGTAGAGGCGGATGTGGAGGAGGAGGGCGACGAGGCCGAGGAGGATGGAAGCGAGAGGGAGGAGAGTGAGGATGACACGGAGGAGGAGAGTGAGGAGGAGGGGGAGGAGGATGAGGAGGAAGAGAGTGAGGAGGAGGAGGAGAGTGACGGGGAAGAGGAGGAGGACATGGAGGATGACGAAGATTAGGAAGGAGAAGGTGGTGGAGGGCGGACGTGGTGGAATCGTGAACTTCATGGCCGCCAAGGGGATGGCGAAAATTGGCTTGCGCCCGGGGGGGGTCACGGCTGTCGCCTGAAGGAGGAGGGGGGGGGTTTGGGAAATGGACACCTGTGACAGGACCTATGTATGGTCCTCATTGTCAGCCTTTTTTTTGTTTTTTTAGTATGCTATACACTCTCTGATTCTTGATTTTAGCCGGATCCTGACTTAGCTTAGTTGGTAGTAGGCCTAGGCTCTGATTCCAGAGTCCTAGGTTCAAACCCAGTTTCATGTAAAGTTTTTTTCCCTTCGCTTTTTTCGTCTTTTTTATGTCTTCATGTTTGCATGTTTGCATGTGCATGCCCCCCCCAAGACAGTTTTCTACAGGTCCCCCCATCAGGGGGGACCCTTTGTGTCAGTCACAGGCACACATACCCCTTGAACCCCCCCCCTTGCTCTCGACCCCTTCCCCGAAGCAACCAGCCCCTGACAATGAAACAAGCAAAAGTCAGTTAAACACAGGGGGCCACTGACAGCACCACTTTGCAAATTTTATTTTTTCTTTTTTCGCGAACCATCCTTTCTGAGTTAAACAGGTGCTGTCTGATGGCTGGGTGCCTGGGCAGGCAGGTTGCATCCCCCCCCCCCCCCTGTGCTATGGGATGCAACCGGAATAGACCGGGCATAAATACCACCACCGTTGGGGGTAGGGGGGGGGGACTGGGGGACTGTGTATACCGGTTCTCACTGCCCCGTCACGGCGGGCCAGAAGGGGGGGGGGGTTTGGGAAATGGACATCCGTGACGCCACGCAAGCCAATTTTCCCCCACCCAAGCCTCTGCCATCCCTACCCATGGGACCAGTGCGAACCCTGGGGGACAACCGTGTAGGCTGGATACCCAAACTGTGAGGACGCGGCCCCCCAAAAGTGCGCGCGTGTGCAATAGTGACGTGCTACGCGTGCTACGCGTTTTGCGCGTGCCGGAAGTCTGCTTCTAAGTCTCCCTCTAGAACGCCGTTCTGCGCGTTCTGCGCGTGATGCGTGTGTTGTTTGCGTTCTGCACGTGCTGCGCGTGCTGCGCGTTTTGAAGCAACACGCGCAGCACGTATTGTGCCGCGCGGAGCGCTTCCGGACAGAATCGTCCCCTCTGTAGACAATGGAATATAAGCAATTGTTTCCCCTTCGAAAACACCTGGCCGAAATGTCGGCTGGCTTGCAATGGTCATTGTTCATGAGTATTACACCTTACACTCCTACATAGCTGCTTTCGTGTCACAGCATTAATGTTTTCTGCTATTACTATGAACGTCATACATGCTGCACTTACTGGCGCTTTTGCTACTACAGCCAGAGGGGTGTTGCGAAATGCATTACGTGGTGGGAATTTGCAAAAGCGTTTGCAATTCTGCCTCATGTTGCGGAAGAATCGCAAGAGCAGGCATTCTATGGCACAAATGAAGGCTGCCGCCACCGAGAAGAAGCCCCCACGATGGTACTTGACATTTTTGTCACACTTCCATGCCCTGTACTGCCTTGTGCGTCGTATGGCCCTCCCATACTCTAACTGTGGGTTTGGTTACAACTCGGGTATAATGTCCTGCCGCCAACGCCGCAAGGTAGGAGTCGTTGGGGAGTGTAACACTAAGTAGGAGTCCATTCACCATCGTGCTCGACTAGCAGCACACAACTTGTGGAACACCATGCACCGTAGGCAAGTTGTATATGGTTTGATAATCTGATCGGTTACAGGTCGGGAGTTGATCCCCATTCACCTGACTTAACCCTAAACTGTACAGCTATTGCTGCTTTGCACGCTAGTGCCCTGCCTGCGTACCCGGGAGCCGGAGTTGGTCGAAATTGACGCCACGGTACCAAAGGTTGCAGATGACATTTGTCACTCACATATAGCATTGTTTGATCGTATTCATGTTGCCAACCAAAGTATTCAGAGAGTTTGGCTTCGTGCTCCTTCACATATTGCCCAAAAAAACGTCATTTCTCTCAGCTGGAGACCCTTTTTCATCTGAGCTCCGCTGCGGCACACACAAAGACCTTTTGCAACTTGTGGTTGATCTGTCATGTGTGGAACACCGCACCACCAAGCACTGTGTTCCACTGCTTGTGGACAGGAAAATACACTTTGCACTACTTAGGCTGTATTATGGTGCCGCTTATGTTCCGTGGAACGTACCGCAACTACTGTTGGGTTTTCCTTTGGTATACGGTGTGTGGGAGAGCTATAAGTACTGCGTTGAATTAATCTATAGGGCCTCCCTGCCGTTCATTCAGTTTTTGGAGCAGGGTAATACCCTTCAAGTTGGGTCTATCCTCCCTCGCAAGGTCAAGGTCATCCATATGGAGAAGACTTGGCTTGGACTCATGCTAGCGACATCGTCCAATAGAGGCAGCCTAGATGAGCGTCTAACTGCCCTGCTGAGTAGCCAGCGGGACTTGACACCCATTCAGCGCAAGGGTCTGCGTATGTTTTCAGCCCTTAAGGCTTTACCGTACACATACTGTCCGGCTGCCTCACCATTGGCACTTTGGTGCGTGAGTGCAACTGGGAGGGCCGGGGGGCGGGTTCCGGGATTGTTGCTAAGCAAGCACTTGGGATGTCCCTATTGCTCATGCTGAACATCCTAAAGCCCGAGGAGCAGTTGGCCACGGAGTATGTGAAAGCCAGTGCTGTTGCTTTTCTGTTTTGGAGTCAGTGGCATTCCTCCTCCTAGGGTGTATCCACTCCGAGGAGCTGGGCGAGGCACTTCTCAGTCGGTTCTGAGCTCACTGTCGCCGCAACACTGCCTGTACCAGTGTCCAACAGTCGTCTCATTTGTTTTTGATACTTCCCCCTGTCCAACCAGGGGAGAACGTTTTGCGTGGTGTGCTGACTCAGAGATGTGTGCCAATGTTCTCTGCCAATCTGAAACCAGGGGAGCACAGCGGGACTTCAAAAGAAGCCTAAGGCCGCACCAAAGAAAATTTCAGCATCCTCAATCAAGTTATCGAAAATAAAGGTGCTGGGACTCGATTATTATTGACCACGACCGAAAGTTTGGGCAGGTTTGTAGGATATCCGATGATTGCGTGGTGCGCCGCTGTGACGATCTGAAGGCAGCCCGCCTATGGATTACATCCATGACATCAATTTTTATAAAGTCACTCGTAGGTGTGCTGTTGTATTCTTCTCGATAGTACCGTTTTCGTGTCTGAATTTTCCACCTTGCTGCTTCTGATATTAGTGTTGTGCAGCCGCTCGCTGGGTTCTGTCGGGAGGTCACCATGTTTACAGTGCTGCCCAAAAACACAAGACGGAATTTGAGATGAAAAATATGGAGACTCAGAACTGGACCCTAGTATTTGGTGGTTATGAAGTCAAACAGGATTGCCCCCTGCGGGTTAGGCGCCACCTTGTAGGGTTCGTCCAATTCAGACCACTGCTGGCTCAACATCCACCACATCGGAGCCAATGTTCCTACTTCTGGATAGGCTTGAAGATGAAGATGCCAATGACTACACCTTTGTGCGTCACATTGCCGTTATGCTTGAAGAGTGTGGTGTTACTGCCGAGGATGGCAGTTTGGTGTCTTTCGTTGTGTAATTCAGTAATTTCAGTAATTTCGATCGACGTGGCCGCAATTTTGGCCAGCTTCTCTGTTACACACGTTCTCGTGTGCAAACTGCTGTTGCCAAACGGTGCGTTGGTGTTGGGCGTTTGGTGAAATTTGTGGGTACTGCTGCAGTAGACGGCATGGCGGCCATGGAGAAGCGTGGATTACATCCCACACTCGGCACGTTCAAGGAAGTGGAAGGCATGATGCCTAACCAACTTTACGAAACTATAGTTTACATGGTTGGGACAAAAAGTACCCGACCTGGTCTCAAAAAATTTATAAAAGATGTGAAAAAGGCCCATATGTGGTCCTGGCACATACTTCATCCCGAGGCGGTTGCCAACGGGCTTGTCAACAACACCAGAGGTATGTTTTTGTGAAACAGGGGTTTGTATTCGAATAAGTCGACCAACCTGGCCGAAATGTCGGCCGGCTTGTGTGTGGTTGAATTAATGCACAATAGGATCCCACTCTGTGACACCACCTGTCTGCAGCTACACTTGGTACTATCGAGATGGTCAAAAGGCAGTGGGCTATTGCATGACACCTGAAGGTAGCCTATGGCAGCTGGACCTGGCCTGAAGAAAACCCCTGGCCCCCGTGGTCAGCAGTACTTAAGGCACATCTTTGGAAGGACCCCAAATATGAGGGGTTGCGGGGATTGTTGCAGAGGCGTGTTGCTAAGTCTGTTAGTGAAAAATCTCATACTGGTGTGGTTAGTATCCGGTGTGCTAGGGAGTCCCTCGTTGAAACAAGCACAGGCAAATTCATTGAAGAGTCAGGCCGCGTGGCAGTGATGTGCAATGCGTTTCGGAGTCCCTATTCCCAGTATCATTAGTTCACTGCCCTTTGCTGCTTGCGTCATTGAGGTGCTTCACCTCTATAGAGCTGGTTTGCATAGCCTGGTTGCGCAGCTGCTCCTGTCCGGTGTGCCTGTGTTCACTGCGGGTGAGTCTACTGATGTGAAAGCCACTGTTGCTGCTTTGAAGGCCACTATGGCTGACGATATGTATCAGTGTGATGTTTCAATTTACAATTTGTCATCCAAGACCCGTTGTATTCGTCCAATTCCCATCTGGTTTCCATTTGCTCTGCTACCGCCTTTGATACGAGGATGCCTCGTTACGTGGCTGAAACTGAAGGCCCCATGTTCTCTGTGCTGCCTGTTGAGATATTTTCGTACTTTTTGAGCCTGATTTTGGTCCCAAAACGAGCAGGCAACTGGTTTCTACCGGGGACTTTGTCTTGGTATTTTGCAAGCATGATGTCTACCAAGTTTTTCGAGGATTGTGATGTTGTGTGTGCCCTTTTGGGTGAGGCGACTGCTGTGCTTGATGAGTTTGTTCAGTCCATCACAGCGGCTACCACCAAAGCCACACCTGCCCCCCCCAAGTCATAGGAGGATGTGTACCATGACTTCGGGGCAGGTTCTCCTATGGATTGTTCTGGGGTTAGGTATGTAGATGAGGATCTTGAGGAGCAAGATGGGGAGGCAGAGTCACAACCAGAGACACACACCCCAAAGAAGAAACGCAAAATTGCCCCTGCCCCCTCACCTAGTGGCACGCAGTGCGCTCAAGCCACCCCCGCTTCCTCCTCAGGCACTGTGGCCCTTGCTGGCAAAGGTATGAATACTTTTGTGCATCATTGTTCACCATCCTAGGGTGGAAGCGCACAGTCACAGAACTCTGCCACTGCCAAGCCTGCTGCTGCACCCACTCTCAAGCCTCCTGCTAACACAGGTGCTAAGAAGCCCTGTGCATCTGGTCTGCGCAAGCGCTAATGCCAGTCCTAATGCTTATGTTGCCTGTTAGTATGCATTCTGGGCGAAATTTCGGCTAGCATGCAGCCTTCAGTGTTTCTCATCTCTTATTATCGTGTTTCTCCACATGCACTGCAGAAGCCTGTATCGATTGGTCAGGTGGCAAGTATTTGCTTGTAATTGAGTGTGGTACATTGCACACCATGCTGAAATGTCACTGCTCCTGTGTTTTTTGCTCCTGTCTACTGTCATAGGTACCCATTTCAGTGATCGTATTTTGAGTTGCGATGGACCTGGCCAAAATTTCGGGCTGCTTAGGCTTGTCTGCTGAATACGACCATGCGTTTTGACGTTTTTTGAAGAGCTGGCCCAAATTTCGCCCAGGTTGGTTATAACAGGAAATACAGGTACATGCTTCGGGGATATTTTTTTGTGTGCTTCGATGAAACGTATGTTTGGGGCTCCCTTACCTGTGGTGTATAGGGTGGTTTGGTGATCACCCTGGAACAAAGGGGTTAGAGGAACAATAGGCAGTACCCCCCCAGGCACTGGAATGTAAAACAACACTATATTTTGGTGATTGAATATCTTTATTTTCAAAATTTTTGTGTTGCCGGAAATGCAAAGAATGGCATATATTTCAAATGCACACCTTGTTTTTGCATGTTGCCACCAAGGGGGCATGGATACCCAAAAAAAAAACACCCCTTTTCACATACTGTTCTCCTCACTACAACATGGACTTCCATGGGGCATAGCGCCGCGTGGGAGCGGGCAACTTGTGACGCCTAAGAGGTGAGGGAGGGTATCCATTACCTTTTTGCAGGTGTGCTTTTGTTTTTTGCATTGGTTGAATTAAGAATTGAATTGAAAAGTGCGTGCAAAATGACACCAAGAGGTGGGTGTGTTAGTCCTTCCCTCCTCCCCGCCATGTGTGTATGTGGTGTGGGGTTGTCTAGTGTACAGGCCCCCCCTTCCCACCATTGTTCCTCCCTTACCTCCCCCTCCCAGCTGGGTTATGCACTGTGCTGTGTGGGTAGCCAACAACCAGGAGCTAGCCAACAACCATCCCACCCCGCAACCAACCAACCAACCAACCAACCAACCAACCAGCCAAACTGAGCTGTCCAACAACCAACCAACAGACCCAACAACCAACCAAGCAACCCGAGAACCAACAGCCAACCAACCAACAAGGCAGATACCAGTGCACACAAGGGGGGAGGGGGGCCATAACCTGGGAGGAGGGGGGACAAAGCATACCACTCACCCACACAGCACAGCTCTTGACGCTACAATAGTACACTAGACAACCCCACACCACAGACACACATGGCGGGGAGGAGGGAAGGAGTAACACACCTACCTCTTGGTGTCATTGTGTACGCACTTCTTAATTCAATTTTGAATTCAACCAATTCAAAAACAAAAGCACACCTGCAAAAAGGTAATGGATACCCTCCCTAACCTTAAGCACAACAAGCATATCAACCCCACAACCCAGACCACAACATGGAAAGGGGGGGGGGGGCTGGATAGCTCGACGCTCAGGGGCTGTTTGTGCGGTGCTTGTGGTTGGCCTCTTTCCCCACCCTCCCCACCCTTGACATCTTATGTTGTGTGTCGTATCTATGCCAAACTGTGTGTGTGTGGGGGGGGGGGCACATATACCTATGCATGCTTCAAGTCTAGTGGTTTTTATGAGTGTATGTGTATTACCCCCCCACCCGACCCCCACTTCGTTGTGCCTTAGATGCGACACATGCATGATTGTTTTTGTTCTAGTTGTGTTCTCGGGTAGAACGTCTGAGCGATGTTCTAGCGAACAAGCTAGAACGGCGCTAGAACACTTTTTTGTTGTCTTCGTTTTAGGGTCAAAAATGTGTTTTTTTTGAAAAGTGAGATTTGGACCCCTGAGAATGGTCCTCGGGGCCCAAGTTCCACCATTGATATCACTTGAGGTGACAAGCAGAATGTTCCTTTCCTCTAATTTTGAGTGTACAAGAATCACATAGGGCAAGGGAGAGAGCAGAGCAGAGCTACAACCCTAACCGTGAGGTGGGGTTCGCTGCTTTGTGAGTTAGTTAGATTCCGCCAGGGATAAACCACTTTCCAAGTCACCCAAGGGTTGGTGTAAACCCCGCTTTTTTCGTTCTAGCCGTTCTAGTGCCATCTAGGCTAGAACGAAATCGGGGTTTCTAGTGTGTACCAAGGGGCGGGACCCGGAAATGACCAATACTGAGTTCCAGTGGTGCATGATAAAGTTTCGGTTTTCCGGAGGTGCAACGGCCTATTGCCAGCACGATGCACGTGCTTGTACAATGTACCGAGACAGGGATGGCATGCCAATGGTGCAGCGGGGAAACAAAGTGGACATGCAGCGTGTGCGGAGTTTCACTCCATGTGAAGTGCCTTGGTGCCTTTCACCATTGTGAACAATGAGCAGAACCTTGACCCTCCCCAACCAGGATTGACTATTAGGACCGAGCTGGTGAGGGGAAGGAATATCGTCTAGGAGACTTCAACGACAAACGCCGCACACGCTGAAAAGTGGATGAGAGCAGCTCAAAAGGGGCTCAAAATGAGCTGTATTCATCCGTTTGTGCAACACAACTAGACTACGATCAGTTTTGGAAAACCATGGTTTTGAGCTGTTTTTGAGCCATTTGTCGTCCCAAATTGGCCGAATTTCAAGGCCCTTTCGACCTTGAGAGGGGCCAAAATTGCTCAACATGGGCGAGTGGAATGGGCTCATTCCACTTTTTTGTGCACCCCCAATAATCCAAAAATATCTTTGGAAAAACACATTTTTGATCCATTTTTGGCTGATTTTTGGTCCTAAAACGGCCCATTTTCAAGGCATTTTGTGACTTTGGAGTGGCCAAAATGGCTTGCCATGGGCTCAAAAAGGGCTCACTTCACTTGTTTGTGCACCCCACATGGTCTGGGATCCATTTTGGAAAGACACATTTTTGACCCATTTTTGACCCATTTTTGGTCGCAAAACGGCCCATTTTCAAGGCATTTTGGGATTTTAGGACGTCCTAATTAGGCCACCACGAGCTCAAAATGGGCCAAAAACACTTGTTTTGGCATTCCATGTGGTCCAGGATCATTTTTGAAAAAAGTCATTTTTCCGCAGCCCGTGGACCTTGTTGACCCATTTTGGCACCCACCTCTTTTGGCTACCTCTTGCAGCTTGCCGCAGCCCATTGGGCCTAGGTATGGGGGTCTAGGCGTCAGTTCGGGCAATTTTGAGGGGTGGAAAGCGCCAAAAGTGGGTGGTTGCGGGTGGATTAGGTGCGCTGGAAACCGCGTTTTGAGCCCCATAGCCGCAGATATGGTCTGTTTGTGGTTTGGGGCTGTCGGCGGCCAATGAGCACAAATTCTGGGGGTTTCAGGGGCCTTTTGGGGGCGGTTCGCGGACATATTGTGGAGTGCCCTTTGGCACGGGGAAGTCTAGCTGCATGTGTATAGTAGCCACTATTTCCCTTCTTTTGGCCGCTTTTAGCAGGTTCTAGGGCGGTTTTGGGGAAAAAAACGAAAAGGCTGATTTTGGCCCTAAATTGCAGATTTTGAAATGGAGGTCCGGTACTTGCGATGCCCGTTCCCGGCCGCCGCCGTTGAGTTTGTGGCTCATACTTTGTGTGGTTGTCCCTCACACCCATAGGTAGCATCCACCAAAATTTTGGCTGAATCCGAAGGGGGAGGACGGAGCTGTGATTTTTTGCCCATTTCGCGCGTGATTGTTGCTTGCTTGCTTGCTTGCTTGCTGCTTGCTACTTGCTAAACCTGTTAGGTCCACGCTAGACACTAAAGAGGGTTATAAAAGCAAGAGTGGTTCCACCAGCTCGGTGACCCTAACCAGGACTGAATATTGGGACAGAGCTGGTGGGGAAAGGAACATCACCTTCAAGGCATTTTGTGTCTTTAGACGGGCCCAAATCGCTTACAATGGGCTCAAAACGGGCTCATTTCACTTATTTATGCACCCCAAATGGTCTAGTTATCATTCTAGAAAAACGCGCTTTTTGACCCATTTTTGACCTTTTTTGGTCCCCATAAGCCCATTTTCAAGGCTTTTTGGAATTGTGGAGCGTCATAACGGGCCACCATGGGCTCAAAACGGGCCAAAAACACTTGTTTGAGCACCCCAAGTGGTCTAGGAACACATTTGGAAAAAATGATTTTGGACCATTTTTGGACCCACAGATGACCCATGTAACCCTACGCTAGCACGTGCACTGTGCACGGTCAACACCACTCTGTTGTGCCAAAACGGGGCATCGAAGGGTGATGACAATATGGAAAAAGGCTTCAAAGTGATCCCATTCATTGTTATTCAGCACCACAAGGGTGCCCAATGCAATCGATGGCTACAAAACACGTTACGAGAACGTGCAACTTGAAAAATTATGCAAAAAGGGTGCTTTTCAAGGCCGATTTTGCGGTATTTTGAACCCATAAAGAGGTCGTTGGACGCACTACTCCGGTGTAAAACCCACTAGACAGTGACCAAAGGTGATTGTTCATCATGTGTAAATGAGTTTCCCTGCCAATGCACCTCTCCAAGGACCTGATAGGCACCCGTAAATGCCAAAAAAAGGCATTTTCTGGCCATTTTTGACAGATTTTGAAACCTGGGTTCGCCACTTGCGAATCCCGTTCCCGGCCGCCACCGTCGAGTTTCTTGCTCAAACTGTATGTGATTGTACTTCACACCCATAGGTATCATCCACCAAAATTGCAGCCGAATCCGAAGCACCACGACAGAGTTCCGGTTTTTCCCCATTTCACGCGTGCTGCTGATGCTTGCTGCTGCGAAACCTAAAGCCCATTTCAAGGCTTTTTGGGAATTTCGGAGGGTCAAAACGGGCCACCATGGGCTCAAAACGGGCTACAAACACTTGTTTGAGCACCCCAAGTGGTCTAGGAACAAATTTGGAAAAAATGATTTTGGACCATTTTTGGACCCACAGATGACCCCCGTGACCCTACCCTAGCACGTGCACCGTGCGCGCTAAACATCACTCTGCGGTGGCAAAATGGGGCATTGAAGGGTGATGACAATGTGGAAAAGGCTTCAAAATCATCCCATTCATCGTTATTAATCACCACAAGGGTGCCCAATGCAATCCATGGCTATAAAACACGGCACGAGAAGGTGTGATTTGAAAAGGTATGCAAAAAGGGTGCTTTTCAGGCTGATTTTGCGGTATTTTGGGCCCAAAAAGAGGTCGCCGAGGCCCCTAATCGGGTACATAACACACTAAACGATGATGAAAGGTGTTTGTTTATCATTTAGGTTAGTTCCAATGTAGATGGACCCCTTCATGCATATCCTAGGCTGCCCCAAAAAAGGCATTTTGTGGCCATTTTTGACAGATTTTGAAACCTCGGTCCGCCACTTGCGAATCCCGTTGCCGGTCGCCACCGTCGAGTTTCTCGCTCAAAGTTTGTGTGATTGTACTTCACACCCATAGGTATCATGCACCAAAATTTCAACCGAATCCAAAGCACCACGACAGAGTTCTGATTTTTGCCCATTTTGCGCGTGCTGCTGCTTGCTTGCTGCTTGCTACTTGCTGCTGCTAAACCTGGTAGGTCCACCCTAGACACTAAAAAGGGTTATAAAACCAAGACTGGTTCCACCAGCTCGGTGACCCTACCCATATCCATGACTGGTGCCCAATGTCTGACCATTGACCAAAAGAAAGAGGAACGGTGCCATTGAATTGAACCGAAGTTGTGGACTACATTGAAGGCTCACGGGTTGTGCCATGGCGTTGGAACGAGGTCGTGAACCCCCCCCCCCCCAAGGAACACGTGTACCCGCACGCAATGATTTGTTCCCATGTCGTTGTGAACGTTCCATTATCCGGGTACACGTGTAGCCGCATTTTGTACCCGGGTCCAAAAGATGTTCCCACAGAATATGATTTGGAACGTTCCAGACGCCGGGTACGGTCTACACGCAGGGGAACAAATTTCGTACCCGGGTACAAGAGTGGGTACAAGTGTTCCCGCGTGTTCCCTAGTGTTCCCCAGCGCCAATGTCCTGGACAACGTACAACGCACCCTGTTCCCACGCGCACATTTTCAAGGGTACCGGTGTATACCCCATACCCGGTAGCTAAAGGAAAATATTTCTGTGGCCCATGGTTTCGACTCCCAGTTGGATTGCATTGGCAAAAAGTCGGCAAAATACTATTCTGTTTTTCTAGCCAGGAATTGGTTGACCGCATCTCTTTGGATGCATACTTGAATGACTTCTTTCGAACTGGATCTGATGTGCTTGAACAATATACTGGCGTTGCCATTCGTGCCCAAATGGCCTCACAAAATGAAGATGTAATCCTCATGCATGCTGAAAGCACGATCAACTGGGATGCCCGCCTACCGGAACATACCAAACCTTGTCGCTATGTTGATAAGGTTGTAGGACTTTGCCCCAAACATAATCTACCGGTGACTGTTCAGCAAGTCAAACGGCTTCTCACGGAAATTTATCATGTTCCTTTGACTATTCAACAAATAGGCACTAGTTTTACTACGTTGCAACTCTAGATCTCTCGTGTTGGTGTTGAAATCCACTCCGGTATGAAAAACAAGGTTCTCCTGTCCTGCCTTACCCCGTGTATCCTAGTGTCCCGATATCCTGATGTGCATTCTCTACAGGCAGCTCGCGTGTACATGGCATGGCAGTGAATTTGGTGAACTTGGCATCCGATGTGCACACACACCCAGTGCTGTTCATTTTTCATTGTGCCCATGTTGTGTGGGAATTCCTGCGCAAAACATATCCGCTTTCTTGGTGGATGCTAGTGGTACGTCGAGCTTATTCCTCTTATTCAGACCTGCCATTGACATGGAATCAATTTCTCGATGAACTGCCCTAGATGGTGCCCTATCCTCCAAAATACCGCTTGCTGCAATCTGTCAGTTTGATGACAACTACATCACTCAAATCTACTCCATCTCTGTCACTGGTTACAGACCTCCTACCACCACTTGTACTTGTGAAGTATATGGAGACACTCCTTGAAAAGACAGGCCCCTCACGTACCTCCCTCGCATGCTGTTGTATTATTCAATCTTTCCCTACCTGTTTTCCTCATGTGTGTACCGCCTCTGCACTATTGCAAAGTATATCTTTGTTCATTTTTGCTTCCACCTACCGCTTTCCCTGGTCACCCAACAATGGCCTGTCTTTGTGCCCCTGTTTCACGTTGCCACCAAATTGTGCCTTGTAGTGCCCAGTAGAAATTTGGCCATTTTCTACCTTTGTGTCTTTCGCACATGGCCCAAAAAGTTGTGTAAGGGAGTGACTCCTCTGATGAAACTTGTGGCCCACTATGCCATCTCCCCGTTCATCACAGAACACAAAGTACCACAACTCCCCAATCCACCTATAACGGGCAAAGGACAACAATGTGCAGCCAAGCGCCGCCGTTTTGTGGATGCCTCATCTGTTTCGGTTCCACCACACACCCCGCCGCCGTTGCCTCAGCCAGACTCCAATTTACAGTTACTTGAGTATATGGCAGACCATCCCCTACCCAAACGACGTTGTCGTCAACGGTAATGCAGGGGATTGTGTGTGTGTGTGTGTGTGTGTGTGTGAATGGAACACTTTGGGAATCCCTTTGCCTGGATTGAATTGTTGGATGGATTGCAACTCTAGATGTAAGCGCTTAGGTGAAAAGGTACGAGAAATCTTGCTTGACGGTCATAGGAATAGTTTCTCCCTTGATAAGTTTGGTTTCATGGTACACAAGATTGATACTTTGCTGTAGGTAAGACAATTTGATTTCCAATTATGCAGCATGAAAATGTTCTTCGCCTCTATGGAGAGATGTGGTTGGATATTTCGTCACTAACGAATTATGACGTCGCCAATTCACGTGTTTCATGTGTACGTTACCATATAGATTGCTAGTCAAAGTTGCAGTGACCTGTCTAATCTTGTGACCTGATTGTAAAGTCATTCATCTTCCGGATGTTCATGAGAGCAACAATTTCCTCTTACTGTCGAAGATTCATCCTCTGTTGAGAATCGGCTTTTTCTGCTTACATTGCTGCACTGTGTGCGTGTGTGTGTGTGTGTGTGTTTGTGTGTGTGTTGGCCATGTGCACACCAAATGCCATGCCAATGGCAGCGCAGGTTCAACAGTGTGGCAAACACGTAATGTGGCATTGTGTGCGTGCATGTGTGCATGCCAGGGGTGACAACGGACAGGGTTTGGGGCAAAGATCCGCAGTGGAAGTCCGCGTCAGGCATGGCCATGCTAGGTGGCCGGGACCGAGAAATGTGGCGACAATGTGACATGGGCGCCCCGATGTGGATGCATGCTGCGCATTTCGCAGCTCTCTTAATGGAAATCAATTTTGGACGACTTGGGCAAATGGAAGCGCGCCGTGTTTCTGCCACTCCTGCAACCCTCAGTTTAGGCATCCTTGACCCCGGAAGATGCAACTACCAGTTTTTTTTGTTTTGGATGAACCTTTTGCACCATCAACATATTACACGGGGTTTCACGGGAACTTGAAATTGTCATTGTGTGAAGAAAAGTGCAAGCATGAATTGAAAAGAATTGCTTTGCTTTGCACTTAGATAGCTGTGAATGCACAACTTGGGGCGACAAGTTGAATCTGCCTCACCATACTGGTTTGTGGTGCAAGTTTCCGTTTTACTTTCCATAGGTCGAACAAAGGACGCGTTGCATTATTTGGATCCTTACATCCAAAAGAAGGAAAACGAGGTGAAAGAAGCCCTTGCGCTAAGTTGTCATGCAATGGAAGGTTCGCTTGTTCGTATTGTACGACTCCCACATGGATCTGCATGCATACTCTTACTACATTGCAGGTGATGCTAAAATGGAAGTTAGAAATTGGAACCGAAGCACCAAGCTACTGTGTTCACAGATTAATGCTGTTTGAAGCCTCTGGTTGTGCGCTTTGCATTGAGTTGTTTAGCATTGGTGTTCAACAAAATAGAGGGTTGCACGGCCCCAGTGCAATGACCGATGGGACTACGGTGCATGTGGTTGTACCGTGGCAGTATTGATTATTTGCAAAAGTATTTAATTCGCGCCGCCGGGTGTTGTTTTGCCGCGAAAAAGAAAACGCCAAAAGTGCTATTTTTCAGCTTCGTAAAAAAGAACTCCGCAAAAAAAATTGCAAAGAAAATAATTTTTTGCCCTCGCCACTCCTTTTGGCTTGAACACTATTGTGCTGCATGGTGCATCCCTTTTCTTGGTTGCCCTCCTTGCTTCACATTTAGACAATGTGCGAAGGTTAGTGCGAGTGGTAGGGGGGTTAGCTCTCCCTGGCGGAGGCAAGGTCTGTGATGTGGTGCATAGCCACGAGAGGCATGTGCACTATTATGGGCAAATGTACAACTGGTTTGTTGAAAGACTGGTAGGCCTGAATCATCTGATACTCTTGCTTGTTGGTGTCTGTGCCATGGACTGCAATCCCAGAGTCTAACTGATCCACGTTTGTGTGCCTAAGTAGAATGGACTGCAATCCCAGAGTCCAGGGTACCCCAGGGTCCTTCCTTTTCAGTGGCATCAGAATGAATGAAACATAACTGCCCCCAAAAAGGGGGCCAACCGCAAAAAAAAAAGCACCAAAATAAAAAAATTGACTTAGTCAACCAAAAAACATACAACCAAAATACAATACAAAACACCCAATGCAAAAATTATTAGTCCGCAAATTTTTAATATTGGCATGGTAACTGTTCCACAGTTTTGAGCAACCAGACAGAGGGCCAGCGGGTTTATGGAATGTGTTGAGAGAGGTGTATTGGATCAGGTGTACGGCATAGACATGATGAGATCCAGCCATCACTGTGTTTGTGCTGTAATGAAACCGGGATGAGGTGATTGTCATATCATAATTAACCACGCCATTCGACTGCGTCTCATGCCCTGTCCCTGCTTGCAGATGATTTGTTGGCATTTAACAACCTCCGGGTGCTGCTGCAGCACAAGCCCCAGTTGTTGCGGGCTGACGTCACTGAATTCCGCGAATGTTTTGATCGCTGGCAGTCAGAGTGTGATTCAGTATGCTGCGATTGCGCGTAGCCTCCTAGACGACACTGTGTCTGGCTGGACGACATCCCAGATAGATATTTATCATATTATTGGGCACACCTAGGATGCCCTTGCTGTCCCTCTTCCTCCCTGCCCTTGCTCGGTGCCTGCGGCCCGTGGGATTTAAGCTGACTTGGGTTCGGTGGACCTATCGGCTCGGCGGAAAGTCCGGTTTAATCCGTCATCCCCCCCCTTTTGTCACACTCCCCCACCGCAGAAGTCATGTAATTTAAGGGGCCACAAGCAAGGCGGTACACACAGAAGGCGGTGCACACACAAGGCGGAACACACAAAACGCGGTCTGTGGCCACCGCAAGAGTCATGTTATTGAACGGGCCACAGGCAAGGCGGTACACATAGAAGGCGGTGCACACACAAGGCGGAACACACAAAGGCGGTCTGTGGCCACCGCAGGAGTCATGTTATTTAAGGGGCCATAGGCAAGGCGGTACACACAGAAGGCAGTGCACACACAAGGCGGAACACTCAAAAGGCGGTCTGTGGCCACTGCAGCAGTCATGTTATTTTGTGTGCTGATGATCCACCACCACATCCGTTTTGGCCATGTAATTATCCGAAAATGCCTTGAAAATGGCTTGTTTGGCACCAAAAAGGGGTCCCATCTGTCAGGGGCATTATTGAGGACTCACACACTTGTGGACTAGGTTCTTTCATCAAAGAGGCCATGCAGTGAGCGCCAGATTGCGCAAGACGAGGCGCTATACAAAAGTCGTTTGTTGCGTGCTGATGATCCACTACCACACCCGTTTTGGCCTCGCAATTATGCAAAAATGCCTTGAAATTGAACTGTCCATGCTGTGAGCGCCAACTTCCGCAAGCCGAGGCGCTATACGAAAGTCGTTTGTCGCGCGCTGAACTTGTGCACTACGTTTTTTCATCAAATTCACGTGCATGTCACTTCCCCGTGTCAAAGAGCCCTCTCGTGCCCATCAACTCCACGATATGTCCGAGAAACGGCCCAAAAAGGCGCCAAAAAGCCCCAAAATCTGCGCAATGTGCACCCACAACCCGAAACCAAGCACGGGCCATATCTTGGGCTACGTGGCTCAAAATCGGATTCCGAGGGTACGTATTCCACCTGCAACCCCCCACTTTTTGTGTTTTCCAAGCCGCAGAATCGCCCAACGAGACGCCTAGACCCCCGTACCAGTGGTCACTTGGTGGAGCCGGAGGGCAGCCCAACCCGCGCACGGCGGGGGCCAACGGTGGGTCCACCAGGGTCCCCGGGGCGAAAAAAATTATTTTTTCCGAAGTTGTTCCTAGACCACTTGAGATGCTCAAACAAGTGTTTTTAACCCGTTTTGAGCTCGTGGTGACGTGTTTTGGGCCATGGAAAATCCCAAAATGCCTTGAAAATGGGCCGTTTCGGGACCAAAAATGGGTCCAAAATGGGTCAAAAACACGCTTTTCCAAAAGTGATCCTAGACCATTTTGGATGCTCGAACAAGATTTTTTAGCCCATTTTCAGGCCGTGGTGACGCGTTTCGGCCCGTGGAAAATCCCAAAATGCCTAGAAAATGGGCTGTTTTGGGACCAAAAGTGGGTAAAAAAATGGGTCAAGACCGCGTTTTTCCAACAGTGATCCTGGACCATTTGGGGTGCTCAAACGAGTGAAAGGACATCATTTTGGGCCCGCCTTACGCCATTTTGCCCCACTCAAATGCCAAAAAAGCCATGAAAATTGGCCATTGTGGGGCCGAAAATGGGACAAGAAATTATTCCGTACCATTTCGGATGCACATGGGTGTGGGTTGAGCCCATTTTTCGCCCATTTCGACCCCATTTGCCCCATCTAGCACACCCGTTTGGCCCTACAATTATGCGAAAATGCCTTGAAATAAAACGGGGCCCATATGGCCGGGGCATTATTGAGGACTCACACACTTGTGCACTAGGTTCTTTCATCAAACCGTCTCTCGTGATCAAACCGTCCATGCTGTGAGCGCCATATTCCGCAAGACGAGGCGCTATACAAAAGTCGTTTGTTGCGTGCTGATGATCCACTACCACACCCGTTTGGGCCCTACAAGTATGCCAAAATGCCTTCACAATGAACTGTCGATGCTCTGAGCACCAGCTTCCGCAAGCCGAGGCGCTATACGAAAGTCATTTGTCGCGTGCTGAACTTGTGCACCAGGTTCTTTCATCAAACCGTCTCTGGTGATCAAACCGTCCATGTTGTGAGCGCCAGATTCTGCAAGACGAGGCGCTATGCCAAAGTCGTTTGTTGTGTGCTGATAATCCACTCCCACACCCGTTTTGGCCCTGTAAATATGCGAAAATGCCTTGAAAATGGCTTGTTTGGCACCAAAAAGGGGTCCCATTTGTCAGGGGCATTATTGAGGACTCACAAACTTGTGGACTAGGTTCTTTCATCAAAGTGGCCATGCTGTGAGCGCCAGATTCCGCAAGACGAGGCGCTATACAAAAGTCGCTTGTTGCGTACTGATGGTATGGTATGGTAGCTATCCTAGAGGCTAGGTAGTTCTTCCCTCTGCTTCTTCTGCTGTAGGACCCTTTTCTTTTATCGTGTGCTCTGTTCTTCGCGGTCGGATTTGGAATATACGTGTACCCCCCCCCCCCCTTGTAATAGCTACGCCCTTGTAATAGCTACAATAGGCGTAGGGACCGTATTAATTTGTTACCTAATTGTAATTCGGTACAAATGTAGTGCAGCCACATAACACATGGGTTTGGTGACAAATTTGCCAGCTACATAGGGTCATGGACACATTTGTTGTGAGTGGTAGCCCACTTCAAACCACATAGCTCTGATTTGGGGAATATTTGTGTACTATATCCCCCTTTCTTGCACCAGCTCACCATGCAATCTTCTCTTTTTCAACCTGGGTGTCCAGTGATTTTCACACGTTCCACCGGTGAGCGTGTGGATGCCACAATGAAGGGGCCATCAGAGAAGGGAGACCTGTTTGCGGTGTTGGAGTACATGAAGGGTGGGCAGGTGGTCACACACCCCTGTGCCCCCCTTTCAAAAATCGAGTTCTTCATCCGATCACCGTCCCCATCCCCGGAGCCGCTCATACCATGCATTCTCTCACGTGTATGTCGGTAGTTATATGTGTCGTGCGCAAGCCATGCCCATGTAATAGCTACAGTGGGCGTAGGGACCGTATTAATTCCGTACTTTGGCGTAGGTATTACAAAGGGGGGGGGTACTCTTAATCGAGTTACGTTCATACCCTCCATGTCCATTCGCTCGGAACAAGAGTTGCAGCCATGTTTGGAAGCCGGGACAAGCGACCATAGTTGGTAATGATTGTGGCATCATGTAGGTAATGATTGGTGGATCATGGGATTGTGGGATAGGGGACATGGGACCATGGCGACAATAAGAGGTAATGAATGTGACACCATGTAGGTAATGATTGTGGCATTATGGTATGGGATCATGGGAAATGGGAAATGGAGCATGGGTACTGTGGTGCTTCGTTGTGAGACGTGCATTGTACCAATACATTTGCATTTCCCTCTGCTTCTTCTGCTGCAGGACCCTTTTCTTTCATTATGTGCTCTGTTCTTCGTGGTTGGATTTGGAATATACGTGTACTCTTAACCGAGTTACGTTCATACCCTCCATGTCCAATTGCTGGGAACAAGAGTTGCAACAATGTTTCGAAGCCGACGTAGACTTCGATGTGAGGGGCTTCATTGCGCAGCACCCCCAAATTGCGCCACCAACCATTCAACGTCGCCAATGCTAATATGCAGCAGACACTCATGAAGTGGTGGAACAAGCGGGCGCAGCGTGGAGTGCAGTCGTCATCCATGGCAAGTCTTAACACGGCACAATCCAAGGGTGCAAGGAACACCGCTGCGGCACAAGCTGCCAAGGGTTCTACGGGGGGTACAAGGAACACGACGCAAGCGCAAGCTGCCAAGGGGTCAAGGAACACCTTACAAGCACAAATTCCCAAGGGTACAAGGAACACCTTACAAGCACAAATTGCCAAGGGTGCAAGGAACATGCCAGAGTCGCAACGTGACAAGGGCATTGTTGGTGGACACGCCAACACACCGGAGAAGCAACGTTCCAAAGCCTCACATCCTCGATCGCCGGGGGTCGTTGGTGCCGCTAAGAAAGGGCTTTTCCGCCGGAAGCACAAGCCGCCATCTCAGATTTCTTTGAAATCTGTCCGAGAGTATTGCATTGATTGTTAGCATGTTTTGTACTCGCCACTGTTCGATGCCCTTTGCCATCGATGTGGTCAACTGCTTTGGGGCCCGGTTGGTGCGCACAAGTTTCTTGTTTCCCGAGATGATGGTGCAGTGCGTACCACCAACCTCTTTGGGGTGTCACCCACAGATGTGATTACTAGTGCAATCTTACCATTCCGAAATGACTTGTTTGCCAACTATGGCGGAACTTCTGCGTGCCGCGAAAAGCTTTGCAGGACCGAAGCACCCTCCAAAGCGACCCTTATCACCTCACGCATCATCTTCTTCGCAATCCACTCAATCACCCAGGCGGCCAAGCCAATCAAGTCCATGTCCTGGTGCCGAATCATCTACACAGTCCCGGAGCCAACCAAGCCAATCATCAGCACGCCCCGCACACGAACATAAGAAGGCCCGTGCCTCGTACCACGATGGTGTTGGTTCCATGAATCGGAACTTGGAAGGCGAAGGGATTGATCAAAGTACCGCCGAACTCAACCCATACTATCAATATAGAACTTATGTCCCATCCAAGCTGGTTGGGACACGATCCTATTGGGCGTCACGGCATCTTGACCTCACTGCAATGAGCCGCGAGCTTGGAAAAGCAGACCTATTCAATACATGCACAATGAATGACAATTGGGCTGATTTGCAAGCCGCGGTGCAAAAGGGATGTCGCGCAGGTGCGGTGTGGCCTGGACACTATCTCGGGGGAACAGGGCCCAGCAAGCCAATTCAAGACAGGTACGATATGGAGGCATGTGTTGCATTTCACAAGCGGGTCGAGATCTTCAAGCGTGAGTTCTTGGCCATTGGCAAGAGAGGTCCATTTGGAACATTTCGCGATTATTTGTTCTGCTTTGAATACCAAGAGCGCGGCCGAGTGCACTTGCATGGTGTTGTTTGGTGCCAACCCGATTCGATCTCGGATGATGTCATCTGCGCTACAATGCCCCGCGAAAGTGATGGCTATGATCTGGAATTCACTTAAGGAGTGCAATATGGTGCACCAGTGTTACCGAGACAAATGTTTCAACATTGGTCATGGGCGCGTATGTACCAAGTGCAAGTCTGGGCCTCCGTTTACGGTTCCTCAACATAAGGAGGAGTTGGATAGTATTGGTGTACACCTATTGTACCGCCGACAGGAGCAAGAAGATGCTTTTGTGGTGCCTCACAATTGTCGACTTCTAGTACGTTTGCAATGCCACAACAATGTGGAACGGATCACATTTTTGGGGTGGGAGTTGTACCTTGCGAAATATCTCACCAAAGCTGCAAAATCATTGACCGTTCCAATGACCCTTTCACCAAATGCCACTGACGTTGAGCGCTTGCCGAAGTTACGTTCTTTGGGATGCATGGAGAATGGAATGATGCTGCTCGGCATTCATCAATGTAGGGGTAGTAGAGAGGTTGTATGGATTCCAACGGATCCATGGCCAAAGTTGGGGCGCTTGAAACGCCGCAAACACCTACCGGAGGATGACACGTCTACAGATGTTTGGGACCTCGATAGGTACGATTTCTATTTGGAGCTTCCGGACGGTTTGCAACCGAAGTACCGTGATTTCTCCCGTTATTACCGCCGTACATAGTGTAATCCCTCGGAGGCCAGCGCCTTGGCAAGCAATCCGGCAGAGGATATGGCCAATGAATCTCCGTCTAGAGATTCGGATGACGCAGCACACGGTGATCGGTATAAAGCCGATCCTCCCGAAAATGGCAAGGAGCGCCCATACTGGTGGCCATCCCCTCCAGAGCGCATGGAGCGGGAAATTACAGACAACATGGGCAATAAGTGGAGATTGTGCCGGCGCATTGGCATTCCAAGGTGGAATTTCTACCTTCCCTATGGTCAGGACGCCGAAAAGTACTTCTTACAAAAGATTCTCCTCTCCCAGCCATTCACGAAGGAGGACCACGAACAACGATTCTTTTCGAAGGACAATGTGTCGGAGACATACATGGAGGAGTGTATCCTTCGTGGGCTATTCCGAGGATATGAGGAAGAAGCACGAGAAGCACTGAATAACGCCCGGGCTCGAGGATACTGAGTTGAGCGCCGGCGTCTTCTTGCACAAGTCCTTCGGGCTGAGGACGTAATCGATGCAACCTTCTTGGATGAGCTTGACAAGCATCGAGCCGGTGACGATGAACGAATGGTTGCCGATGAGCCGGAAATGGATCCCCAATGGGCTGAGGAGTTGAAGGCGTTTATGTATGCCGATGACCCCGGAGCTGCCGAAACCTTGGTCAATGCTCTAAATCATTGGCAACGCATGGTCCTTGAAATGTTTGTGGCACACTTTCAACAACAACAACCGAAGGATGTACCAGATATATCAACGCATTGTCGGGCTAGCATTGTTGGTAGCAGACCTCAGTTGTGTGCCATTCTCACAGGAGTTGCAGGAACTGGGAAGTCTCATGTTGTACGTTTATTGATTGCCAAGCTACGCGCATGTGGATTTTCAATTCTCTTGTGCGGTGCGAGTGGCGTGCCAGCGCTCAACGTTGGTGGCCGAACCATCCACAGCTTGTTTCTTTGTCCTTGGACCTTGATTGGCAAATCAAAGAGGGAACAACACTTTGGTGGATGATTCGTAATGCTGACATGATTATTGTGGATGAGTTCTCACTTTTGTTGAACAAGCTCCTCCACACATTGAGTGACATACTACACAAGGTGCGCCGGGACAAGCGCAATCTTTCTGGAGGACTTACAATGCTTCTTGTTGGCGACCCATTGCAGCTTCATGCTGTTGATCTGCACATCTCTGATAGTGCTCTGTTCCGGAACCATTTTGTGCCGTTTGTGTTGACGGAGGTCATGCGCCAAGACGATGGACAAATCATTGACTTCCTCAATCGTGAGCGCATGGGGGAGGAAACAAATGATGATCATCTCACTCTACGACAACACATTGCTCCAAACAATGATGTTTCGCTTCAAGACCTCGAAGATGCCCCCATGCTAGTGGGACGCAAGAATGCTATGCATCGATTGAACGAACACTTTATGGCACAATTGGGATCTAATATTGCGACCTTCAACGCCACCTATGTGGACATGAGTGGTGCTCCCACCAATCAAGCAATGTGCGACTACATCAATTCTCGCAATCGCCGCGTGCTCCCACAACCAGTTTTCGTGGCCGCTGGTATGTGAGCCCGGCTAATTCGCAACGTTAGTATTCAGAATCGTTTGGTGAACTCGACAATGGTTGTTATCAAGCGATGGTCTAATGACGTTATCGTTGTGTGCCCCATTGGTCACACTAGGGAGTACCCTATTTGTCGGTTCCAACAAATAATCCCCGTGTACGGGCCATCCGTGCAGGTCAAAATTATACAATTTCCGATGCTCACAGGCTATGCATGTACTGTTCACGGATCGCAAGGCTGCTCGTACCGGATTGTGTGGATTGATATGGCAACCTTCTTTGCTGTAGCACATGCCTATGTTGCATTGTCACGGGCACGTTCCCTCCAAGGTTTATATATCCTTAACTATCGCAGTGATGCATTCCTTGTGGACCCCTACTACGTGCACCTGTGGAATTGGTTTGTGGCAACAAAAGTTTTGGCACCCAAGCCCGTTCAGCACATTCCTCCTTACCCACGTAGAACCTTCACATCCACTCTCATTGCCAAGATCATGTGTGTATGCCGCGCATGGCACACCAAATCTCATTTCCCCCAAAATTTGGATGCCCGGATTTCAAAAGTGAACATGTTGCTCATCTTGCAGTATGTGTCATTTCCATGGTGGTCTTACATTGATAGACAATTGCAAGGAGACAAGTTGTCATTGGACATTGACAACCTCAATGAGGATGGCACGGAGCAGCCACGTGCGCGCGGACGGCCTCATGGCACAACTCAGCAACCAAACGTTGGAGTGCAGTTGTTGGATGGCAACAACAAGCCACATGTCTTTAGTGCCGATGTCTTGGGCCAAATGTCCGTTGTTCGGTTACGGACCTTGTGTGCGGCTCATGGATTATCAACTTGTGGTACAAAGGCTATTTTCCGGGAGCGCTTTCTTCGAAAGCAAGACCACATTGAGGGTCCACCCAAACAGTACCCGACTAAATCGCATGTGTCTCCGCCTCCGTCCTCCATTGGTGACTACCGCCATTTGGATGCACGGAATTGCCACTTCAGCTTTGAATATTGGCCGTATGAGAAGAATGATTCCATCGAGCACAATGTCCATCTTGCAGAATGTGCGTGGTTGTCCACTTCGGCAGTCCAATGCCTCCTGGAGGTTCTCTTGCCCCCAGGTACCACCTCGGTGAAATCGGTTATCATTGACATGCAGTTGGCCCAGCTCATGCGACATTTTCCTACGCTAAGCCTCATTTGTACACAAAAATGCGCGCTGCCGTTATTGCTAACATCCCGACATTCCACGATAGGGGTTCACTACGTGTTGGTCACAAATGTCCAAGTGGAATGCAAGAGCCTAGTCATTCACGACTCCAAAGACGCCTCGTCATAATGTGGGGCTCTGTTTCGAGTCATGTTGAAGATAATTGGCTGGTCCTTCCTGTGGCACCATTACGGAACCCAACCTGATTCCGATACTTGTGGGTTCCGCGTAGTGATGCTCGCCATGCAATGGTAGACTACCAAAACGTTGACGGGACAGCTCCCACGATGGTTCTTGGCATATTGTGCAAGCATCTTTCAGATGTTTGTAGTGGATTCCACGACGTTGCGATCCACAGTGTATACGTTCCAAGACACCACATACGAGGATGCTTTGACCATGTATGATGAACCCGTCATTTGGGCAATGACATCACTGATGCCGAATAGGATGCCACAACAAGCGAACACCATTGGACCTGCTCTCCACAAACCACCAACTGTAGACCATCACACCCAACGGTAGGCAACAACGAGGCTCATCCAAATCTATCACAAACACATCAAGCCCAACGCTCCAAAAAATCACAGTCAAAAGGAGGTGCAACCGGAAAGCCTACTCCAAACACAACGCAAAAACCTACACGCCCAAGTCCACCAACAGCAAAACCTTCAAGAAGAGTTCCTAAGTCCAAAGGAACTACTATGCCAGCACGACATGAACCCCCAAGCCAAGCACCATGTCGTTCGCAACCACATCCACCCCAAGGAGGGCGCGGAAAGTCAACCAACACAGAGAACAACCACTCATCAAGAAAAAGGGAATCGCAACAAAGCAACGGGCCACATTCCAAGAGACAGCGTGCGACGGGCAACGAGCAACGGGGTAGTCGCAAACGCTCTCAACCAGATCAAAATCCAACAGCACCATCAAACGAACCCCCCCGGTCACGTCCTCGAGCGGAGCGTGCCCCGGTGGATCATTTGGCTTTAACGAAGAGAGACTTCACCGAGTGGTCTACCCGGATCAAAGATGAGAGCACTAGTCTTCGCCAACGAAAGGCACATGCCTTGCACTTCTTGGGTGCCCAGGATGCAACCGCAGCAAAGGGGCAATACCGCTCTTTATCTCTACTTCTTCATCCGGACAAGAACAGGACCGACCCAATGGTGACGGAGAGATTCAAAGTGTTGGGAGCGGCAAAAGATTTGTTTGACTAGCCCATTAATCGGATTGCCACACTTAATGCGTCACGTGGTGCACCACGAATGGAATTCGAAAACAGGTGTACTCTTAACCGAGTTACCTTCGTTTCCTCTCCAAGTCCAATTCCCGGGTGGCAAGGTTTTCCTCGGTGTAAGGATTTTTGTCAACAAAGTGCCAATAATTACCTGCGTTTAGCACCACCACTTCCAATTGCCCTGATTAAATGAAAGCGCAACCGTACTGTCTACCATTGGCCCCATGGTGGTCCCTAACCCCATTATCGCCGCTCGAGGAACCCTCCTAAGGTTCCGCATACCATTATCGCCTCCCGAGAAACCCTCCTCACGTTACCAATATCCCTATCCGGGAATACCCAAGCCGATGAAACCCAATCCTGTTCCAGGTTAGGGGGGCTGCGAAAGGTCGGACTACACCTGGGCCGCATACTCAGCAGTTCGGAGGTGCCCCGCCCCGAGTTGCTATGGCCACACGTCCGCACTTGCCTTCCAACCCCCCCTATATATGTGTGTCTATTGTTAAGCTAACCCCTTGCCCGCCTTAGGAGCCCACCCCCCTGAGGTTCGCACTACGGCTGCGAATACCCAAGCCGATGCTACCCTCCCCCGTATTGGGGTGAGGGGCGGTGCGAACCGTCGGATCGCACCTGGGCCGCACAGCCAACCGCTCGGAGGTGCCCGACAAAGGTGGTGGATTTGAGTCCACCAAGGAGGGGGGCGCAACTCTCCGCTTTTCCACATCCAACACACAACAGGACATGGTAAGCAACACACGTGCGTTTCTTATGAGGCACCTCAGGCCAATAGCCACTTGCAGCTTGGGAGAGGGGTGTAGATTAAGGGATATATACATACATATATTACTACACCCCTCTCCCCTTAAATCTAGCTAGCAAGCAACAACAAGCAAGCAACAAGCAAGCAACAAGCAAGCAACAAGCACTTCTCCTTTTCGTTTTGGCCATTGCTCGGCCTCATCGCTCCGGGCTCTACTCTACTCTAGCTGGCCTTGCCAAATCCAAGTTTTGAGCCAAAAACTCACCGGTGGTGCCCCGGGGCTGGGGCGCCAAGTCGGGAGGTGCCCTCCCAAAACTGCGCATTTTGTGCCCCAAAACAGCCCTTTTTGGCGCAAAACAGCCCCGAAACTCAGTCAAAACGGGCAAATGATGGCATATGGTTCGTACACTCCACGTGCGCCTCTATTGCCCCGTGACCAAGAGCCCTTTCTTGGTCTCTACCTCCACGATATGTCCGAGAAACGGCCCAAAAATGGCCAAAATTGGCCTGAATGTGCGCTATTTGTGTCAAACAGCCCCAAAGCCAAGAACGGGCCGTATCTTGGGGTACTTGGCTGAAAACCGAATTCCACGGGCACGTGTTCCACCCGCAGCCCCCCACTTTTTGTGGTTTCGAAGCCTCAGAATCGCCCAACGAGACGCCTAGACCCCCCTGCCAGTGGTCACTTGGTGGAGCTCGAGGGCAGCGCAGCCCGCGCACGGGTAGTGCCAACGTTGGGTCCACCGGGGTCCCAAGGGCGAAACAAATCATTTTTTCCAAACTTGTTCCCACACCACTGGGGATGCTCAAACAAGTGTTTTTGGGCCGTTTTGAGCCCGTTGTGGCGCGTTTTGGGCCATGGAATCCCAAAATGCCTTGAAAATGGGCCGTTTTGGGACCAAAAATGCGTCAAAAATGGGTCAAAAATGTGTTTTTCCAAAAGTAATTGTAGACCATTTGGGATGCTCAAACAAGTGTTTTTAGCTAATTTTGAGCCCGTGGTGGCACGTTTTGGGCCATGGAAAATCCCAAAATGCCTTGAAAAAGGGCCATTTTGGGACCAAAGGCTGGTCAAAAATGGGTCAAAAACGCGTGTTTCCAAAAGTGATCCTGGACCATTTGGGATGCTTAAACAAGTGTTTTTAGCTAATTTTGAGCCCCTGGTGACGTGTTTTGGCCCATGGAAAATCCCAAAGTGCCTTGAAAATGGGTCGTTTTGGGACCAAAAATGGGTCCAAAATGGGTCAAAAACGCATTTTTGCACAAGTGATCCTGGACCATTTGGGATGCTCGGACAACTGTTTTTGGCCCATTTTGAGCCCATTTGGACGGGTTTTGGCCCATGGAAAATCCCAATATTCCTTGAAAAGGGGCCGTTTTGGGAGCAAAAATGGGTGAAATTGGTCAAAAACGCGTGTTTCCAAAAGTAATCGTGGACCATTGGGGGTGCACAAACAAGTGTTGTGAGCCCATTGAGCCCATTGATCCTTGCCAAATCCAAGTTTCGAGCCAAAAACTCACCGGTGGCGCCCCGGGGCGGGGGCGCCAAGTCGGGAGGTGCTCTCCCAAATCTGCGCAGTTTGGGGCCAAAAACAGCCTTTTTTCGCCCAAAATCGCCCCCGAACGCGGGCAAAACGCCCAAACGAAGGGAAACGGTGGCTACATCCCACGTGCGGCTTGACTTCAAGGTGTCAAAGAGCCCTCTAGTGCCCTTTAACTTGACGATATATCCCAGAAACGGCCCAAAAAGGCGCCAAAAAGCCCCAAAAAACTGCGCTATGTGCACCAACACCCCGAAACCAAGAACGGGCCGTATCTTGGGCTACGTGGCTCAAAATCCGATTCCGAGGGCACCTAGTCCACCCGCAACCCCCCACTTTTTGTGGTTTCCAAGCCGCAGAATCGCCCAACGAGACGCCTAGACCCCCGAACCAGTGGTCACTTGGTGGAGCCGGAGGGCAGCCCGGCCCGCGCACGGCGGGGGCCAACGGTGGGTCCACCAGGGTCCCCGGGGCGAAAAAAATAATTTTTCCAAAGTTGTTCCCAGGCCACTTGGGATGCTCAAACAAGTGTTTTTAGGCCGGTTTGAGCCCGTGGTGACGCGTTTTGGGCCATGGAAAATCCCAAAATGCCTTGAAAATGGGCCGTTTTGGGACCAAAAATGGGTCCAAAACGGGTCAAAAACGCGTTTTTCCAAAAGTAATTGTAGGCCATTTGGGATGCTCAAACAAGTGTTTTTAGCCCATTTTGAGCCCGTGGTGACGTGTTTTGCCCCATGGAAAATCCCAAAATGCCTTGAAAATGGGTCGTTTTAGGACCAAAAGTGGGTCAAAAACGGGTCAAAAACGCGTTTTTCCAAAAGTGATCCTGGACCATTTGGGATGCTCGGACAAGTGTTTTTAGCCCATTTTGAGCCCATTTGGACGGGTTTTGGTCCATGGAAATCCCAATATTCCTTGAAAGGGGGCCGTTTTGGGAGCAAAAATGGGTGAAATTGGTCAAACACGCGTGTTTCCAAAAGTAATCGTGGACCATTGGGGGTGCACAAACAAGTGTTTTGAGCCCATTGAGCCCATTGATCCTTGCCAAATCCAAGTTTTGAGCCAAAAACTCACCGGTGGCGCCCCGGGGCGGGGGCGCCAAGTCGGGAGGTGCTCTCCCAAATCTGCGCAGTTTGGGGCCAAAAACAGCCTTTTTTCGCCCAAAATCGCCCCCGAACGCGGGCAAAACGCCCAAACGAAGGGAGACGGTGGCTACATCCCACGTGCGGCTTGACTTCAAGGTGTCAAAGAGCCCTCTAGTGCCCTTTAACTTGACGATATGTCCGAGAAACGGCCCAAAAAGGCGCCAAAAAGCCCCAAAAAACTGCGCTATGTGCACCAACACCCCGAAACCAAGAACGGGCCGTATCTTGGGCTACGTGGCTCAAAATCCGATTCCGAGGGCACCTAGTCCACCCGCAACCCCCCACTTTTTGTGGTTTCCAAGCCGCAGAATCGCCTAACGAGACGCCTAGACCCCCGAACCGGCGGTCACTTGGTGGAGCCGGAGGGCAGCCCGGCCGGCGCACGGCGGGGGCCAACGGTGGGTCCACCAGGGTCCCCGGGGCGAAAAAAATTATTTTTTCCAAAGTTGTTCCCAGGCCACTTGGGATGCTCAAACAAGTGTTTTTAGGCCGGTTTGAGCCCGTGGTGACACGTTTTGGGCCATGGAAAATCCCAAAATGCCTTGAAAATGGGCCGTTTTGGGACCAAAAATGGGTCCAAAACGGGTCAAAAACGCGTTTTTCCAAAAGTAATTGTAGACCATTTGGGATGCTCAAACAAGTGTTTTTAGCCCATTTTGAGCCCGTGGTGACGCGTTTTGGCCCATGGAAAATCCCAAAATGCCTTGAAAATGGGCCATTTTGGGACAAAAGTGGGTCAAAAACGGGTCAAAAACGCGTTTTTCGAGAAGTGATCCTGGACCATTTGGGATGCTCAAACAAGTGTTTTTAGCCCATTTTGAGCCCCGTGCTGACGTGTTTTGCCCCATGGAAAATACCAAAATGCCTTGAAAATGGGTCGTTTTAGGACCAAAAGTGGGTCAAAAATGGGTCAAAAACGCATTTTTGCAAAAGTGATCCTGGACCATTTGGGATGCTCGGACAAGTGTTTTTAGCCCATTTTGAGCCCATTTGGACGGGTTTTGGTCCATGGAAATCCCAATATTCCTTGAAAGGGGCCGTTTTGGAGCAAAAATGGGTGAAAGTGGTCAAACACGCGTGTTTCCAAAAGTAATCGTGGACCATTGGGGGTGCCCAAACAAGTGTTTTGAGCCCATTGAGCCCATTGATCCTTGCCAAATCCAAGTTTTGAGCCAAAAACTCACCGGTGGCGCCCCGGGGCGGGGGCGCCAAGTCGGAGGTGCTCTCCCAAATCTGCGCAGCTTGGGGCCAAAAACAGCCTTTTTTCGCCCAAAATCGCCCCGAACCCGGGCAAAACGCCCAAACGAAGGGAAACGGTGGCTACATCCCACGTGCGGCTTGACTTCAAGGTGTCAAAGAGCCCTCTAGTGCCTCTTAACTTGACGATATGTCCGAGAAACGGCCCAAAAAGGCGCCAAAAAGCCCCAAAAAACTGCGCTATGTGCACCCACACCCCGAAACCAAGAACGGGCCGTATCTTGGGCTACGTGGCTCAAAATCCGATTCCGAGGGCACCTAGTCCACCCGCAACCCCCCACTTTTTGTGGTTTCCAAGACGCAGAATCGCCCAACGAGACGCCTAGACCCCCGAACCAGTGGTCACTTGGTGGAGCCGGAGGGCAGCCCGGCGGCGCACGGCGGGGACCAACGGTGGGTCCACCAGGGTCCCCGGGGCGAAAAAAAAATTTTTTCCACAGTTGTTCCCAGGCCACTTGGGATGCTCAAACAAGTGTTTTTAGGCCGTTTTGAGCCCGTGGTGACACGTTTTGGGCCATGGAAAATCCCAAAATGCCTTGAAAATGGGCCGTTTTGGGACCAAAAATGGGTCCAAAACGGGTCAAAAACGCGTTTTTCCAAAAGTAATTGTAGACCATTTGGGATGCTCAAACAAGTGTTTTTAGCCCATTTTGAGCCCGTGGTGACGCGTTTTGGCCCATGGAAAATCCCAAAATGCCTTGAAAATGGGTCGGTTTAGGACCAAAGGCTGGTCCAAAATGGGTCAAAAACGCGTTTTTCGAGAAGTGATCCTGGACCATGTGGGATGCTCAAACAAGTGTTTTTAGCCCATTTTGAGCCCGTGGTGACGTGTTTTGCCCCATGGAAAATCCCAAAATGCCTTGAAAATGGGCCGTTTTAGGACCAAAAGTGGGTCAAAAATGGGTCGAAAAACGCATTTTTGCAAAAGTGATCCTGGACCATTTGGGATGCTCGGACAAGTGTTTTTAGCCCATTTTGAGCCCATTTGGACGGGTTTTGGTCCATGGAAATCCCAATATTCCTTGAAAGGGGGCCGTTTTGGGAGCAAAAATGGGTGAAATTGGTCAAAAACGCCTGTTTCCAAAAGTAATCGTGGACCATTGGGGGTGCACAAACAAGTGTTTTGAGCCCATTGAGCCCATTGATCCTTGCCAAATCCAAGTTTTGAGCCAAAAACTCACCGGTGGCGCCCCGGGGCGGGGGCGCCAAGTCGGGAGGTGCTCTCCCAAATCTGCGCAGTTTGGGGCCAAAAACAGCCTTTTTTCGCCCAAAATCGCCCCCGAACCCGGGCAAAACGCCCAAACGAAGGGAAACGGTGGCTACATCCCACGTGCGGCTTGACTTCAAGGTGTCAAAGAGCCCTCTAGTGCCCTTTAACTTGACGATATGTCCGAGAAACGGCCCAAAAAGGCGCCAAAAAGCCCCAAAAAACTGCGCTATGTGCACCAACACCCCGAAACCAAGAACGGGCCGTATCTTGGGCTACGTGGCTCCAAACCGAATTCCGAGGGCACCTAGTCCACCCGCAACCCCCCACTTTTTGTGGTTTCCAAGCCACAGAATCGCCTAACGAGACGCCTAGACCCCCGAACCAGTGGTCACTTGGTGGAGCCGGAGGGCAGCCCGGCCGGCGCACGGCGGGGGCCAACGGTGGGTCCACCAGGGTCCCCGGGGCGAAAAAAATTATT
>OZ038382.1:102780952-102979806 GCA_964036045.1 Eutreptiella sp. 'Long Island Sound 2002' | reverse complement strand
GGGGCGAAAAAAATTATTTTTTCCAAAGTTGTTCCCAGGCCACTTGGGATGCTCAAACAAGTGTTTTCACGCCGTTTTGAGCCCGTGGTGACGCGTTTTGGGCCATGGAAAATCCCAAAATGCCTTGAAAATGGGCCGTTTTGGGACCAAAAATGGGTCCAAAATGGGCCAAAAACGCGTTTTTCCAAAAGTAATTGTAGACCATTTGGGATGCTCAAACAAGAATTTTTAGCCCATTTTGAGCCCGTGGTGACGCGTTTTGGCCCATGGAAAATCGCAACATGCCTTGAAAATGGGCCATTTTGGGACCAAAAGTGGGTCAAAAACGGGTCAAAAACGCGTTTTTCGAGAAGTGATCCTGGACCATTTGGGATGCTCAAACAAGTGTTTTTAGCCCATTTTGAGCCCGTGCTGACGTGTTTTGCCCCATGGAAAATCCCAAAATGCCTTGAAAATGGGTCGTTTTAGGACCAAAAGTGGGTCAAAAATGGGTCAAAAACGCATTTTTGCAAAAGTGATCCTTGACCATTTGGGATGCTCGGACAAGTGTTTTTAGCCCATTTTGAGCCCATTTGGACGGGTTTTGGTCCATGGAAATCCCAATATTCCTTGAAAGGGGGCCGTTTTGGGAGCAAAAATGGGTGAAATTGGTCAAAAACGCGTGTTTCCAAATGTAATCGTGGACCATTGGGGGTGCACAAACAAGTGTTTTGAGCCCATTGAGCCCATTGATCCTTGCCAAATCCAAGTTTTGAGCCAAAAACTCACCGGTGGCGCCCCGGGGCGGGGGCGCCAAGTCGGGAGGTGCTCTCCCAAATCTGCGCAATTTGGGGCCAAAAACAGCCTTTTTTCGCCCAAAATCGCCACCGAACCCGGGCAAAATCCCCAAACGAAGGGAAACGGTGGCTACATCCCGCGTGCGGCTTGACTTCAAGGTGTCAAAGAGCCCTCTAGTGCCCTTTAACTTGACGATATGTCCGAGAAACGGCCCAAAAAAGCGCCAAAAAGCCCCAAAAAACTGCGCTATGTGCACCAACACCCCGAAACCAAGAACGGGCCGTATCTTGGGCTACGTGGCTCAAAATCCGATTCCGAGGGCACCTAGTCCACCCGCAACCCCCCACTTTTTGTGGTTTCCAAGCCGCAGAATCGCCTAAAGAGACGCCTAGACCCCCGAACCAGTGGTCACTTGGTGGAGCCGGAGGGCAGCCCGGCCGGCGCACGGCGGGGGCCAACGGTGGGTCCACCAGGGTCCCCGGGGCGAAAAAAATAATTTTTCCAAAGTTGTTCCAAGACCACTTGGGATGCTCAAACAAGTATTTTTAGGCCGCTTTGAGCCCGTGGTGACGCGTTTTGGCCCATGGAAAATCCCAAAATGCCTTGAAAATGGGCCGTTTTGGGACCAAAAATGGGTCCAAAACGGGTCAAAAACGCGTTTTTCCAAAAGTGATTGTAGACCATTTGGGATGCTCAAACAAGTGTTTTTAGCCCATTTTGAGCCCGTGGTGACGCGTTTTGGCCCATGGAAAATCCCAAAATGCCTTGAAAATGGGTCGTTTTGGGACCAAAAGTGGGTCAAAATGGGTCAAAAACGCATTTTTGCAAAAGTGATCCTGGACCATTTGGGATGCTCGGACAAGTGTTTTTAGCCCATTTTGAGCCCATTTGGACGGGTTTTGGTCCATGGAAATCCCAATATTCCTTGAAAAGGGGCCGTTTTGGGAGCAAAAAATGGGTGAAAAAAAGTGTCAAAAACGCGTTTTTCCAAAAGTGATCTCGGACCATTGGGGGTGCACAAACAAGTGTTTTGAGCCCATTTTGAGCCCGTTTTGATGGAGTTTATATGTATATATATATATATATATATATATATATATATATATATATATATATATATATATATATATATATATATATATATATATATATATATATTATGGCGAATACGCGATTTTTCCCCCCCCCCCACCCTGGGACAACCGGTGCACTATGAGGCAAGGTTAGGGACCCCCCCCCCTATTTTGGGGTCGGGAAACACAAAAAAACATGTTTTAGAAGTGAATTGGATGGGTATTACTGGGTAGTTGCCCCTATAAAGGGCTGAAATGGCTAAAATTAGGGTATGACATCACTGCTGGTAGGATCCTAACTAGAGTACTAAACATAGGTACAATTGTGGTCCAAACCTCTAATACTAGCACCAAATACCCCCAATAATAGTTTGAGGGACATGAAAATGGACAAGGATATGTTAAAAATCCTGAATTAGTATGTCATTGGGTGTATATAGGGGTGGTGTGGGTTATTTTAGGATTTAGTGGTTATTTTAGTACTCTGGTTAGGATCCTACCAGCAGTGATGTCATACCCTAATTTTAGCCTAATTTTAGCGATTTCAGCCCTTTATAGGGGCAAATACCCACTAATAACCATCCAATTCACTTCTAAGACATGTTTTTTTGTGTTTCCCGACCCCAAAATAGGGGGGGGGGGTCCCTAGTCCCGTCCCAAAGTGCACCGGTTGGCCCAGGGTGGGGGGGGGGGAAAAATTGCGTATTCGCCATATATATATATATATATATATATATATATATATATATATATATATATGCATATCTACAGATATATATATATATATATATATATATATATATATCCTCCAATCTACACCCCTCTCCCAACTCTAGGTGGCTCCACCACACGGCTCTAAGGTACGTGCGAAGGGCACAAAGTGGTCCATACATGTGGTGGAAGGGGCTAAACTCGGTCACAAACGGGCTCAAAACGGGCTAAAAACACTTGTTTGAGCATCCCAAAAGGTCCGGGATCACTTTTGGAAAAACGCATTTTTGACCTATTTTTTGACCCATTTTTGGTCCCAAAATGGCCCATTTTCAAGGCATTTTGGGATTCCCCATGAGCCAAAACCCGTCACCATGGGCTCAAAATGGGCTAAAACCACTTGTTTGAGCATCCCGAATGGTCCAGGATCATTTTTGGAAAAACGCGTTTTTGACCCATTTTTGACCCATTGTTGGTCCCAAAACGGCCCATTTTCAAGGCATTTTGGGATTTTCCATGGCCCAAAACGCGCCACCACGGTCTCAAAACGGCCTAAAAACACTTGTTTGAGCATCCCAAGTGGTCTAGGAACAACTTTGGAAAAATGATTTTTTTCGCCCTGGGGACCCTGGTGGACCCACCGTTGGCCCCCACTGTGCGTGGGCTGGCCGGCCCTCCGGCTGCACCAAGTGACCACTGGTACGGGGGTCTACGTGTCTCGTTGGGCAATTCTGAGGCCCGGAAACCATAAAAAGTGGGGGGTTGCGGGTGGACTAGGTGCCCTCGGAATTCGGTTTGGAGCCACGTAGTCCAAGATACGGCCCGTCTTGGTTTCGGGGTGCTGGTGCACATTGCGCAGATTTTGGGGCTTTTTGGCGCCTTTTTGGGCCGTTTCTCGGACATATCGTGGAGTTAGAGGGCACCAAAGGTCCCTTGGTCACGAGAAAGTCAAGCCGCACGTGGAGTGTAGCAGCCGTTTGCCTTCGTTTGGCTGTTTTGAGCCCTTACTAGGGCCGTTTTGGGCGAAAAATGGCTGTTTTTGGCCCAAAACTGCGCAGATTTGGGAGGGCACCTCCCGACTTGGCGCCACCGCCCCGGGCCGCCAACGGTGAGTTTTTGGCTCAAAACTTGGATTTGGCAAGGCCACCACCTAGGCTCTAGGATGGCTAAAGTAGAGTCAAGCTCGAGGCGATGGGAAGGTGCAGTGGCCAAAACGGAATGGTGACGTGCTTGTTGTTGCTTGTTGTTGTTGTTGCTTGTTAGCTCAATTTAAGGGGAGAGGGGTGTAGTAATATAGATGCATATATATACATATATATATATATATATATATATATATATATATATCCTCCAATCTACACCCCTCTCCCAACTCTAGGTGGCTCCACCACACGGCTCTAAGGTACGTGCGAAGGGCACAAAGTGGTCCATACATGTGGTGGAAGGGGCTAAACTCGGTCAAAAACGGGCTCAAAACGGGCTAAAAACACTTGTTTGAGCATCCCAAATGGTCCGGGATCACTTTTGGAAAAACGCATTTTTGACCTATTTTTGACCCATTTTTGGTCCCAAAATGGCCCATTTTCAAGGCATTTTGGGATTTTCCATGAGCCAAAACCCGTCACCATGGGCTCAAAATGGGCTAAAACCACTTGTTTGAGCATCCCGAATGGTCCAGGATCATTTTTGGAAAAACGCGTTTTTGACCCATTTTTGACCCATTGTTGGTCCCAAAACGGCCCATTTTCAAGGCATTTTGGGATTTTCCATGGCCCAAAACGCGCCACCACGGTCTCAAAACGGCCTAAAAACACTTGTTTGAGCATCCCAAGTGGTCTAGGAACAACTTTGGAAAAAATGATTTTTTTCGCCCTGGGGACCCTGGTGGACCCACCGTTGGCCCCCACTGTGCGTGGGCTGGCCGGCCCTCCGGCTGCACCAAGTGACCACTGGTACGGGGGTCTACGTGTCTCGTTGGGCAATTCTGAGGCCCGGAAACCATAAAAAGTGGGGGGTTGCGGGTGGACTAGGTGCCCTCGGAATTCGGTTTGGAGCCACGTAGTCCAAGATACGGCCCGTTCTTGGTTTCGGGGTGCTGGTGCACATTGCGCAGATTTTGGGGCTTTTTGGCGCCTTTTTGGGCCGTTTCTCGGACATATCGTGGAGTTAGAGGGCACCAAAGGTCCCTTGGTCACGAGAAAGTCAAGCCGCACGTGGAGTGTAGCAGCCGTTTGCCTTCGTTTGGCTGTTTTGAGCCCTTACTAGGGCCGTTTTGGGCGAAAAATGGCTGTTTTTGGCCCAAAACTGCGCAGATTTGGGAGGGCACCTCCCGACTTGGCGCCCCCGCCCCGGGCCGCCAACGGTGAGTTTTTGGCTCAAAACTTGGATTTGGCAAGGCCACCACCTAGGCTCTAGGATGGCTAAAGTAGAGTCAAGCTCGAGGCGATGGGAAGGTGCAGTGGCCAAAACGGAATGGTGACGTGCTTGTTGTTGCTTATTGTTGTTGTTGCTTGTTAGCTCAATTTAAGGGGAGAGGGGTGTAGTAATATAGATGCATATATATACATATATATATATATATATATATATATATATATCCTCCAATCTACACCCCTCTCCCAACTCTAGGTGGCTCCACCACACGGCTCTAAGGTACGTGCGAAGGGCACAAAGTGGTCCATACATGTGGTGGAAGGGGCTAAACTCGGTCAAAAACGGGCTCAAAACGGGCTAAAAACACTTGTTTGAGCATCCCAAATGGTCCGGGATCACTTTTGGAAAAACGCATTTTTGACCTATTTTTGACCCATTTTTGGTCCCAAAATGGCCCATTTTCAAGGCATTTTGGGATTTTCCATGAGCCAAAACCCGTCACCATGGGCTCAAAATGGGCTAAAACCACTTGTTTGAGCATCCCGAATGGTCCAGGATCATTTTTGGAAAAACGCGTTTTTGACCCATTTTTGACCCATTGTTGGTCCCAAAACGGCCCATTTTCAAGGCATTTTGGGATTTTCCATGGCCCAAAACGCGCCACCACGGTCTCAAAACGGCCTAAAAACACTTGTTTGAGCATCCCAAGTGGTCTAGGAACAACTTTGGAAAAAATGATTTTTTTCGCCCTGGGGACCCTGGTGGACCCACCGTTGGCCCCCACTGTGCGTGGGCTGGCCGGCCCTCCGGCTGCACCAAGTGACCACTGGTACGGGGGTCTACGTGTCTCGTTGGGCAATTCTGAGGCCCGGAAACCATAAAAAGTGGGGGGTTGCGGGTGGACTAGGTGCCCTCGGAATTCGGTTTGGAGCCACGTAGTCCAAGATACGGCCCGTTCTTGGTTTCGGGGTGCTGGTGCACATTGCGCAGATTTTGGGGCTTTTTGGCGCCTTTTTGGGCCGTTTCTCGGACATATCGTGGAGTTAGAGGGCACCAAAGGTCCCTTGGTCACGAGAAAGTCAAGCCGCACGTGGAGTGTAGTAGCCGTTTGCCTTTGTTTGGCTGTTTTGAGCCCTTACTAGGGCCGTTTTGGGCGAAAAATGGCTGTTTTTGGCCCAAAACTGCGCAGATTTGGGAGGGCACCTCCCGACTTGGCGCCCCCGCCCCGGGGCGCCACCGGTGAGTTTTTGGCTCAAAACTTGGATTTGGCAAGGCCACCACCTAGGCTCTAGGATGGCTGAAGTAGAGTCAAGGTCGAGGCGATGGGAAGGTGCAGTGGCCAAAACGGAATGGTGACGTGCTTGTTGTTGCTTGTTGTTGTTGTTGCTTGTTAGCTAAATTTAAGGGGAGAGGGGTGTAGTAATATATATATATATATATATATATATATATATATATATATATATATATATATATATATATATATATATATATATATATATACGTATAGTCATAGTCATAGTCATAACCACTTATCATGCCGTCTACTGGAGTTACCGGGCATCTCGCGCCGACAGGTGGTTCCTGCCTCGCTCGATCCAACCAGTCCCAGGGCTGCCTGAGGTGGCCCACAGCATGACGGAGGACCCAGAGGACCGGGTATACCGGTCAACCAGGCTTTGGGGGCAGTGGGGACTGCAAAGCGTTAGCATTAGCAACGGCGACGGACGCTGGCCCGTTTGTTCGCCGGGGGTAAGGGGGCAAGGCACAGCAATGCAGCAGCATCGCAACAAGCAGAAAGCAAAGGCTTCTTGGTCCGGCGCAAAGCGGCAACCAAGGCACAAAGCAGCACGCATGCGGCGAAGCAAGAGCGGCCTCTCCGTTGTTCGCGTACCCCCGCCACCGTGGAGACGTCCAGTACCGGTGACCCCACGTAATCCACTATCAGTTGCGTACTCGTAAATACCCACCACCCCTGACTCCTCATGTCCCACTGCCAGCACGCAATAACCCTTTTATGCACAGCCAGCACGCAATAGCCCGTATATGCATAGCCAAGATTTCTGGGAAGCTCCAGCCTAGCCTGGCCCTCAGCCTTCATCGCCCCCGTGTCCCCACAATGTACGCCGCCGACCCACCGCATCAGTCCCCTAGTATAGTACAGAAACACGGTATCAACTCCACGTCCCCGTGGCCCCGAGCAGCACCCACACCCCAGATATATATACTGTGCCGGCACTCCTTGTCAGGGGCCAGAACCCAATCAGCTTCGAGGCATCCTCTTTCCCACGTATAATATAACCATAGGGTCTACAAGGGGGGACGCTGGCCGCTACGTGACGGGAGTGGCGCAACCCGTGAATATCGCTGGCTGGGATTCGGGCTGGTGGGTGCCGTAGCTTGATTATCGACCCCCTGTAGGGGTACCCACCAGAGGCTCGCCCCGGGCTGTGGTAACCAGGTGCACCTCATCTGGCCCACATACATTGCCCTGGCGTCTACCCTTGACCCTTACCTGCGCTGTTTTGCCAGCTCCCGTGGTTGCGCCTCTTCCGCCACCGCAGGCTCGGCCCCCACCGACGAGGTGGCGAGCCTACTTATAGCATTGGCCCGCGCGTCACCCCCCGGACCACTCAGCATGCTGCTCCTCCTCTCTCCCCGCCTCTAGCCGACCGGACTGGCGCCCCCCAGGGTAAGTCGTTACAAATGGTGAGGCGACCGCATACTCTTCGCTACGACGCCGCGCAGTACCGCTGTTGCCACGCCGATGCCACCTGCGAGCCGCCACCACACGCACCACCGCAACCGCAAGGCCATGGTGAGAGGTTAGACTATGTACATGCCCGCAAGCACGGTCCCTCTAGTTTGTTAAGGGGCCAGGGGATGCCCCTACGCGCCCCCTCAGTTGTTAGACGGGTTAGGGGGACACCCCAGTACCGCCATGCATCCCCGCAGCTCCCCCACTGTACGGTTCCCCAGTACCGCCGCGTACCCCCACCGTACGGACCCCAGTACCGCCGCGTATACCCCCAAGACGCCAGTACACCGTCACCTTAAATTGCGCGTGCACCTCGTGAGTGCTCCTCCCAGGCTGCCACGCCATCTCAAGTACGCCCGCCATACAGTCCACCTGACGACCTCGCCGTCACATCCCTCTATGCACACATCACCACTTCGTCGCCGCTCCCGGGGCCTGCAGGCTGTCCCCGCAACCCCGTGTAACACTCCCAGGGGGCGCCGCAACGCGTGCACCGTAGCGCCGGCAACGATGTCGCCCGCCCCCAGACAACTCCGTGCACCCCCGGTGTATCCCGAGCAACCACTCCCAATACTGCCGTAGCCAGGCCGCCAATAGAGACCCCGGTGCCATGGGAATACCCTACAGGGGTTTGGGCCTTATTACCCTGGTTGGGACGACCCATGACACCTCACTGGTGTATGCGGCGACCCGGGGCAGGCGGGTGAAGCATCCCTGTCCGACCCTCATGCACGGGGGCAGTACGGCTCACCATCAGGCCGGCACGACCCGTCACATCGCGTTGGCCGTCATACGCCGCCTGCCAGTACCGCACAATCAGGCCATGAGGGCACTGCTTCTCAGGCGCTACCCCCTCCGCTGCGTCCAGCGTAGGGACGGTAGCAGGTGCACCCACAATTCCTAACCCCATCAATCTGCATCACCCCCGGGCCCCACCACGCCGTCACCATTTCCTACGTGATGCCACAACCAGAGTATCCGCGAGTCGCCCTCCAGAGCCGCCCACCATAGCAGCAGGGGCAGGGCTGCCGACGGCGCACCAGGGCACCGTACCCCTTCCACTCGGACGCTCTTCAGGTCACCCTGGATTGTCTTCCAGGCACTTGAGGACATCTGTCCAGAGTGCCGCAGTGCCCACCTCGCCTTAGGCCACCCCCTATCGGCACGCTCCTTACATGTCCCGCATAGTGGGACGGAGGCACATTGATGAACCCAAACTGACGCTGTCTCTCCGCACCCGTGGCATCGCTGCGGAAGCACAGACCGCGACGGAACGCAGCTACTATCACAACACTGCGACCACAGGTCCTGCCATACATCGCAGCACGCGTACTGGAGTCCGAGTAAAGCACCCGCCAGCGTGCGTGTTGTGGCACAACTGAGGAGGCTGCGCCTCGCTTCCTCCCACGTGGACACCGCGCGGAGTATCGGTCGCCCGTCGGGCATCACCGGCAGGCCCCCAATCAGCCGGGGCCACCGCGCAACTTTGGGGCTGTGTGTGCCATGCGCCAGGAGCTCCCAACCGTAGTCCCGTAAGACCTCCCCGATGACATCAACCCCGTCTTGCCCCGGGCCCCTGGCGGATGCTAGAACCAAGCGTTGTCCTCCCGCCCGAGCCTCAATGACCGCCGCGAGGCCCAGGGTGTCAAGGGTGTGACGGGCATCGGCAGCCACGTGGTCGTCCCCCTGGGGCAGAGAGAACATGGCCTCCGTGACGTGGCCCTGCGCGTTGTCGCCCTATACCCGTGCCAGCTGCTTGGAGCCCACTAACACTGCCATGGACCGCCGCTCCGTGACCGCTGGTATGGCTCGTCGCAGCTGCCGGTCATACAGCCACAACGTACCCACGTCAAGTACGACAGCCACCGCCAGGATTGGGAGACTGCACAGAGGTTGCTGAAGGACCGGCAGCACCTTGCAAGGCCAGCCCATGACGTTCCCCACAGCTAGATGGTTGGCGTACACCTGGAGCCAGGGATCACTCTGGCCGTCAGGGCTTCTCACCATGGTACCACGCACCAGGGCCCACGATTGCGCCGACACCACGCGGGACCACTCCCTGAATGCCGTGATGTCCCGTGCCACCCAGGAACCGATCCACTGGCTGAAGGCCTGCGCCACCGCCGCCATCCAGTGAGGGAACAAGGACATGGCCTCTTCGTGCGCGATGCACGACCGTGGCACCAGCAGTGCGTGCAGCAGTGCCCTCTGAAAGGCTGCCCGCAGGTCGCCGGGGAGGCCGGCAAACGGGTTCCACGGCGGACGCCGTAGGATCCTCCCTGCCGGCGGGCAGAAGGGTGTGTCACCTCGCAGGAACGCGTATACCGCCCTCCGATCTTGCATCGGCAGCTGCATGATCTGGGTGAGCCGATGGTTCCTGCGGGCATACACATCTTCCCCAATCTGGACCATGTCCTCCACAAAGAGCCTGGCCTTGGCAGGGCCCCGGGACGACGCCGCTCGCACCGCAACGAACAGCCGCTTCACGTCCCCGGGGACGACACCCGCCATCAAGGATTCAGTCCACCTGCAGCCGTGCTCCCTCCACGCTACGAACTCTGCCGCCCTGTCTGTCAGGGGTAGCTCCGCCGTGAACTCCTCCACACGCCTGCACAGGAGCCCTGCCACCTCCTCGTCCCGCGCACACAGCAGGCGCATCTGGCCAATGTCCTCCTCCGGCCCCCCACAGAAGATACAGGGGATGGGCCGGTATTGCCATACGCGTGAGCTTCTGTCTCCACCGTCACATGACCTGCATTGTGGACAAGCGACCGTCACGTGCCCGCAGCATATTTCTGTGCGTTGGGCCGTGGTGTACAGCTCCCAGGGGCACCGCCTCGCAGGCGCCAGCCAGTGGCGTGTGCGCCCTGGTGCGTGCCGCTAGCGAACGCCACTCCATCTCCCGGACTTGCTGAAGAGCTTGCATGGATGGCACACGCGGCTCGAGCTCTCCATTATCCCCCGGCACCAAGAGGATGGCGTGCTCCTTTGGTAGGACGAGATGGACAGGCGGGGCCATTGCACGGGCCGCGGCAGAGTCCGGCGCCTGGAGCGGGACCGCCGCCAAGTGCGAGCTCTGCCTCACCACCCAGTGGTGCGGCCCCCCAACTCGGCGTGGCAGCCGCCGCAGCCCCTCCACTATCCAGCTCAGTGCGTGCTGGTTGACCAGATGTGATGTCGGCCCCTTGATGCCACGGTACAGGGCCTCCTGCGCCCTGCGGAGATGCGCTCCTATGATGGACGCATCCACCACGTGCACCGTGCACGCTGACGGGGGCGTGTGCAACAGGTATGCCGCCGCGCCGATGATCTCTGCCTCCGGGACCGTGCCGTAGATGGCACCCATCCACATGGGGATTCCGTGGCTGGCCACCGCCACGTTTGTGGCGTCGTCTCTCTGGGGCGACGCGTCATACGATGTGACTTTAGTCGCCACCGGCACCCAGCAGTACCAGTGGGGTTCCAGCCACGCCACGTCGGAGTGGGGGCTCTGCACCACCCTTCCAAGGGACGCCGCACTGCAGGGCGTGAGCTCCGGGGATGGGACTACCTTCGGCCGATACAGCGCATGTGGTCTCCAGGCCAGGTCAAATCCACAAACTGACTTGATGGCGTCCAGGGCGGTGGTATACTCCGCCCCCCAAACCGTTGCGGAGCAGGAGGGCTCGTACACCACCACGGATCCCTGTTCCACGGCGCCGCCATCACGGAACGACGTGACGGCGACGTGCGGATCGTGCGTTACGTTGGACATCCGAACCACTTCCGGGACCGAGTACTCATCCGGATCCGGGACAGGGCCTGCTGGTAGCAGAAGGACAATTGCCCACTCGCTGCACCCGTGCACCGCCGCGCATGCCCTGGAAAACGCTGGCCGCCCGTGCACAACCCACAGTGGTGACGGGTTTATGCCGCCTCCGGCGTGTGGAGTGAGTAGGGGGACGGACGCCGGATCGTCTTGCTGCTGGTAACCCTCAAAGACGTCCCCCAACAGAAACAGGAGGGCGGCTAGCGGGACGAACGGCATGGATAGCCCCGGGTTGGCCGGGTCCCATCCTTCCTCCCTGTACCCGCCCACCACATACACGTCCCCCGCAGTGGACTGTCTATTGCGTGTGCTGGCCTTCTTTCGGCCCACCGGGTGAATTAGCCGGTGAGTCAACGGACTAGGCAGCTGCGGCCGGAAGACGTCGCGGAGCCCCGTGAACCACACGTTGTCCAGCTGATGGGGCCCTACTCCTGCGTGCGGAAGGTGCAGGTGGTCCTCATGACACTCCTAGAGCTGGACAGCCTAGTGCCCACGCGCAGGACAGGGGAGCCGCGCATGCAGGAGGTCATTTGCGGGATCAGTCAGGGATTGTACCGCCGCATCTGTGCGGGGCCCCGAGAGAACGCAGATGTCTCTACCCTTGAAGGAATAGGATTGGGACACCCACTTCCGCCCCGCCCACTCCACTTGCGGCAGATGGGCTTGTACACACGCGTACACTGACGATCGCATGAGAAGTCCTACGCGCAACGTCCCCATCGCCCGGAGTGCCCTGTCCACCCACGTATTGCCAGCGTGCGTGGCGAATGACGCAGAGGGCACCATGAACTGCCCGCACACTCCGTACCGCACGTGCATGTCCCGGAGCATGGCCCGCAGCTCATCCCGGACTGTCGTCGACCTGTGGTGGGTGAGTTGAGCCATGGTCGCCACAACGGAGTCGCGGCAGATAACCTGGACATCCGCCAACCGTAACCCATGACCCGACCGCACCGCTACGTTGGATAGGTCCTTGGGCAGCTTCTCGAATTGTAGGGCCGCAGCCTTGATGGCAGTATTCACCTTGATCACCGCCTCCGCCATGTCGAACAGGTAGGGCGCCGCGTACCGCACGATGCCTCCAACCACAGCCGCCATCACCTCATGAGGCACCGACGCCGGCCCCAACGTGTTCTTGCACCAGCCCAGCAGAGCTTCACACCGGAGTACATGTTTCTCCTTCATGGTCGCCACCCCCCTGGGATCGAGGCGCAGGCCCAAGTATGGTATTGTGCCCTTGGCACGTAAGCATACCCATGGGGCCGCCGTGTTCCCTGGGCTCAGGCACACCATGATCGAATGGATGCGAGCAGTATTGGCATAGGCGCATTTGCCGACGTTGAGGGACATGCCCATGTCCGTGAGATATCGCGCTATCGCGGCTGCATACTCCAGGAATTGCGGCAGGGAGTGCGCTATCAACAGGAGGTCATCACAGTACGCCTGCACCACGGGTGGCACCGCATGGCGAGCATCTCCCCGCGCCTTGCAGGCAAGGCTCCGCAGGAGAGGTTCTAAGAGGAGGAGGTAGAGCATAGCGCCCTCCGCACCGCCCTGCCGCAGGCCCCTGTGGAGCCGAATGCTCGGCGTCGGGCCGTGCGCAGTGACGATGCGCACCAGAGACCCGCAGCTGAGGGTGTGGAAGAGAGCCTGATGAGCTCTTCCGGGACTCCCATGTGGCACAGGAGGAGCGCCAGCGCCCCGTGCGGCGCTGCGTCAAAAGCTTTTGACACATTGAAGGCGAGGACGTGGTTTTCCTCCTGCCCACGCTGCAGCCTGCGCTGGGCCAGGAACACCGGGGCAGCCGCCGTGGAGCCCGGCATGGCCCCGAATTGCCAGTCCGCAACCAGTCCCTGGCGTGCCAGGACAGCTGCGAACCTCCGCATGAGGGGAGTCATGAGCATTCGCATGTCTTGCTGCCCCAGCGCTATCGGCCTGTAATCGTCCAGGTTGCCCGTGGCTGTGCCCTTGGGCATCAGCCTAATAATGGCCTGGTGCCAGGACCCCGGGACGTCCGCACCCCGCAGGATAGCCCTGTACGCGTGCACCAGGAGCCCCTGCACCTGTTCAGGCAGCTCTGCTATGAGGGCAGCCGTGACCCGGTTGGACCCCGGAGCTTTGTCGTCCGCCACGGCCTGCCTCACGGCGTCTTTAAGGTCCTGCAGGGTGTAGTCCTGCACCGACATCCATTCCTCAGGCAACCCCCTTGGGAATGTTGGCCCGGACCAGCCGCTCGAAGGCCGGCAGGTTCACTAGCCGCTTGGCGTACAGCGCCTCCCAGTACCTCTAGACCTCGCCAATGACGTCCGAGGCCTCCAAGAGCACCTTCTCCGACTCGCGGACGCGTACGGACCACAGGCCCGACGGGGCATAGTTCACCACGTTGATGGCCCCCCATATCGCCGTCCATCGGAGCTGCAGATCCGGCACCCTGCCCCGCCAATAGTCCTTGATGGACCGGCGCCTGTTGCTCCTGAGGACACCCCGCAGCTCCTCCACGCGTGTCTCTAGCTGGTGGAGCTGTTGGTCCAACGCGGCACATAGGTCCTCCATCGAAGCGGGGGATAGGTCGGGGTCCACCCGCCGGAGGTGCTGTAGCAAGGCAGTCGCTTCCTGGGAGTGGAGTCCGGCCGCCGCCGCGTCCCGTTGCCACAGCTCATGGGCGCGCCAGGCCAGGGCCTGCTGATCCGAGAGGACCTGGGCCAGAGACGCCTCCGTCTCCGCCTGCCCGTACGGGTACTGCGGGTCCACGCCCGATGGCATGCGCACTCCCGTGACCCTGGACGCGTCATCACGGAAGGCGTAGAGCAGGTCAAAGACCGCCTGCACCTCAGACGTGCCCATGGTGGCAGTGTCCTGGTCCGACGAGAGCCACGCCTGCAGCCGCCGATCCCCGGAGGCCTTCTGCAGTGCTGCCGCCGCCGCCTCACGAACCCCCGGGGAGTCCGGGCGTATGGCATGCAGCCTGCCTTGGGCGTGCAGGTAGGCCATCCTGGTGACCCTCTCTTTGCCGGCCACCGCGAGCGGGAGGTCCAGGACCACAGGGCCATGATCCGACCCTAGCGACGCTGGAGACCGCCCCGGCGCCAAGTGTGGGCGCTCACGCGCCGCCCAAGGGACCAGAGGCGTGTTCAGAAGGAAGGAGTCCAGTCGGTGCCCTGCCCTCGTGGGCCTCATGTCCTCCTCCCGTTCCGGGCCTGCCCTGCGGAAACCACACTGTTCCCACAGGGCTTGGAACCTCCTTGTGGTGGGGTGCCACGGGGACTCCAGCCACACGTTGAAGTCCCCTCCGAGGAGCACGGCCCTGGTGCCACCCGCGCTCTTGGCCGCCGCGTACATGGCCACGTCAGCCCAGAAGGACGCCTTAGACGCCCAGGAGTCGCTGCCGCTGCCCGGGCCGTGGACGTTGATGACCGTGAGGGTGCCACCTGCGGTCACCACATCGAGGGCCATGGCCTTGCCCGGCACGATGTCGACGACGTCTCGAACTTCCTCCGCGGCGAACATGTCCGCACGAAGGGCAATCAAGAGCCCGCCGCGCACCGCTGCCGCCGACGCCGCCTTGGCCTCCACCCCTTGGGTACGCATGATACCCGTGGTGACGCCACTGATTCTCCAAGTGCACCACACCCTGAGGGTCCTGCAGGCCGGTCTCCTGGAAGAGGCCCAGGATGGCACCCTCGGCCTTCATGACGCCCGCCGCCACCGCCTCACCGTCGAGCATACCTGGGGCCACTGGTACGCCGTCGCCCCGCATCGAGCCCTGGACGTTCCACGACACCGCCGCTCGGGTGTCGGAGGCGGGGCCCCTTCATGGCTGCACGTGTGGACCGGGGCCCCCCGCCGGATCCGGATCACTGGACGGAGGGGGGCCACCAGCAGGTTCAGGGGGACCACCCGCACCCGGCGCGGGTGGCTGGCGAGGTGGCCCCTGTCCCCGTGGGCCTCCGCCCAAGGCGGCCGTTGTCTGCTGAGACCCGGCAGATGCGGCGGGCTCCCCCTCTGCCTGTCCGCCGGATGTACTTGCCGCCGTACTCCCCGTAGAAGTCACCGCCCCACGCCGTGCGGCAGACCCAATCGCTCCAGATCGCGCCGCCGACGGCGACGCCCCGCGCTCCGCCGCGGGGCGGGCACCCGTGGGCAGCATGAGCGCTCTGGACCTCGCCTGGGCCGACGCGAAAGGCCCCGCCTGGCCCCCCGGCATAACGCCAGCCCACATGGCTAGCGCCTGGTCCCGTTGCGCCGGATCAGCCGCATGGTCCCGCTGGATGTGGTCAAGCAGGTTCTTGGGGTGGAGGTGGGTGGGCCGGCAGTGCTTGCCAGCTACCCATGTGTAGTGACCAGCCCCATCCAGCCGAGACCAGGGGCAGACGTTGATCGTCTTCGACCCACGCTGCTCCGTGGCCAAGTCACCGCCGAAGTGCTGCAGCACGTACGGAATGTTGGCATAGGCGCCATACTGAGGCGGGGGGCTCCTCTTGGGCGGCGGCTTGGGCGCTGCTTTCGGGGCCGGCCTCGCCGCCGCGGCCGGGGGTGCCGCAGGCCGTACCGGTGGCACGCTTGGTGGCTGCGGCAGGTGCAGCATTCCCCCCACGGGAAACTGCTCCTCCACCCAGCGGCGCCACGCGTCGGCTAACTTCTCCCGGTCGCCCTCGACCTTCCACCTGGACGTGGAGAACGCCCGGAGCCACGGCCCCATGTTCTCTGCCATGACCAGGCGGAGGGCATCTCCTCCGCTCTGCCGGCGGAAGCGTGTCGCGGCCGCGCCTGCCACGGTCCCTTGGAGGTACAGCGCCTCGCCCCCGTCGCCACTCAGTGCACTAAGGTGCAGGGCCTCCAGGTCGGCGGGGCGGACCGTGAGCACCGTGCCCTCTCCGCGATCGTACAGGCGCAGTGCCGACGAGTGGGGCTCCAATGCCGCCACAACCCAGCACCACGCCCGCGACACGCTATGCAGCAGTGCCAGCGAGGCTGCCGGCCTGTTGCTGGAGTACTGCGCTGCCGGGGCCCTGGGGAGGGCCGCTGCGTGACCCTGCAGCGCCCTGCACATGACAGCTGCATGCTCAGCCTGCCACATGTTGCTCGGGGCTATGGGCCAGACGTCCTGCCCCTGGATCGCCGGCGGTCGCGTGACCTCCACGAAGACCGCCGGCGCCGGCGGGATGTCCTCGGCCGTGCACCTGTGTGCCCCGCGCACCGGCCCCAGCTCCCTCAGGCACTCCCGGAACACCCTGTAGCAGGCTGGGCCCCTGGACTGCTGCCTCCTGAGCCGGCACGCGGTGACGACAACCCACTCCAGTCCCCCTGTTTCCACCCGAACACAGGCCCAATACTCCGCCCTTTCCAACACCACCAGCCGCCCCATATCCTCCACGCCCACCGTATGTGTGGGAGGCACGCTCTCCACCCGCAGCCACCGCTTGGCGCTTTCTTCCCAAGGCCGGGGGGCATGCATCCGCTGCTGCTGCATCGCGTCCTGCACGTGCTGCAGGGACACCGTCATCAGCATGGACATCCCCCCGTCCGTTGCCGCCGCCATACACAGCAGGGCATGTTGCATGCGCGCCCCGGGCAACCCCACGCTGTGCTGGACGTCCACCACGTCCAAGGGTGTGCGGGGCGCCGGCAGGGCATCCAGCACCGCTGCAGGCAGCTTCCCCAGGGACGGCAGACACGCGATGGGCCCCATGTCCCTGTTGAGGACCACCGCCGCCACCCACCGCCTGTCCAGCGCGGACAGGAGGTTGCCCGGTCTTGGCACCCGAAGAAGGGTGCTGACGGTGGACATGAGGGCGCACACGCCACAGTCCTTGTTGTTGCCGGCTGGCTGCTGCACGTGTGCCGCCCTGGCCGTCGCCAGCAGATGCTCCGCGCCCGGCCACCCCGCCCTTTGACCCGTGGGCGCCATGCGCATCGTCCGGACTGCCATGTCCCATGTGTGTGGCCACTTGGGCTGGGCTCCAGACACCGCAGGCTGGCCTAGCGGGTCCACCGTCAACTGCGTGGCAGGGGCCACGAGGTGGTGAGACGTCCAGTGCCGCATGCTCGGCGTCTCCGACCGGTCGAGGTACACCGCCTCTGAGCCCCCCAGCTCGACTTACCTCGCACTGAGGAGGGCAGCCGGGGTTTGGTCGTGCCGCTGGCCCTCCCACCCCTCCCTCGGGAGCATCATGGCGTGGGGGGCCAGGCACTGCACCACGTCGGCTGCCAGCTCCACCACGTCGTCGCTGAGCTCCACCCCATGGTCCGCAGCCACCAGGAAGTGGTGCCGGGGCTTGGAGTACAGTTGCTCCAGGGCGCCCCGCAACTCAGCTGGCGGGGGAGAGGCGTTTCCGCAGTCCCGCAGCCAGGGGAGTGCGCCCGGGAGATGCCGCCCTGCTCCTCCTGGCCAGACGGCGGCCCTAAGGACCGGCAGGTCGCGCCAGACAGCCCCAGCAACCGGATCGCGCCAGGGCTGTGGCCTGTCGGCTCCCCATTGGAGGACAGCCACCACCACATGCGTGGTCAGGGGCTCTGCCACGAGGTGCAACGCCGTCCCCCCGTCGGTCTCGATCACCGTGCCCCGTGGGGCAGTGAAGACGTGGCCACCGGTCCCACGGACCGCCACCCATCCCCACAAGACCGCCACTGTCTCCAAGCTGGGGTGGCTCGTTCTCCTGGGCAGGACCACTACCCGCGGGCACGGGCTGTTGGTGGCCCACACGCGCCATTCCACTCCCACCAGACGCTCGTGACCAGGGGGCCGGAACACCTGGGGCCATGCGTCTGGGAGCCGGCGATGGACGGCAGTCCACACATCAGCCCCGTCAGCCCGCGTGAAGTGGAGTCCTTCCAGGATGTCCCTGTCCACAGGGCTGGGGAGGCGGGCAGTGTGAACCTCCAGCCCCCGGCCCAGGCGAAACCCTGGCCCCTCTCGGTCTCCCAGCAGCAAGACCTCCGGGTCCGTGGCCGCAAGGCGAGCCGCCACCGTAGGGAGATGCAGGGAGATAGTCCACGGCTGGACCGAGACGGGCTCGCGCGGGAGGTCAGGGCAGGCCGCCACAGCATTGCCATCCCTCGCCCAGCGGAGCGCTCTGTCCCAACACTGCGCCCACGCACCCGGCGCTGCCGGCAACGACCAGGACAGGTACGTCATGACCGCCTTAGCCTGCCACTCGCGAGGGTCCATGCCGGCAGGATGTGTGTGCCACGTGCACAGCCACCCCTGGTTGGCCTCCTGGACGGTGACCATGTCCCTCCACGGGACCACCGGGAACGGAGTGAGCAGGGCCGCCATGCCACATGGCAACGCCACCGCCCACTCGGTCAGGCCCCCACTCTCCACCGCATACCCCACCGCTGGGAGTCCTCCTCCTTGCGCCTTTACCACCACCTCCCGCAGCAACGTTCCGTGGCCCCGGCCGTGGCCCTGGCTACGGTCCACGCTGAGGGCGCCCACACGGGCCATGGCCTGGAGGATCAGGAGCAATTCCTGGGGTACTCCCCGCGGCATCGGCGGCTGGGGGTGGGCGAACCGGCAGGCATCTGCCCGCATGCACCACCCCTTGGCCCAGTGCCTGCAGGTTTCCACCTCCCCCGTCTTCGGCCCAGTCTTGTCCGCCACTCCCAGCCCCCGTGGGCCCACCTCACGCTGCGCTTCCCGCGTCCCCATGAACTCCGGCTCCTCGTCCCGCTCCATGGCGACCTGCGCCTCTTCACTCCTCCTGCGTTGGTCCTCCTCCTCCAGTGCCTCCGTCGTCGGCGGCGGGCTCGCTACAGCCGTGAACCTCGTGAGGGCCGCCGCCACAATGGCTTGCACATCCACCTCCTCCCCGGCCACCTCCGGCTGACCCTGCTGCTGCTCCTCCCCCGTGGGCTGCTCCTGCCCCACCTCGTCACCGTCGCGGCCTGCCTCCTCATCACTCCCCACCAGGACCGCGTGTTCGGACCCCTGGGGGGCGGCGCTCTCGTCGAGGCGCGTGGCCACCACCACCAGCAGCTTGAGGTCACCGCCGCGTCTTTCAAGGCGGTAGCTGCTGGAGGTGGGGACGAGGACCACCCCATCCCTGGTCAGCAGCAGGCGGTCCGCGCCGAACACGACCTCTGCACCCTCGGGGTGCACCGCCACCAGGAGCGCATGGGATCCCAGCGCCTGGGGCGTGAGGGGCCGCACGGCCTGCTCGCGACGCCAAGCGTCAGCCCCACCTCGCCACAAGGCCACGTACAGGCCTTCGTCCCGCCGCACGTCCTCAAGCCCTGCCTCGTCCAGCAGGCGCCCCACGGACAGGCGCACCGACAGGGGGAGGCCTTCCTGGGGCTCGGCCGCCCGGACATCACCGGGGTGGTGACCCAGGACCGCCGCGTCCCCCAACTGGACACAGCGGACCTGGCCGTCGTCCGGGGACGCGGCCACCAGGGCCCTCTCCCGGGCGACCTGCCCTGGGCGCTGGAGCTGGTAGCGCTACCGGGCGCTCGCCAGCATCCGTGCCTCCCGCCGCCCCGTACCCATGAGGCGGTGCCTGTGGGCACCCTCGGCCGCATGGTACCTGCAGTGCCGCTGCTCACAGCTCCCCAGGGGAGGGGGCGGCACCGCAGTGGGCATGGGCCGCAGCGGCGCGTTGGCCGGGTCCACGTCCGTGCCGGCGTAGACGTCGGGCCCGGCGTCGTCCTCATACATGAGGGCCAGCGCCGTCTCTCCGGGCCCGTACGCTTCTTCGTCCTCCACTTCGTCCGCCTCCTGCTCTTCCTCCGCCCCTTCCCCAGCCGCAACCATCGCCGGCGGCGTGTTCGGCCGCGGCGGGAAGGGCGCCGGAGGCCGCTCGTCAGCGCCTCCGCCCCTTGCCGCCTCCGCCGCGTCCAGCCGTGCCCGCAGGTTGTCGGGCAGCCTGGCCCAGCTGGTGCCCGCATGGAGGTCCATGCTGAAACGCCAGCCCCGCCGGACACGGCTCACCAGGCGCCACCTGGCGCCACTCCCGCCACTCCCACATCCAGTCCTCCACTCCTTCCCCCTTGGCACGCCTCCCACTGGGCTCCACGACCCCGCCGCCCTCCGCCGGTGCCTGCGCCTCCGGCACACCTCGCCCCGCGTCCTGTCCCCCCGAAGCAACCACCTCCGACGGCTTCTCCTTGGCCCCTTCCGTCCTCGGGGCGACAGCCGCGAGCGCCTGCGCGATTAGCTCGCCGGCGTCAGCCCGCCTCTCCGGCGCCTCCGGCGCGGCTCCATCGCCCCCCGCGGCTGTCCGCTGGTACGCCTCCAGGGCCTGCGCGAGCAGCTCGCTGATGTCTCGCGGGCCGGCCGCTGCCACCTCCTGCGCCGCATCCCCTGCCTGTTCCCCCGCCGTAGGCCTCCCCATGGGGGCTTCGCCCTACATCCCATGCGTCAGGGGTGGACCACCACCCGGCACCACCGGCTCAGGCCCCGTTGGGACCACGGGCGGGGGCCCGCGCGGCACGGCTGGATCCGGCACCGGGACCGTCCGCGGTGGAGACCCCGCCGCGGTATGCTTCGGCTGGGGCACCGCCAGGGGTGGCGCAGCCGCCTGCGCCCCCATTCTCCCCGCCTCGCCTGGGGGCACGCCACGTGCCTCCCCTTGCGACACCCCCAGCTGCTGGGCGCCCCGCCCCGGCGCAGGCACCGGTACCGGTACCGGCACCGGTACCGTGTGCTGAGGCGGCCGTGGGTGCTGCTGGGGCAGGGGATGCTGCTGGGGCAGGGGATGCGGGTACACCACATGCTGGTGCGGACGGTGATGGTGATGGTGATGGTGAAGGTGGACGGGGTGCTGTGGCACAGCCGCCGGGTGATGGTGATGGTGAAGGTGGACGGGGAGCTGTGGCACAGCCGCCGGGTGTACATGTTGGTGTGGGAAGTGATGCTGCATCATGGGTAACCCGACGGGGTGATGAAGTAGGTGATGGAGATGGAGTTGGTGGTGGTGGTGAGCCCCCAAAGGCGGGAAGGGCAGGGGCCTGAGGCCCAGGGGCGGCGGCATCGGAAACGCACCCGGCGCCGCATACCCCGGCCACCCCGCCGGTCCCACTGGGGGCCGCCCGCTCTGCGCGTCCTCGAGCTGCCCGAGATCTTGTAAACATCGGAGTAGTCGGTTGAGCAGGTGCACCCCGAACGGCACCATGCCCGCTGTGAACCGCGCCTGAACGTCAGGCGCGTTGTACGGGTGGGGATCGCGGGCCAACATCTGCCGCAAGCTGACGTCGACGAAGTGGTCCCATCCGTTGTCCCTTGCCGGACGGTCCGCGTCCACGCGCGCCTGGAACGCCGCATACGTGTGCGGCCCGTGTCTGACGAGATCAGACACCGTGTCTACCACGCGCCGGGCACGTCGCCGGAAGGCTGGCAACTCCGCGGGATCGGTGGGGACAGATAGCGACATTTAGCTAACGAAGGCTGTGTGAGCTATGGACATGGGAGAACGGGTGCACTCTGTGGCCCATCCCACTCGCTGCTGGCCTTATGTTGCACGACACATTGCACGACACAGTTATCCTCCCCTCTTGCGCCCCCCCCCCCCCTTCCCTTTCGTGCTCCTTTGCCCCCGGTGTCGCCCCCTAGGTGTGCTCCTTGGTCCTACCCGGTTGTTGGTGGGTGTGTTGCCAGGCAGGGGTGGGGGGGGGGGGGCGCCCGACGCTGGCTCTGGTCCCTCCCTCGGGGAGTTTCCCCACGGGGGGGCCGATGCATGCACTCCCCGTCAGGGTGTAACTCTGTTGTACGGGCCGTCCATTTGTACCCGTTTCGTACAAATGGACCTGCGCCGTAACCAGGTACGTCGGCCCTTCCCCACACTGGGGTCGGGTACACTGTGGGTCTCTGGGGAGTCCTTGCGGGACAGGCGCGTCTCTTGCCTACCCCGATGGACGGTGTGCCCTACCCGCAGCCCCTCACAGGACACGAACCGCAGTACGTGCCGTGGGGAGTGCTCTTGGTCAGGCCCATTGGCCACCCCCCCAGGCCGGTGCCACCTCGGGCCGCTGGCCAACGGTCCCGGGCGTAACCCACCTTATTGCCTGCGCTCAGGTGGGGCCGATACGGACACCGGGGGGGCCCCCAAACCCGTGAGGTCGGGTACCTCACCAGCGTCTTTTGCGGGCTCTTGTCACTCCGCCCCCCCCCCCCCCCCCGTTCGCTGCGGTGTTGGTCCCTGCCTCCCAGCTTTCTTCCCCAGGGGTGTCCCCCTTTCCCGCGCCCCTTGCCGTGCTTCTTGGCTCTTGCCGTGTCCCGTCTGCCCTTGCTGTCTGTCCCTGCTCTGGCGCGTTGGTGTCCTTTGTTTTTTTTTTCTTAGCACCTCCACCGCTCGCCACTCGTCTCTCCCCCCGGCGTTTCGGTCTGTCCTCTGCCCCCGCCCATGTCCCCTCGCTGTCTCCTCGCTGTCCTCGCCCCTTTCTTGGGTGGGTGGAGGAGAAGGGGATGGGGGGGGGGGGGGCGTCCTCGCTGCCTGTCCTCTGGCGTAAGCACGTCGCGAGCACGGTGCAGGCACGAGGCGCGGCACTTGTCCCTCTGCAGGTGGGGGGGGGGCTTGCCGTGTGGCTCCCGTCGTCGCTCTTCCTACCCTGCGGTCGCACCCCCGGTGGTCCCCCCGTTGGGGCTTGCACGGCGCGTGCTCCCTTTGGGCACGGTCGTGTGGTCCGTCCCGCACCCTCTCTCCGCTGCCTCCCCACCCTACCACTTTGTCCTCGGGGGGGGGTCCGCGTTCCGCTACCGTCATCCCCCACCCTTGGGGGGGCGGTGGTGTGTGGGGGGGGGGGGGGGGGGGGCGCCCTTGTCGTCTTCCCTTTGTAGCACGCATGTCGCAGGCACGACGCAAGCACGACGCAAGTACGGGGTGAGGCACTTGGCTGCAGTGGGGGGGGGGTTTCTCCTTTGGGGCCCCCATACCACTGAGGTCGGGTACCTCACCAGCGTGTCTTGCGGGCCCATGTCGCCCCGGCCTCCCCCCTCACGTCGCGGTATTGGTCCCTGCCTCCTCGCTTTCTTCCCCTGGCGCGTTGGTTTGCTTTGGTCTTTGTTTTTTTTTTTTGCGTCTCCACCGCCCGCCGCCCGTCTCTCCCCCTGGCGCGTCGGTCTGTCCTCTGCCCCCCCCCCCCCCCATGTCCCCTCGCCGTCTCCTCGCTGTCCTCGCCCCTTTCCTGGGTGGGTGGGGGAGAAGGGGGTGGGGGGGGGGCGTCCTCGTTGTCCGTCCTCTGGCGTAAGCACGTCGCAAGCACGGCGCAGGCACGAGGCGCGGCACTTGTCCCTCTGCAGGGGGGGGGGGGGGGGCTTGCCGTGTGGCTCCCGTCGTCGCCCTTCCTACCCTGCGTTCGCACCCCCGGTGCCCCCCCCCGGTGGGGCTTGCACGGCGCGTGCTTCCTACGGGCACAGTCGTGTGGTCCGTCCCGCACCCTCTCTCCGCTGCCTCCCACCTTGCCGCTTTGTCATCTGGGGGGGGGGGGGGGCGATGTCCGCCCCTCCCTGCCTTCATCCCCCACCCTTGGGGGGGCGGAGGTGTGTGGGGGGGGGGGGGGCTTGTCGTCTTCCCTTCGTTGCACGCATGTCGCAGGCACGACGCAAGCACGGCGCAGGCACGAGGCGCGGCACCTGTCCCTCTGCAGGGGGGGCGGCATGCCTTGTGGCTCCCGTCGTCGCCCTTCCTACCTTGCGTTCGCACCCCCGGTGCCCCCCCCGCTGGGGCTTGCACGGCGCGTGCTTCCTACGGGCACAGTCGTGTGGTCCGTCCCGCACCCTCTCTCCGCTGCCTCCCCACCTTGCCGCTTTGTCATCTCGGGGGGGGGGGGGCGCTGTCCGCCCCTCCCTACCTTCATTCCCCACCCTTGGGGGGGCGGAGGTGTGTGGGGGGGGGGGGCTTGTCGTCTTCCCTTCGTTGCACGCATGTCGCAGGCACGACGCAAGCACGGCGCAGGCACGAGGCGCGGCACCTGTCCCTCTGCAGGGGGGGCGGCATGCCTTGTGGCTCCCGTCGTCGCCCTTCCTACCCTGTGTTCGCACCCCCAGTGGTCCCCCCGCTGGGGCTTGCACGGCGCGTGCTCTCTACGGGCACGGTCGTGTGGTCCGTCCCGCACCCTCTCGCCGCTGCCTCCCCACCCTGCCGCTTTGTCCTCGGGGGGGGGGGGGGCGCTTTTCGCCCCCCCCCTACCTGCATCCCCCACCCTTGGGGGGGCGGAGGTGTGTGTGTGGGGGGGGGGGCCTTGTCGTCTTTCCTTCGTAGCACGCACGTCGCAGGCACGACGCAAGCATGGCGCAGGCACGAGGCGCGGCACTTGTCCCTCTGCAGGGGGGGGGGGTTGCCGTGTGTCACCCGTCGTCGCCCCTCCTACCCTGCGTGCGCACCCCCGGGGGGGCGGAGGGGTCTGGGGGGGGGGCGCCCTTGTCGTCGTCCCTTCGTTGCACGCATGTCGCAGGCACGACGCAAGCACGGGGTGAGGCACTTGGCTGCAGCGGGGAGAGGGGGGTTTCTCCTTTGGGCCTTCCCGCCCTTCTCCATGGTATAGGCTCCGCACCCCAGGATCTCCAGCCGCTGTTGCCCCTTGGCGGTAGTCGCCACGTCTCCGCATGGTGCTCAGTGTCCCGTGCGTGCTCCCTCCTGTGCCCATACTTACTGGAGGAGGTACGTACCCGGGTGGAAACGGATGATGAGGAAGTGCGGGCAGCGGGGAGGACTTACCGTACGCCTCGAAGGCTTCTTGCGCCATCCGCCGCCCTGGTAGAGGGGAGGGCCCCTGTTTCGGCACCCAGCAGCCCGGGGGGGGCCGACTGCCCATCCTCTCCCTGGTGCCTGTGTATCCACTTCCGAGCGGCCTGATACCGGTGCCGTGGTATCAGTCCGCTGGAAGTGGCGGCTACAAAGCGGCCGGGCGCTCTCGTCCCCCGGGCCTCTGCAACCCCGGAGCGCGATGGAGGCCCCTGAGGTCCTATGGCAGAGACGCGGGGAGACGGGCGGGGGAGTCATTTGTGGCATCCCCTGGCCACCTAGTTAATCAGCATAATCGCTGCCGCAGGGGGCCCACCGGATGGCGCCGGTGGTGCCCGTCCCCTCTGCGCCACAATAACTGCAACAGGCGCAGGGGGTCCAGTGGATGGCGCCACTGGCGCGTGCCCCCTCTGCGCCACAGGCTTGGTCACCGCACGGGAGGCCCTACGGATGGCGCCGCAGGTGCCCGTCCCACCGTGCCACTTCCTGCCTCCGGCGCCAGGCTTGGTTGACGTGACATGACACATGCATGAATGAGGTCAGAGTCGGTTTCAGGACGAGCACGGCGCACGGCACGACGCATGGCAACTATCCCCTACCCTGCCCCCTCTGCTCCCTCCCTCGCCCTCTGTGCACGCATATATATATATATATATATATATATATATATATTACTACATTTTATTACTACCCCCTTAAATTTAGCTAACAAGCAACAACAACAACACGTCTCCTTGCCGTTTTGGCCATTGCTCCGTCCCAACGCTTCGGATCATTTGCCCATGTAGCCATCTTGGAGCCTAGGTGGTGCCCTTGCCAAATCCAAGTTTTGAGCCAAAAACTCACCGGTGGCGGCCCGGGGCGGTGGCGCTAAGTCGAGAGGTGCCCTCCCAAATCTGCGTTGTTTTGGGCCAAAAACAGCGGTTTTCGCCCAAAATAGCCCCCAAAACCCGGGCGAAACGCCCAAACGAAGGAAAACGGTGGCCACACTTCACGTGCGGCTTGACTTCACCATCTCAAAGAGCCCTCTAGTGCCCTTCAACTCCACGATATGTCCGAGAAACGGCCCAAAAAGGTGCCAAAAAGCCCCAAAAAAGGCGCAATATGCACCAACCCCCCGAAACCAAGCACGGACCGTGTCTTGGGCTACGTGGCTCAAAATCCAATTCCGAGGGCACCTAGTCCACCCGCAACCCCCCACTTTTTGTGCTTTCCACCCCTCGGAATGGCCCAACGAGACGCGTAGACCCCCGTACTAGTGGTCACATGGTGAGTCGGAGGGCAGCCCGGCCCGCACACGGCGGGGGCCAACGGTGGGTCCACCAGGGTCCCCGGGGCGAAAAAAATCATTTTTTCCAAAGTTGTTCCTAGACCACTTGGGATGCTCAAACACGTGTTTTTGGCCCGTTTTGAGCCCCTGGTGGCGTGTTTTGGGCCATGGAACATCCCAAAATGCTTTGAAAATGGGCCGTTTCAAGACCAAAAATGGGTCAAAATTGGGTCAAAAACGCGTTTTTCCAAAAGTGATCCTAGACCATTTTGGATGCTCAAACAAGTGTTTTTAGCCCGTTTTGCCCCCGTGGTGGCGTGTTTTGGGCCACGGAAAATCTGAAATTGACTTGAAAATGGGCCGTTTCAAGACCAAAAATGGGTCAAAAATGGGTCAAAAACGCGTTTTTCCAAAAGTGATCCTAGACTATTTTGGATGCTCAAACAAGTGTTTTTAGCCCATTTTGAGCCCGTGGTGATGCATTTGGGCCCATGGAAAATGGCAACCATCAAAAAGTCTGGGGTGATCAAACCGTCCATGGTGTGAGCGCCAGATTCCGCAAGACGAGGCGCTATACAAAAGTCATTTGTTGCGTGCTGAACTTGTGCACTAGGTTCTTTCATCGAAAAGTTCAAGGTGATCAAATCCTCCATGCTATGAGCGTACGATTCCGCAAGACGAGGCGCTATACAAAAGTCGTTTGTTGCGTGCTGAATTTGTGCACTAGGTTCTTTCATCGAAAAGTTCAAGGTGATCAAATCCTCCATGCTATGAGCGCCAGATTCCGCAAGACGAGGCGCTATACAAAAGTCGTTTGTTGCGTGCTGAACTTGTGCACTAGGTTCTTTCATCGAAAAGTCCATCCATGCTGTGAGCGCCAGATTCCGCAAGACGGGGCGCTATACAAAAGTCGTTTGTTGCGTGCTGAACTTGTGCACTAGGTTCTTTCATCGAAAAGTTCAAGGTGATCAAATCCTCCATGCTATGAGCGCCAGATTCCGCAAGACGAGGCGCTATACAAAAGTCGTTTGTTGCGTGCTGAATTTGTGCACTAGGTTCTTTCATCAAAAAGTTCAGGGTGATCAAATCCTCCATGCTATGAGCGCCAGATTCCGCAAGACGAGGCGCTATACAAAAGTCGTTTGTTGCGTGCTGAACTTGTGCACTAGGTTCTTTCATCAAAAAATCCGGGGTGATCAAACCATCCATGCTGTGAGCGCTAGATTCTGCAAGACGAGGCGCTATACAAAAGTCGTTTGTTGCGTGCTGATGGTATGGTATGGTGGCTATCCTAGAGCCTAGTTACTTTTTCCCTCTACCTCTTCTGCTGCGGGACCCTTCTCTTTCATTGTGTGCTCTGTTCTGCGCGGTTGGATTTGGAGTATACGTGTACTCTTAATCGAGTTACGTTCATACCCTCCATGTCCAATCCAATTGCTGGTAACAAGGGTTGCAGGCGGGACAGGGGACCATAGTAAGTAATGATTGTGGCATCATGTAGGTAATGATTGGTGGATCATGGGATTTTGGGACAAGGGACATGGGACCATGGCGAGCATAATAGGTAATGAATGTGACACCATGTAGGTCATGATTGTGGCATCATGGCATGGGATAGTGGGAAATGGGACATGGAACATGGGTACTGTGGTGCTGCGTTGTGAGATGTGCATTGTACCAATACATTTGCATTTCCCTCTACTTCTTCTGCTACAGGACCCTTTTCTTTCATTGTGTGCTCTGTTCTTTGCGGTTGGATTTGGAATATACGTGTACTCTTAACCGAGTTACGTTCATACTCTCCATGTCCAATCGCTGGGAACAAGAGTTGCAACAATGTTTGGAAGCCGACGTAGACTTCGATGTTGGGGACTTCATTGTGCAGCACCCCCAAATTGCGCCACGAACCATTCGCCGTCGCCATGCTAATATGCGGCAGACTCTCATGAAGCGGTTGAACAAGCGAGCGAAGCGTGGACTGCAATCATCATCCATGGCAAGTCTTAACACGGCACAAGCGCAAGCCGCCAAGGGTGCAAGGAACACCTCACAAGCACAAGCTGCCAAGGGTGCAAGGAACACCTCTGCGGCACAAGCTGCCAAGGGTGCAAGGCACACCTCTGCGGCACAAGCTGCCAAGGGTGCAAGGAACACCTCTGCGGCACAAGCTGCCAAGGGTTCTACTGGAGGTACAAGGAACACGCCAGAGTCGCAACGCGACAAGGGCATTGTCGGTGGACACGCTAATACACCGGAGAAGCAACATGCCAAAGCTTCACATCCTCGATCGCGGGGGGTCGTTGGTGCCGCTAAGAAAGAGCTTTTCCGCCGGAAACACCAGCCGCCATCTCACATTTCTTTGAAATCTGTCCAAGAGTATTGGCTTGATGGTTTGGATGTTTTGTACTCGCCACTGTTCGATGCCCTTTGCCATCGATGTGGTCAACTACTTTGGGGCCCGGTTGGTGCGCACAAGTTTCTTGTTTCCCGAGATGATAGTGCAATCCGTACCACCAACCTCTTTGGGGTGCCACCCACAGATGTGATTACTAGTGCGATCTTCGAGTTCCGAAATGACTTGTTTGCCAACTACGTACAATACAAAGGACCACCTTTTCGCGTTCCGCCTCGGTTGCATCCCACGAGTATTGGCCCCTTCAAAGTGTATGATACGCCGGTGTGGCATTCGCCACATCGTATGTATGCATGCCTCGTTTGCAGCAAGTATCGTGCCAAGTACGATCCCATAAATTATGGGTACGAATTGGATGGCACGACACATTACAGGGTCCCAACCAAACTTGCGAATCTCACCGAATATCAAAAACGGCAAATTGCGTTGGGTGCTTTGTATTCAAATACCCTTAAGCACATGGATCTGCGTCATCGACAGTGGCACCATGCTATTGGGACCGTTGGTGTGGGCCGCAAGCCTAGCCAGCATTATAATGCACTATATGGGTTTATGACCATGAAAGAAGATGTGCTGCGCGATTATCAAAAGCCGAAGGATAGTGCCCAAAACACGCGGCAAATGAACCAAGCATTGCTGTTGCTGAAGAAAATTCACCCCTTTTATTCCCGGTTTTTGGCGCATTATGAAACATTGTACCGCTACCTACAGAATGCAGCTTCTACAATGGGGACGTTAACACAACGTTTTTTTGAGGATAAGTACGGGAAACGCCTGGAGTACCATCTACAAGACGAGTATGTGGCTTGGGCAGTGGAGTGTGATGCACCGCGGAACATCATTCCCGATTTTGCCCCTCACCAAGACAGAGTGGGATTCATGCATCAAGCACCATTTCAACGTGCAGGGGGGACCGTTACCGCTGCTGCACAATCATTGGCGAACGACACGTATTTGCATTTCAACGATCCCAAATTGGAACCGTGCGTTTGGCCGGATTTGTATCCTGGTGGAGTTGGTGGATACAAGGTTGGGTGTGGCATTGGATGTGCGGCGTATTACCGTAGCCGGTATCTTGCATTTGATGAGCGCTGGCGCCGTGACCGATGGTGGTCCTTCTTCCAAGTGAGTAAAGAGATGAAGAATCAACTTATTTGGAACCAGCAAAATTTCAAAGCGCAACGTGGTGATCGCGCAGAGGATATCACTGCGGAACATCTGCGTGCTGCTAAAAGCTCCGCACGACCCAAGCCCCCTCCAAAGCGACACTCATCACATCACGCACAATCTTCTTCGCAATCCACTCGATCACCCAGTCAGCCGAGCCAATCAACTCGCTGTCCAGTTGCCGAATCATCCACACAGTCCCGGAGCCAACCAAGCCAATCATCAGCACGCCCCGCACACGAACATAAGAAGGCCCGTGCTTCATACCACGATGGTGTTGATTCCATGAATCGGAATTTGGAAAGCGAAGGGGTTGATCCAGGTACCGCGGAACTCAACCCATACTATCGATATGGAACTTATGTCCCATCCAAGCTAGTTGGGACACGATCCTATTGGGCCTCACGGCATCTTGACCTCACTGCAATGAGCCGCGAGCTTGGAAAAGCAGACCTATTCATTACTTGGACAATGAATGACAATTGGGCTGATTTGCAAGCTGCAGTTCTAAAGGGATGTCGCGCAGGTGCGGTGTGGCCTGGACAATATCCGGAGGGCACAAGGCCCACCAAGCCAATTCAAGACGGGTACGATATGGAGGCATGTGTTGCATTTCATAAGCGGGTCGAGATCTTCAAGCGTGAGTTCTTAGCGATTGGCAAGAGAGGTCCATTTGGAACGGTTCGCGATTATTGGTTCCGCTTTGAATATCAAGAGCGCGGCCGAGTGCACCTGCATGGTGTTGTTTGGTGCCAACCAGATTCAATCCCGGATGATGTCATCTGCGCTACAATGCCCCGCGAAAGTGATGGCTATGATCCGGAATTCACTTCATATCTACGGAGTTTATACAAGGAGTGCAATATGGTGCACCAGTGTTACCCAGACAAATGTTTCAACATTGGCCAAGGGCGCGTATCTACCGAGTGCAAGTCAGGGTATCCGTTTACGGTTCCCCAACATATGGAGGAGTTGGACAGTAAGGGTGTACGCCTATTGTACCGCCGACAGGAACAAGAAGATGCTTGTGTGGTACCTCACAATCGTCGTCTTCTAGTACGTTTGCAATGCCACAACAATGTGCAACGGATCACATCTTTGGGGTGGGAGTTGTACCTTGCGAAATATCTCACCAAAACTGCAAAATTATTGACTGTTCCAATGAACCTGTCACCAAATGCCACTGACGTTGAGCGCTTGCTGAAGCTACGTTCTTTGGGACGCATGGAGAATGGAATGATGCTGCTCGGCATTCATCAATGTAGGGGTAGTAGAGAGGTTGTATGGATTCCAACGGATCCATGGCCTAAGTTGGGGCGCTTAAAACGCCGCAAACACCTACCGGAGGATGACGCGTCTACAGATGTTTGGTACCTAGATAGGTACGATTTCTATTTGGAGCTTCCGGACGGTTTGCAACTGAAGTACCCTGACTTCTACCGATATTACCGTCGTACACAGCGCAATCCCGCAGACGCCAGCGCCTTGGCAAGCAATCCGGCAGAGGATATGGCCAACGAATCTCTGTCTAGTGATTCCGACGACGCAGTAGACGGTGATCGGTATAAAGCCGATCCTCCTGACAATGGCAAGGAGCGCCCATACTGGTGGCCGTCCCCTCCAGAGCGCATGGAGCGAGAAATTAAAGACAACATGGGCAATAAGTGGAGATTGCGCCGGCGCACTGCCATTCCAAGGTGGAATTTCTACCTTCCGTACGGTGAGGACGCCGAAAAGTATTTCTTACAAAAGATTCTCCTCTCCCAGCCCTTCACGAAAGAAGACCACGAACAGCGATTCTTTTCGAAGGACAATGTGTCGAAAACCTACATGGAGGAGTGTATCCTTCGTGGGCTATTCCGAGGATATGAGGAAGAGGCACGGGAAACACTGAACAACGCCCAGGCTCGCGGTTGCGTCTTCTTGCAAAAGTCCTTCGAGCTGAGGACATAATCGACGCAGCCTTCTTCAACCATTATATGTCCGATTTGGATGAGCTTGACAAGCATCGGGCCGGTGAGGATGAACCAGTGGTTGCTGATGAGGCGGAAATGGATCCCCAATTGGCCGAGGAGTTGAAGGCGTTTATGAATGCCGATGACCCCGGAGCTGCCGATACCTTGGTGAATGCCCTAAATCATTGGCAACGCATGGTTTTTGAAATCTTTGTGGCACACTTTCAACAACAACAACCGAAGGATGTACTAGATATATCGACACATTGTCGGGCTAGCACTGCGGGTAGCCGACCTCAGTTGTGTGCCATTCTCACAGGAGTTGCAGGAACTGGGAAGTCTCATGTCGTCCGTTTATTGATTGCCAAGCTACGCGCATGTGGATTTTCAATACTTGTGTGCGGTGCTAGTGGCGTGGCGGAGCTCAACGTTGGTGGCCGCACCATCCACAGCTTGTTTTCATTTTCATTGGACCTTGATTGGCAAATCAAAGAGGGAACAATTCTTTGGTGGATGATTCGTAATGCTGACATGATTATTGTGGATGAGCTCTCACTTTTGTCGAACAAGCTCCTCCACACGTTGAATGACATACTACACAAGGTGCGCCGGGACAAGCGGAATCCTTTCGGAGGAATTACAATGCTTCTTGTTGGCGACCCATTGCAGCTTCCCGCTGTTGATCTCGACATCTTCGATAGTGCCCTCTTCCGGAACCATTTTGTGCCGTTTGTGTTGACGGAGGTCATGCGCCAAGACGATGGACAATTCATTGACCTGCTCAATCGTGTACGCATTGGGGAGGAAACAGATGATGATCATCTCACCCTACAGCAACGCATCGCTCCAAACAATGATGTTTCGCTTCAAGACCTCGAAGATGCCCCCATGCTAGTGGGACGCAGGAATGCTATGCATCGGTGGAACGAACACTTCATGGCACAATTGGGATCTAATATTGTGACCTTCAACGCCACCTATGTGGACATGGGTGGTTCTCCTACCAATCAAGCCATGTGCGACTACATCAATTCTCGCAATCGCCGCGTGCTCCCACAACAGGTTTTCGTGGCCGTCGGTATGCGAGCCCGGCTAATTCGCAACGTTAGCATTCAGAATCGTTTGGTGAACTCAACAATGGTTGTTATCAAGCGATGGTCCAATGATGTTATCGTTGTGTGCCCCATTGGTCGCACTAGGGAGTACCCTATTTGTCGGTTCCAACAAATAATCCCCGTGTACGGACCATCCGTGCAGGTCAAAATACTACAATTTCCGATGCTCGCAGGCTATGCATGTACTGTTCACGGATCGCAAGGCTGCTCGTACCGGATTGTGTGGATTGATATGGCAACCTTCTTTGCCGCAGCACACGCGTATGTTGCATTGTCACGGGCACGGTCCCTGCAAGGTCTATATATCCTGAACTATCGCCGTGAGGCATTCCTTGTGGACCCCTACTACGTGCAGCTGTGGAATTGGTTTGTGGCAACAAATGTTTTGGCACCCAACCCCGTTCAGCACATTCCGCCTTACCCACGTAGAACCTTCACATCCACTCTCATTGCCGGGATCATGTGTGTATGCCGCTCATGGCACACCAAATCTCAATTCCCCCAAAATTTGGATGCCCGCATTTTAAAAGTGAACATGTTGCTCATCTTGCAGTATGTGTCATTTCCATGGTGGTCTTACATTGATAGACAATTACAAGGAGACAAGTTGTCATTGGACATTGACGACCTCAATGAGGACGGAACGGAGCAGCCACGTATGCGCGGACGGCCTCATGGCACATCTCAGCAACCAAACGTTGGAGTGCAGTTGTTAGATGGCAACAACGAGCCACGTGTCTTTAGCGCCGATGTCTTGAGCCAAATGGCCGTTGTTCAGTTGCGGACCTTGTGTGCGGCTCATGGACTATCAACTTGCGGTACAAAGTCTGTTTTCCGGGAGCGCATTCTCCGAAAGCAAGACCACATTGAGGGTCCACCCAAACGGTACCCGACTACATCGCATGTGTCTCCGCCTCCGTCCTCCATTGGTGACTACCCCCATTTGGATGCACGTAATTGCCACTTCAGCATTGAATTTTGGCCGGATGAGAGAAATTATTCTATCGAGCACAATGTCCATTTTGCAGAATGTGCGTGGTTGTCGACTGCGGCAGTCCAGTGCCTCCTTGAAGTTCTCTTGCCCCCAGGAACCACCTCGGTGAAACCTGTTATCATTGACATGCAGTTGGCCCAACTCATGCGACATTTTCCTACACTAAGCCTCATTTGTACCGAAAAATGCGCGTTACCATTATTGCTAACGTCCCGAAATTCCACAATAGGGGTCCACTATGTGTTGGTCACAAATCTCCAAGTGGATTGCAAGAGGCTAGTCATTCACGATTCCAAAGACGCCTCGTCGGAATGTGGGGCTCTGTTTCAAGTCATGTTGAAGAAACTTGGCTGGTCTTTCGTCTGGCACCATTACGGAACCCAACCTGATTCCGATACTTGTGGGTTCCGCGTGGTGATGCTCGCCATGCAGTGGTGCGCTGCCAAAACGTTGACCGGGCAGCTCCCACGATGGTTCTTGGCATACTGTGCAAGCATCCTTCAGATGTTTGCAGTGGATTCCACGACGTTGCGGTCCGCAGTGAATACGTTCCAGGACGCCACGTACGAGGATGCTTTGACCATGTATGATGAACCCGTCATTTGGGCAATGACGGAGTGTGGGGCCCTACCTGACGTCACCGATGCTGAATTGGATGCTCACACAAGCGAACACCATTGGACATGCCCTTCACAAGGCACCAACCATGGGCCATCACACCCAACGGTAGGCAGCAACCAGGCTCATTCAGAACCATCACAAACCCATCAACCTCAACGCTCAGAAACATCAAGGTCAAAAGGAGGTGCCAACACAAAGCCTACCCCAAACACAAGGCAAAAATCTGGGCGCCCAAGTCCACCAACACCAACAGCAAAACCTTCGAGAAAAGTTCCCAAGTCCAGAAGAACTACTATGCCAGCACGACATCAACATCCAAGCCAAGCACCATATCGTTCGCAACCACATCCACCCCAAGGAGGGCGTGGAAAGTCAACCAACTCCGAGGACAACCACTCCTCAAGAAAAAGGACATCCCAACAAAGCAACGGGCCACATTCCAAGAGACAACGTGCAACGGGCACCGAGCAACGGGGTAGTCGCAAACGCCCTCGACCACACCAAGATTCAACGGCACCATCAAGCGAAGCCCCCCGGTCACGTCCTCGAGCGGCCGGTACCCCGGTGGATCATTTGGCTTTGACAAAGACAGAAATCACCGAATGGTCCACAAGGATCACAGATGAGAACACCAGTCTTCGCCGGCGAAAGGCACATGCCTTGCACTTCTTGGGTGCCCAAGATGCAACCGCAGTAAAGGGGCAATACCGCTCTTTATCTCTACTTCTTCATCCGGACAAGAACGGGACCGACCCAATGGCGACCGAGAAATTCAAAGTGTTGGGTGCGGCAAAAGATTTGTTTGACTAGCCCATTGATAGGATGGCAACACTTAATGCGTCACAATGTGCTCTACAAATGGACTTGGAAAACAGGTGTACTCTTAATCGAGTTACCTTCGTTTCTTCTCCAAGTCCAGTTCCTGGTTGGCAAGGTGTCTGTTCGTGTAAGGATTTTTGCCGGTAAATTGCCAATAATTACACCCGTTTAGCACCACCACCGCAAATTGCCGCAATTAAATAAAAGCGCAACCATAATGTCCCATGGTGGTCCCTCACCCCATTATCGCCGGTCGCAAGAAGGAAGGAACCAAATCATCTTTTGTTTGAGGGAGAAGAAGGGTTGTGCAAGTGCTGTGTAAGCAGGGAGGGGTGATGTACCTTCATGGCGGTGTGGTCCGAAGCCACCGCCCTGAGTTGCTATGGCCACACGTCCACACTGGCCCATTTGCCTGCAACCATTTTTATTGGCAACTGCTTAGAAAGTGTCCCAAGGAACCAAATCATCTTTTGTTTGAGGGGGAAGAAGGGTTGTGCAAATGGGGTGTAAGCGGGGAGGTGTGATGTACCTTCATGGCGGTGTGGTCCAAAGCCACCGACCCGAGTTTCTATGGCCACACGTCCGCACTAGCCTTTCAACCCCCCCCCCCCCCCCCTATATATGGGTGTCTGTTGTAAATCTAACCCACCTCAGGAGCCCACACCCCTGAGGTTCGTAGTGCGGCTGCGAATACCCAAGCCGATGCTACCGTCCCCCGCATTGGGGTGAGGGGCGGTGCGAACCGTCGGATCACACCTGGGCCGCATAGCCAACCGTTCGGAGGTGCCCGACAAAGGTGGCACATTTGGGTCCGCCTCTCCGCTTATGAGTAACATGAGTAACACCCCTACTTTCCTTGTGAGGCATCTAAGACAAATAGCAACGTCGGCATGGGAGAGGGGTGTAGATTAGAGGATATATATATATATATATATATATATATATATATATATCTATATATATATATATATATATATATATATATATATATATATATATATATATATATATATATATATATATATATATATATATATATATATATATATATATATATATATATATATATATATATATATATATATATATATATATATATATATATATATATATATATATATATATATATATATATATATCCTCCAATCTACACCCCTCTCCCAACTCTAGGTGGCTCCACCACACGGCTCCAAGGTACGTGCGAAGGGCACAAACTAGTGCATACATGTGGTGGAAGGGGCTAAACTCGGTCAAAACGGGCTCAAAATGGGCGAAAAACACTTGTTTGAGCATCCCAAATGGTCCGGGATCACTTTAGGAAAAACGCGTTTTTGACCCATTTTTGACCCATTTTTGGTCCCAAAATGGCCCATTTTCAAGTAATTTTGGGAGTTTCCATGAGCCAAAACCCGTCGCCACGGGCTCAAAATGGGCTAAAACCACTTGTTTGAGCATCATAAATGGTCCAGGATCATTTTTGGAAAAACGCGTTTTTGACCCATTTTTGACCCATTTTTGGTCTTGAAACGGCCCATTTTGAAGGCATTTTGGGATTTTCCGTGGCCCAAAACGCGCCACCACGGGCTCAAAACGGGCCAAAAACACGTGTTTGAGCATCCCAAGTGGTCCGGGAACAACTTTGGAAAAAATGATTTTTTTCGCCCCGAGAACCCTTGTGGACCCACCGTTGGCCCCCGCCGTGCGCGGGCCGGGCTGCCCTCCGACTGCACCAAGTGACCACTAGTACGGGGGTCTACGCGTCTCGTTGGGCCATTCCGAGGGGTGGAAACCACAAAAAGTGGGGGGTTGCGGGTGGACTAGGTGCCCTCAGAATCGGATTTTGAGCCACGTAGCCCAAGATACGGTCCGTGCTTGGTTTCGGGGGGTTGGTGCATATTGCGCCTTTTTTGGGGCTTTTTGGCACCTTTTTGGGCCGTTTCTCGGACATATCGTGGAGTTGAAGGGCACTAGAGGGCTCTTTGACACGGTGAAGTCAAGCCGCACGTGAAGTGTGGCCACCGTTTTCCTTCGTTTGGGCGTTTCGCCCGGGTTCGGGGGCTATTTTGGGCGAAAATGGCTGTTTTTGGCCCAAAACAGCGCAGATTTGGGAGGGCACCTCCCGACTTGGCGCCACCGCCCCGGGCCGCCACTGGTGAGTTTTTGGCTCAAAACTTGGATTTGGCAAGGGCACCACCTAGGCTCCACGATGGCTACATGGGCAAATGGTCCAAAGCGTTGGGACGGAGCGATGGCCAAAACGGCAAGGAGACGTGGTGTTGCTTGTTGTTGCTTGTTGCTTGTTGTTGCTTGTTGTTAGCTAAATTTAAGGGGAGAGGGGTGTAGTAATATATATATATATATATATATATATATATATATATATATATATATATATATATATATATATATATATATATATATATATATATATATATATATATATATATATATATATATATATATATATATATATATATATATATATATGTATATATGTATGTATATGTATATATATATATATATATATATATATATATATATATATATATATATATATATATATATATCTATATATATATATATCTATATATATATATATCTATATATATATATATATATATATATCTATATATATATATATATCTATATATATATATATATATATATATATATATATATATATATATATATATATATATATATATATATATCCTCCTATCTACACCCCTCTCTCAACTCTAGGTGGCTCCACCACACGGCTCTAAGGTACGTGCGGAGGGCACAAAGTGGTGCATACATGTGGTGGAAGGGGCTAAACTCGGTCAAAACGGGCTCAAAACGGGCTAAAAACACTTGTTTGAGCATCTCAAATGGTCCGGGATCACTTTTGGAAAAACGCGTTTTTGACCCATTTTTAGTCTCAAAATGGCCCATTTTCAAGGCATTTTGGGAGTTTCCATGAGCCAAAACCCGTCGCCACGGGCTCAAAATGGGCTAGAAACACTGGTTTGAGCATCCCAAATGGTCCAGGATCATTTTTGGAAAAACGCGTTTTTGACCCATTTTTGACCCATTGTTGGTCCCAAAACGGCCCATTTTCAAGGCATTTTGGGATTTTCCATGGCCCAAAACGCGCCACCACGGGCTCAAAATGGCCCAAAGACCCTTGTTTGAGCATCCCAAGTGGTCTAGGAACAACTTTGGAAAAAATCAATTTTTTCGCCCCGGGGACCCTGGTGGACCCACCGTTGGCCCCCACTGTGCGTGGGCTAGTGACCACTGGTACGGGGGTCTACGTGTCTCGTTCGGTGATTCTGAGGCTTGGAAACCATAAAAAGTGGGGGGTTGCGGGTGGACTAGGTGCCCTCAGAATTCGTTTTTGAGCCACGTAGCCCAAGATACGGCCCGTTCTTGGTTTCGGGGTGCTGGTGCACATTGCGCAGTTTTTGGGGCTTTTTGGCGCCTTTTTGGGCCGTTTCTCGGACATATCGTGGAGTTAGAGGGCACCAAAGGTCCCTTGGTCGCGAGAAAGTCAAGCCGCACGTGAAGTGTAGCAGCCGTTTGCCTTCGTTTGGCTGTTTTGCACCCTTACTAGGGCCGTTTTGGGCGAAAAATGGCTGTTTTTGGCCCAAAACTGCGCAGATTTGGGAGGGCACCTCCCGACTTGGCGCCACCGCCCCGGGCCGCCACCGGTGAGTTTTCGGCTCAAAACTTGGATTTGGCAAGGGCACCACCTGGGCTCCAAGATGGCTAGAGTAGAGTAGAGCCCGGAGCGATGAGGCGGAGCAATGGCCAAAACGGTGAGGAGAAGTGCTTGTTGCTTGTTGCTTGCTTGTTGCTTGTTAGCTAGATTTAAGGGGAGAGGGGTGTAGTAATATATATATATATATATATATATATATATATATATATATATATATATATATATATATATATATATATATATATATATATATATATATATATATATATATATATATATATATATATATATATATATATATATATATATATATATATATATATATATATATATATATATATATATATATATGGGGTTGGCCCCCAACAACGTCGCTAGAACGCCGCTAGAACAGTTCCCGCGAACGCCGCTAGAACAAAAATATTTAATGCTTACGAGCCCCCCCCCCCCATCCCTTGGAATGGCAGCAAATACACGTGTACTCACAGATGTGACATCACAGAGCATACAACAGAATGGCACAGCACACACCACAGGGTGCAGACACCACACTCCATGCCGCAACCAGCTAAGCACCAACAAATAACCGAAGCTGCCAAACAACCCAACCTGCCAAGCAACCAACACACCATTCAACCAACCCCAGCAACCACACCACATGAAAACACAGCACACCACAGGGCACGTCATGTGACCACAACACACTACCCTCCTACACAGTACGACACACCACGCCACTGCACAGTACAGCACACCATAGCAGATCACACACCACAACAGAGTACAACACAACACACCACACCACTTTACACCTTACGAGACCACAGTATTGTCATGTGGTGTGGTCGGGTGTCACGTGGCAGGGTGGTGTGGTCTGGTGTCATGTGGTGTGGTGTGGTGTGGTGTGGTGTGGTGGGGTATCGTGCGATAGGGGTGTCTGCCTGGTTGGTTGAAGGGTGTGTTGGTTGCTTGGCAGGTGGGGTTGTTTGGTAGCTTGGGTTGTTGGGTGTTTGGCTGGGTGGGGCACGCTGTGTGGTATGTGCACCCTGTGGTGTTAGGTGCCGTATGCTGTTGTGTGCTCTGTGATGTCATGTCTGTGGGTACCATGTAGTTACTGCCATTCCAAGGGAGGGGGGAGGGGCTGATAAGCAGTTACTATTTTTGTTCTAGCGCCCCCCCCCCCTTCCCACATTGGTGTGTTTTACTTGCCAAATGTGTGTGCATGGTTTTGTTCTAGCGTCGTTCTAAGAAGCGTTCTAGGAACGTTCTAGCGCGGCGGCGCTAGAGCGCCGCTAGAACGTTCCTGGAACGGTTTTTTGTACTTTTTGAATTTCATTTCAAAAATGTGTTTTTATGAAAAACAACGTATGGACCCCCTAGTATGGTAATAGGGGTCCAATTTGCACCCTGCATACCCCCGCCCCCCTATGCCCATGGGTCGGCGCACCCCCCTCTTTTTTTCGTTCTAGCCGCTCTAGCGCGTTCTAGGCTAGAACGAGATTGGGTATTCTAGCGTGTACCTAGGGTGTAAATGGGCCGTCTTGGGATCGAAAATGGTTGAAAACGGCGTTTTTCCAAAAATGATCCTGGGCCCTTTCGGATGCTCCAACAAGTGAAACAAGCACATTTTGAGCGCGTTTTGACGCAGTTTAGTCCCTTCTGCCTTGTGTAGGCACCTTGTACCCTTTGCACCTACTTTAGAGCCATATTGTGGATCCACCTGGACACGGGGAGAGGGGTGTAGATTAAGAATATATTTTCTAATCGACCCCCCTCTCCCCAACGTAAGGTGGTTCCACAATATGGCTCGAACATACGTGCGGAGTGTACCACTTGGTAGATACATCTGGCGGAAGGGTCGAAAATGCGTCAAAACGGGCTCAAAATGGGCTCCTTTCCCTTCTTTGTACACCCCAAACGGTCCGCGATCATTTTTGGAAAAACGTGTTTTGAACCATTTTTCACCCATTTCGGTCCCAAAATAGGCTATTTTCAAGGCATTTCCGGACTTTCCATGGGCCAAAGTGCGTCACCACCGGCTCAAAATTGGCTAAAAGCACTTGTTTGAGCACCTCAAATGGTCCAAGATCACTTTTGGAAAAACACGTTTTGGACCCATTTTTGACCCATTTTTGGTCCCAAAAATGGCCCACTTCCAAGGGATTTTGGGATTTCATGAAAGGGCGCCACCAGCTCGAAAGGGGGGGGGGGGGGCAGACGCCGCCCCGTGCAATGCGGTGGCGTTCATGTCCCCGGAGGCAATGCGCGAGCTCCTCATGCAGCTGCAGTTAGCGCTCGCTTTCCCGGTGAGAAAGTGAAAGTAAACATGGTGCAAACATAAACACAAAAATTCGCAGAGCTGCAGAAGAGCAACCGGTAAGTGAAAGTGACCTATTGTCCGCCCATAAATGGGGGGCGGACAGGGCATGCACCTTCTTCACCATCACTAGTGATCACTCATTCACTGCTCGTTCCACTACTACTGCTACTAGTACTGATGCTACTGCTACTGCTACTACTACTGCTACTGAAATTGGAACTGGCAGTAACTCCACTGGTGGGCCTGATCCTTCGTGTAGGTATTGACGGCGGGTCCTCACCGCCGCCTTGGTGAGGATCCCTACCACTCCAGTGCTCCTTATATACTGTGCCCTTTAGGGCCACCCGGCATTTGCACAAAGGGTTTCTGTGTTGGTACCGTAGGTGTGCTTCCGATGCGGGCTGGCTAAATTCGGCATCCGACGCGACCGGTTTCTTACTGCCTCTAAGGTTGATGTCCGCTACTCCCTTTTTTCTTTCCATACTCGACCAAAAGACATGATTTGGTGTTGAAGTGACCATGGGCCAACCGTCAAACGCCCCCAGCAGCTGCAGCTCTAGAATCTCCCATTCTGACACTTAGTTGAGAAGGGCACTGTCGAACGCGCATGCCATGACACGGGGTTGAACAAAGATGGAACGGTACAGTGTGCACGTCCCCGACCAACCTAACTGGCACCGGCGCTGTGCGGCGACGGGGATCTGCACCGCGGTCACTGCCCAAAGACGGGGCGGGGCCCAGCAGGGCCATGTGTGTATGAAAGCACCCCACCCCGCCCCGGCCAGCCGGAGCGTTGGCGGTGGCGGTCCCCCCACCGCCGGTTGCTCAGCCACCAACCCGTGGCTGTGGCACATCCTGCGCGCGCACCGCCCTTGCTCAGCCCTCTGCCCTGTACGGCGTCTTAGCCCTCGTGCACAACCAGTCAAACAAACCATGAAGCATGTGTTCATAAATTGTAGGGCATGAGGAAAAAAGCACAAGGAGGTGACTACCTTCAACTACTTGTAGCTGCCGAAGGCGGCATAATGAGGTGCGTGAGGGGCTTCGGGCGCTTATGAGGAAGATATGGCCCGTTCCCATTGGGCCCTGTGGATGCTGACTGCTATTCGGGGGGTTCACAAGGACCCGGACCCATATATTCAAAGTGACGCTCCTGCGGCATATGCCCATCTGGACCTGCTATTTCAAACATGGAACAACACACTGCAAACAACCCGAGGAAATGAGGGTGGGGTTATCAGAGGGACACATTTTCAGGCTCCTTTGTTCAAGGAGAAACAATAGCGGGTGTATAAAAGTGGGCGAAAAAAAAATGTTCCGAAAAACAAAAGCGACCGTCGACCATGCCCCAGACATGCCACGTGAATCCGTGCATCGCTCATCCCCACTGACACCCCATGGGTTAATCGCGCCGCCGGGACTCCACGGATTCGAGTTTCAGGAGGGGGCGGGGATGGGGCGGTGGCATGCCAAAACAATGAAAAAACATTAGCCTACTTTACGTGCCGCCACCTGTAGTGGTGGTGGTATGGGGGGGTGGGTGAGGGGGTTGTCAGCATTGGTGTGTCCGTGAACCGTTTCAAGCCCAAGCAAGAGAAGGAAGCACCTGTGCGTGAGCAGTGGTAGCGCCTTTTTTTTTTGTGGAAATGGGGCATACCAGACGGCAAAAAAGCACGTAATGTGGTTTGTGTAAGTAGCAGGATGAAAAATTCTTTAGAAAAGTGCATGGCATCTATACGATGTTCAGGTAAATTACGGGCACTTGTGACGCGTCGTCTTGAAGGCAGCATCTACACGAACTGCGGGCAAAATTACAAGCACTTATGACGGGTCGTCGTGAAGGCATCACACGCAAATTTTTTGTTGTTTCCCATCCCCAAAATCGCCAAATGAGACGCCTAGACCCCCGGAGCAGTGGTCACTTGGTGAAGCCATATGGCAGCCTGGACCGCGCACGGTGGGGGCCAAAAGAGGGTCCACCAAGGTCCTCGGGGCGACAAAATTGGTTTTTTCCAAAGATGTTCCTAGACCACTTGGGATGCTCAAAGAAGTGTTTTTAGCCCGTTTTGGGTACGTGGTGACACGTTTTTAGGTGCTGGACAAACCTAAGATGGCGTCGTGGATGCGCCGGTGTGGTGCGGCCCTACAGGATTATGTGGGGGACGTTGAGCGACTTTTGACGCGCCCGACGGGGCGGCAAGGGGGTAGTTGTGACCATGCGGACCGCTTGGCTTACGAGGTTTGGACCGTTCTGGTGGTTCACAGACCTGCCGCACTGTCACGTTGCAGGCACTATCATCGTTGCAGGCAAAGACTCCCCTCGACTCCTTGACGTGGACCGAGGCCCGCCAAAGGGGAGCCGACAACTTCACCTTTAAAGGTATTAAGTTCGCGACGAGGGGCGGAATCCTCCGCTAGCGGACGGCAGAGGGGCGCTGGGTCCCTGAAACCGCTGTCGCCTCCCAGCCTTGTCGCCGGTGCCAGGAGTTGCGCGTTCAAGAGGACAGGCACTTCCAGTGCCCCAACTGGTCTTAATGTGCGACCACGGGCACCTAGGGATGGGCTCCCGGCCCCTCTGCGATACCACGAGCCTTAGCGGTTGAACACCGCAGTGTGCTCGCCCGCCTCAACCCAGTGGGCCGGTTCCGCATGGCGGCTATTGCGTGGTCCGCGGCCCGTGTTGGCGTTCACCCGAGAGACCCGGCGACGGCCGCCATGCGGAGTTGGGCACAACGGACTACGCAACGGTACCAGGGGGCTCTCTACCAGCTGGCCGATTTCGAGGAAGGCTGCGCGGTGCCTGCTGGGCCAGCTGCGTGTTTGTCCCAATTTCTGGCTGTCAAGGTGGCCGACGGAGCGGCAAGGTCCTCGCTGCGGAACATCACTTCCGCGGTGCGTGGGGCTGAAGACCTCGGGCTCCTACCGCCGACAGTGGCACCCGTGCATTGGAGATTATCCAAGGGCGGACAGCCCTCGGGGTCACAGCCGTACTTCAACCCCCAAGCCGTTTTGGGCCAAAAAAGGCTGTTCTAGGGCACAATAAAAAATGCGCATTTTGGGGAGGGCACCTCCCGACTTGGCGCCCCTGCCTCGGGGCGCCACTAGTGAGTTTTTGGCTCAAAACTTGGATTTGGCAAGGCCACCACCTAGGCTCTATGATGGCTGGAGTAGAGTAGAGCCCGGAGCGATGAGGCGGAGCAATAGCCAAAACGGAAAGGAGAAGTGCTCGCTTGCTCACTTGCTTGTTGTTGCTTGCTTGCTTGCTTGCTTGCTTGCTTGTTAGCTAGATTTAAGGGGAGAGGGGTGGAGTACTATATTATATGGTCCTGCCCCGGGGTATTCCTACTTACCTACTTTCGTTGGGGTTTAGTGATTGTCATTGGTAGAGGGTGCCCCCCCCCCCCCCCCCTCCCCGACATCACTGCAACGCACCACCCATGCCCACCGCCCACTGCCCACTGCCCACTACCCCCCCGCATAGTGTGTGCGGCAGTGTACTGAAGGAGACTCACTGCCCACTACCCCCTACATTGTGGTAGTGTACTAAAGGAGACCCACTCACCACTGCCCCGTGTAGTGCGGCAGTGTGCTGAAGGAGACCCACTACCCATTGCCCCCTGCACTGCGGCAGTGTTCAGAAGGAGGCCTACTACCCAATGCTCCGTGCCAAAGAATCTACACTACGTGCTTTTCAGAACAGTGGGGCAGTGTACAAAAGGAGCCACAACAGGAGGGTGGTGTACACAAGAAGCCACCATTGCCAACTGCCCAGTGGTGGTGAGGGGCAGGAGACACCATTGCCCACTGCCCATAGTAGCAGCACAGTGAACAGAAGAAGCCACCAATGTGCACTCCCCACATTAAGGAGACCCCACGGTGCACAGCCCTCTGGCGGTGTACAAAAGGAGGCGCCACAGCCTGCGGCGTGTTACCACTCATATAGTCCCATGTAGGGCACTGATGCATGATGGCACGGGAGGTGCAGCTCCATTCACAAGCAGAGTAGCAAGGGGTGCCAAGGGCGGCCCTCAACAGATCAGCCAGAAAGGAGAACCCTGTAGATGTCCCCTGCCTTGCTTGCGGAACACAGGGCTTATGATTAGTGTTAGGGTAAGGTTCAGCCCCCCCCCCCCCCCCGTATTTTCCAGGGTGCAAGATATCCTGGCATTTGCCTATGACACCGCAGCATGCCACGCCACACTGTGCCACACTGCACCCACCGCACCCCACCACATCACGCCATGCCACACCACACCACACCACACCACAGCACACCACACCACACCACACCACACCACACCACACCACACCACACCACACCACACCACACCACACCACACCACACCACACCACACCACACCACACCACACCACACCACATTCCACGGGACACCACTTGCATGCCATCACACCAACTGAATGAAGTAATTCACACAACAAAACTGACAATGCATTGAAATTTTTCGACGAGCGCACTGCGCTTTTGTCATCTAATGCAGCACCTGCTCGTGAGCAGGTCATTGCAGCCAATATGTGAAGCTATGGTTGGTCGGATGCAACCCAGATGTCGTTGCACGCCTTCACAGAGTCTCTTGCATGCACAAGAAAGTCTCGTATTTGAGAAATACGATGCTAGGCCTTTGTGTGAGATTTTGCAGCTGCTGTGTGGAGACCAGGTGTGCCTCTTGTCCCTCCTGATCTTAAACACATTGCTCCGAAAACGCGCCATCAAGGTCGCAATCCTGACCATCTCCCCAAATGAGGGGATTCGACTAGTGCAGCAATCAATCAGGGTGGCTGCATTTTCAGTTGGATTCCTGCGAAAGGCATTTCTGATGTAGGGGGTGGGGTCGCCCAAGACCCCAAACCCTCTTTTCTCCTCTCTTTGGAGCCACACCCACAGCCTCCGGCAGAGGATTGATATGCCTGAGATGGGATTGAATCCATGGATGCCCCTCGGGCCCACGTGTTCCTGAAGAGGATTCATAGACAGAAGAATGTGCAAAGGCGTGGGTAAGGGAAAGAGCCCCAAAGTGCACACTTTGTGCAACAGCCACCCCCATTCGGAGCAAAATGTGTGACGTAGTGGAGCCCCACCACCCGTAGCCAAGCCCCATCTTCTAAAGTGAAGACAGCATGCACTCAAACCGTTAGGGTTCTTGTGGGACCCTAGATTGGCGATCCCAACACAACATGGCATCCAAACACTTGTCTCCATCCACCACAGGCTGGTCAATGTGCCAAGGCAAAGGCCCTGCAGAGAGCTAGGCCCCTTGATCGCCATTGCTAGAAGTTAACCCTCCTGTGTGTTATGAGATGCTTCCCAGTTGGCAGCTGTTATTGAGTTCCTCTTCTCAGCTGCCCTCCGACGCACTGCTCCCACTGGAGAGGGGGCCCCGATAATCTTGAACCCTCTTCTCAACGGACGCTTGAAATTGAAAAACAAACCTCCTGAATTTTTGCACAGAGAACTTGCAAGGCAGAGGACACATTCATGTTTCCTGTCTGTCGACTTGTTCTGTTGCATTGCTATGCTGTGTTTATGTGCCTGCGTTATCATGTTGGTGCATTCTGCTGCATTCCAAACATGCAGTCTGCATAGCTGCAGTTAGATATCTTCGCGACGCCTTCCCACCCACTCACCCATCCGTTTGCCACTTGGATGATGGGTTTGGACAATGAGGGCCCAACAGAATGTCCTCCGCCAGGCAGGATGGATCTTGCTCAACCCCGCTTTTGGACTGAAAGATGTCACCCGAAGCGAACCAAATTTGCCCGACCTAGACGTTTTTCTGCCTGGCCCAACCAGGTCCGAAACAATCATTTGTTGGGCAGGCCCGTCTTGTTGCCAACCCGCGTACTTGTTGTCTTCTTGTCCATCTGTTTGGGTGGAACAATGGCTCCCTTCTTGGGTCCATCGCAGCAGTACCAACCCAACCACAAGTACTGCCAGAGCACCACAGCTCTCTTGGGGACTGGTAGCCTGCCAGATCACCCCTCTCCTTTACCCTTCCACCCCCCCATCCCTCCTGAAAGGACCAGCAAGATTTTCTTGGCTGCCTTTGGCCAAGCTAAACGTTTCTCCAGTGTCTCTCGAGGAAGTCGCTTTCAGCCACAATTTTATTTCACGCCTTTGGTGCAAATCAAACTTTGGGACTGGGGACGGCAGCAGTGCGGACCCCATCCCCAATTAAAAGGAACGCGGAGCAGCGAGGACAGTTGGAGAAGCGAAAACCGTGGGGAGTAGCGAGCACCAACCTGCGGAGGACCTTGGGGGCCCACAATCTGGTGTAGAGGAGCAAGGATACGGCGATTTTCTGATATTCAGTGATTCTAGGTGAAAAGGAGGGGGGAGCCCATGACCACCTCCACTCTGGCCCTGGACCGCCAACCTGCCCTGGGACTGTAGCACAGCCGTATTGTTCAAAAATAATCAAGTGCACAGGGTGAGGCCTCAAGTCCATGACATGTTATGACACACTAGGAGGGGCTGATGAAGCACTCCCTAATTCGGTTTCATCTAACCCCGTTCCTCAACATGCAACTGCTTAATGCACTAAGTGGGGCCTACATCAATGGGCATACCCTTTCGACGACCATGGGCTCATTGTGTGGACCCAGTTTTGGGGGCTTAATAAACTAGTATTCATCGCATCTTTCCATGCACCCGTCATAGTAATGCGCAACACCTTTACGGGTTGTGACGGTTTGACTTCTTGACATTGATGGGGTCTGTAGTGAAACCTAGTAAAAATTTTTTTTTCTAAAAAAATTTTTTTTTTACTAGGTAACAGTTTACTAGGTAACAGGTTTTTTTACTAGGTATTGGGAACCTAGTAAAAAAAAAAGTTTTTTTTTTTACTAGGTATTGGGAACCTAGTAAAAAAAAAAGTTTTTTTTTTTACTAGGTTTCAAAACCTAGTAAAAAAAAAGTTTTTGTTTTTACTAGGTTTCGGAACCTAGTAAAAAAAAGTTTTTGTTTTTACTAGGTTTCAGAACCTAGTGAAAACAAAAAATTTTTTTTAACTAGGTTACTGGGTAGCCACCTTGCCCACTTGTGGGCCACTTCTGATTCTGCCCCCCGCTCTGCAGCGGTGGGGCTCCCCGATACGGCAGGGGTGAGGTAGCCAATTTGCCCACAAGTGGGCCACTTCTGATTTTGCCCCCTGCTCTGAAGCGGTGGGGCTCCCCGATACGGCAGGGGTGAGGTAGCCACTTTGCCCACTTGTGGGCCACTTCTGATTTTGCCCCCCGCTGTGCAGCGGTGGGGCTCCCCGATACGGCAGGGGTGAGGTAGCCAATTTGCCCACTTGTGGGCCACTTCTGATTTTGCCCCCCGCTCTGAAGCGGTGGGGATCCCCGATACGGCAGGGGTGAGGTAGCCAATTTGCCCACTTGTGGGCCACTTCTGATTCTGCCCCCCGCTCTGCAGCGGTGGGGCTCCCCGATACGGCAGGGGTGAGGTAGCCAATTTGCCCACTTATGGGCCACTTCTGATTTTGCCCCCCGCTCTGCAGCGGTGGGGCTCCCCGATACGGCAAGGGTGAGGTAGCCAATTTGCCCACTTGTGGGCCACTTCTGATTTTGCCCCCCGCTCTGCAGCGGTGGGGATCCCCGATACGGCAGGGGTGAGGTAGCCACTTTGCCCACTTGTGGGCCACTTCTGATTTTGCCCCCCGCTGTGAAGCGGTGGCGCTCCCCAATACGGCAGGGGTGAGGTAGCCAATTTGCCCACTTGTGGGCCACTTCTGATTTTGCCCCCTGCTCTACAGCGGTGGGGCTCCCCGATACGGCAGGGGTGAGGCAGCCAGTTTGCCCACTTGTGGGCCACTTCTGATTTTGCCCCCCGCTCTGCAACGGTGGGGCTCCCCGATACGGCAAGGGTGAGGTAGCCAGTTTGCCCACTTGTGGGCCACTTCTGATTTTGCCCCCCGCTGTGCAGCGGTGGGGCTCCCCGATACGGCAGGGGTGAGGTAGCCACTTTGCCCACTTGTGGGCCACTTCTGATTTTGCCCCCCGCTCTGAAGCGGTGGGGCTCCCCGATACGGCATGGGTGAGGTAGCCACTTTGCCCACTTGTGGGCCACTTCTGATTTTGCCCCCCGCTCTGCAGTGGTGGGGCTCCCCGATACGGCAGGGGTGAGGTAGCCAGTTTGCCCACCTGTGGGCCACTTCTGATTTTGCCCCCCGCTCTGCAGTGGTGGGGCTCCCCGATACGGCAGGGGTGAGGTAGCCACTTTGCCCACTTATGGGCCACTTCTGATTTTGCCCCCCGCTCTGAAGCGATGGGGCTCCCCGATACGGCAGGGGTGAGGTAGCCAATTTGCCCACTTGTGGGCCACTTCTGATTCTGCCCCCCGCTCTGAAGCGGTGGGGATCCCCGATACGGCAGGGGTGAGGTAGCCAATTTGCCCACTTGTGGGCCACTTCTGATTCTGCCCCCCGCTCTGCAGCGGTGGGGCTCCCCGATACGGCAGGGGTGAGGTAGCCAATTTGCCCACTTATGGGCCACTTCTGATTTTGCCCCCCGCTCTGAAGCGCTGGGGCTCCCCGATACGGCAGGGGTGAGGTAGCCAGTTTGCCCACTTGTGGGCCACTTCTGATTTTGCCCCCCGCTCTGAAGCGGTGGGGCTCCCCGATACGGCAAGGGTGAGGTAGCCAATTTGCCCACTTGTGGGCCACTTCTGATTTTGCCCCCCGCTCTGCAGCGGTGGGGCTCCCCGATACGGCAGGGGTGAGGTAGCCACTTTGCCCACTTGTGGGCCACTTCTGATTTTGCCCCCCGCTCTGAAGCGATGGGGCTCCCCGATACGGCAAGGGTGAGGTAGCCAGTTTGCCCACTTGTGGGCCACTTCTGATTTTGCCCCCCGCTCTGCAGCGGTGGGGCTCCCCGATACGGCAGGGGTGAGGTAGCCACTTTGCCCACTTGTGGGCCACTTCTGATTTTGCCCCCCGCTGTGAAGCGGTGGCGCTCCCCAATACGGCAGGGGTGAGGTAGCCAATTTGCCCACAAGTGGGCCACTTCTGATTTTGCCCCCTGCTCTACAGCGGTGGGGCTCCCCGATACGGCAGGGGTGAGGTAGCCAATTTGCCCACTTGTGGGCCACTTCTGATTTTGCCCCCCGCTCTGCAACGGTGGGGCTCCCCGATACGGCAAGGGTGAGGTAGCCAGTTTGCCCACTTGTGGGCCACTTCTGATTTTGCCCCCCGCTCTGCAGCGGTGGGGCTCCCCGATACGGCAGGGGTGAGGCAGCCCTTTTGCCCACTTGTGGGCCACTTCTGATTTTGCCCCCCGCTCTGAAGCGCTGGGGCTCCCCCATACGGCATGGGTGAGGTAGCCACTTTGCCCACTTGTGGGCCACTTCTGATTTTGCCCCCCGCTCTGCAGTGGTGGGGCTCCCCGATACGGTAGGGGTGAGGTAGCCAGTTTGCCCACTTATGGGCCACTTCTGATTTTGCCCCCCGCTCTGAAGCGATGGGGCTCCCCGATACGGCAGGGGTGAGGTAGCCAATTTGCCCACTTGTGGGCCACTTCTGATTTTGCCCCCCGCTCTGAAGCGGCGGGGATCCCCGATACGGCAGGGGTGAGGTAGCCACTTTGCCCACTTGTGGGCCACTTCTGATTTTGCCCCCCGCTCTGAAGCGGCGGGGATCCCCGATACGGCAGGGGTGAGGTAGCCAGTTTGCCCACTTGTGGGCCACTTCTGATTTTGCCCCCCGCTGTGCAGCGGTGGGGCTCCCCGATACGGCAGGGGTGAGGTAGCCACTTTGCCCACTTGTGGGCCACTTCTGATTTTGCCCCCCGCTTTGCAGCGGTGGGGATCCCCGATACGGCAGGGGTGAGGTAGCCACTTTGCCCACTTGTGGGCCACTTCTGATTTTGCCCCCCGCTCTGAAGCGGTGGGGCTCCCCGATACGGCAGGGGTGAGGCAGCCAGTTTGCCCACTTGTGGGCCACTTCTGATTTTGCCCCCCGCTCTGCAACGGTGGGGCTCCCCGATACGGCAGGGGTGAGGTAGCCACTTTGCCCACTTGTGGGCCACTTCTGATTTTGCCCCCCGCTCTGCAGCGGTGGGGATCCCCGATACGGCGGGGGTGAGGTAGCCACTTTGCCCACTTGTGGGCCACTTCTGATTTTGCCCCCCGCTCTGCAGCGGTGGGGCTCCCCGATACGGCAGGGGTGAGGTAGCCAATTTGCCCACTTATGGGCCACTTCTGATTTTGCCCCCCGCTCTGAAGCGGCGGGGCTCCCCGATACGGCAGGGGTGAGGTAGCCAGTTTGCCCACTTGTGGGCCACTTCTGATTTTGCCCCCCGCTCTGCAGCGGTGGGGGTTTCGGAACCTAGTTAAAAAAAAGTTTTTGTTTTTACTAGGTTTTAGAACCTAGTGAAAACAAAAGTTTTTTTTTTTAATAGCTTACTGGGCCTCCCCTTTTTCCTTTTGCCCTTCGTGTTTGCAATAGTGTCCTCCAAGCAAAGCTCTGCGGAAGGCACTGAGGCAGGCACGAAGAAATCGGCGACAATGAGTCCCGTGGGCACGGATGACACCCTTAGAATACGCATGCAGTGTACTTTTATTGCTTGGTTGTTTGTGACACTTTACCCTTGATTTGATGAAGGAGCTTACTCATCATTCATGGGTAAAGAGTCACAGACACAGGCTAAGTTGCAATGCATGCGGGGGACGGACAATCAAAATCTATGCCCCCCTATTATGGGCTGCTACACTCATTGGACTTTCTGGGGGTTACTTCACGCCTCCGGCTCGGCTCTCTTCCCTGCATTGTATGTTGTATGTTACGTTTTGCTTATGCACATGGGGTGCCCCGCCGTGTTTCTGTCATGACTCCTCCTAGGTATTGGCACCTTTCGATTCGTTTCTATTTTTTTCAGCTGTGTTTGCCCCCAAGATTGTTGTGTATTACTGGTGGTTCGCTCGGACAGCTTTGAGTGCGGACTGGGATGTTATGGGTGTGGCGTGGGTTGTGCGTGACTCATTGTGGAATGTGTCAGCTTTACCGTTGGGTCGTAGGGAGGTGTTGGCTGAGTCATGGGCGCTGCGTACTTTGAACGCGGCGTCCATTGATATGATCTATGCGCCCCCCTTGCTCGTGGCGCAGATTTATAATAAGCGCAATTCACATTGGGTGCTGCGCTTGTTGTTGGTTTCCCCGACACGTACTTTCTTGTGCCTCGTGTTCGATCCGCTGTGTTACAAGCCCTACATAGCGGGTGCAAACACCGAGGAGTTGGCAATAGTGAACCTCATTGCCGAACAAGAAGGCATTAAGGCAAGGGCGCAGAAGAGGTGGGACAAGTTTTTGGGTGAGTTTGGCAGTGTAGCTTTTGCTATAGCCCCCCTCTACTCCACCTTCCTACATCAGGACGACTTTGTTAGCTGCCATCCTGCCTGCCTTCTGATGCTACATTGCCTTTTGTCTAGGCGTGTTGTCAACGGTAGCATCCAACTTCCACAAGACAGATTGTGGTTGTTGCGTGAGATTGCACAGGTAGCTTTGCACTATCGCAGTTCTCCGCATGCCCCCCCTATTGAGACCACACCCAGTTGGGCCTTGGCACGGATGTATGCTACGCCCTATTGTTCACCCAGCCGTTCGTCGTGCTTTTTTTGCGACGACACAGCCCACATCACGTGCCCTGAATGTGGAGTTTATCAGTGTGCCGTGCATGCTTCCGGTTTCTGTTCCACGGAGATATGTGTGGCATTGCGCAAATGGAGAGTGCAATTTACTGCCACACTGGCATGCATTGTGTTGGCATTCGCCTTGGGTGACCGGCTTGTGGTTGACAAGCCGCCTTCTGTAGATGAGGTCCGTCCAAAGGTGGTGATCCGTGGTGAAGAATTTTTTGTTCCAGAGCATTACCCCAAAGATGCCTCTGGGAAATTGGAGTATGACAAAAATCTAATCAAAGAGTTGGAAGAAAAGACCACGGGCGTGATTCGCAACATGTGCAAGCACAACCCTCCCTCTGCACAACCCACCTACAAAGACAAGAAGTCGGACCTCATCTACAAGCGCGTGTTTTGCGACTTCATATAAAGCACACGTGTGTGCACCTCATATATGTATATATATATTTATGATATAAAAGCTCCTTCTTTTCTTGAGCCTCATTTCATTTTTGCTGACCTTGCAATACACGGTTTGGCCCGGGTGGGGCGCCACTTACACAAGTGGCCTGGAATAGACCAGGGGGCACCATGCCCTTAAACATAAATACCACCTACCGTTGACCCCCCCCCCATAAACTTGGTGTTTTTTGTTCAAATTCAAGTCCAAATTTGTCACTACCTAGTAACCTAGTGAGGGAAAATTTTTTAAAATTTTTGCTTTTTTTATCTAGGTTTTGCTACATTTTACTAGGTTTTGCTACATTTTACTAGGTTTTGCTACGTGCATACTAGGTTTCACCAAATGCCCACATTGATGTCTCACATCCTACGTGTAAGATCTCCAAAAAGTCCTAAGAAAGAAGCACGGGGCTTCTCATGCGATGCACTGAGGGCATTTTGAGCATCAATTTCCACTGATCACATCTGGTGTGATTTTCCACAGACAACTTTGCACCAAACATGCGAGTCATGGTTCGAATTGGCAGCTGCATACATGGAGTTTGTTTGCCCAACAATCAGTCTTGACCAACTCGAAGGCCTCATGATCAAGTGCATATGTGCGAAGCTGGGCATTGGTATGGTTGGGACAGGGTGTGTTGGCCAGACACGGTGAAAGTGGTGCACAGCTTTCTGCCACAGCAGTGCATAGCAGTGCGCTGCCCCACACGAGCACTCAGCCGCAGGAATGACCGGCACCATGCAGCCGTGCGTTTTGATGGTGCACACACCACACTGTTCAGCAGTACGCAGCACGTGCGCCAACACAGCAGCATACAGAGCCTCCATAGCACTTTCTGGACCACCCCAATTGCTACCTTGCTGCAAAAAAGTAATTTTTCTGCTGTTTTGTTTTGGTGTCGGGCAACGATGTTCTGCCCATCCCCACTGCTTGGCGTCAATCTGGACCCCAGTTCTCTAAGATACCTATTGATCGATGGTGCAGATTGCACCTGTGGACCCAGACCGACAAGGGGGAATGGAAGTGGTTGGATGCCGCGGCGTGAAACGAGACTGCTGAAAGCCGCACTGGCATGAGCGACAGAATGAAGTTGAGCCAACAAGCATCACGGGTGATTGTTCAGGGTTCTGACAATCAATTATCATCGTACAGGGCGCCCAGGGGGGGGGGGGGGGGGTTGTCAGCTGATAGCAAGCAGGCCCTGCCCCCCTCCAATGTTTTCGGTGCCACCAAGTCATAACCCAGCCAAGGCCCCTATGACCCTCGAAAATGGAGCAATGTTTCCGTAGCCAACGCAAAACGTCATCCCATTGCTCAGGTCCGCAGGCACAACAGATGTTTGCGGACATTTTTTGTCATTGGTCCATGCACAAACAACTCTGAGCCGGCGACCACCAACCAATCCTTGGCGGCCAACTGCCGGAGGGTGGAAGCCAGCTGCCAAACGTTCACCGCCAACCGGTGTCGGTCAAGCCTCAGCCGCTGTCAGTTGACTGACCAACTGCTGCTGGGAATCCGGCAACCGCCTGTACACACGGCCAAAGCTGCTTTTTTTTGTTCTGTTTGGTTGACTGACCTATTGCAATTGAGAATCAGGCAACTGCTTGCACGAACAGGCAATGCCTATTTTTTGTTCTGTTTTTTTGAGAGTCGACACTTGTCCTGCCACAGGGGCCCTGTGTGGCTTTCCATTGGCGTGAGTCCTCAAAACAGTGTTGCCTGTTCTTGCAGGCGAAGCACCGCCATCGACGAGGGAATTAATGGACAAAGAGGAATTGCAGGCGTTGGACAAAATATTCATGATGATCATGACTGGTGTGGCATCGCCAGAGTCCCTAAGAACAGATTGATGCTGACATTGCCTTGGGGGCACTGGAGCCTGCAACAGTGAGAAATTGGCATTGCTTCTTGCTAGTCTTGACACCGTCTCCCCATGTCTAAGTTTTTGTGGAGGGGCAGCATAGGGGAGGGTTGGGGCGCCAGGTTCCTGTTTTTGTTCAGCCTAATCAATAACCAAGGCTGTTGTAAACCTTTTTTTGGAGATGAGTAGCAAAACTTTTGGTCCTGAGAGCACCTTGGCTTTGGCCAGGGGCCTCTCGCTTCTCGATTTGTGGATGTCATGCCAGTTTTGGCAACACCCCCCCGTTTTTTCCCACTCCCTTCTGAAGTTATTCGCCTTTGAGTGGTTGCAATCTAGTAGTTCTTTGTAGGTGGCTGTGTTAAATCGGATAAGTCCACCAAAGGTTCCCCCTACACCTTTGCTTAGCTTACCATTATTTGGTCTTGCTCCCCTGCTTGTTTCAGACGGGGGGTCCTTTACCGTAGGAACTAGTTTTTTTTTGTTTCGGACTGCCCTCAAGGACCAGTTCCGAGGGTCTTTTTTCCACTGGTCCAACGCACGCCATTTTTGTACCCCTTTTTTGGGACCACCGAGAACGCAAGGGTAACATAGCTATTCCGCCCTCTTCTGGGCCCCGGAGAAGGTAGGGGGTTATGTAGCCAGTTCTGATTTTGTCCCCTTTCCAGGGGAACCCCCGAGAACGTAGGGGTAACATAGCCCTCTTGTGGGAGGAGCGGCATGTCATTGATGCTCATGCCGCAAGTGCTGCGCATTAGCGCTGGTTGCCTCCCGCCACCCCTACCGCCCCCGCAGAAAATCTCGCCCGCCAAGACGCCTCGTGTGCCACCAGTCCCCATGCAAAGGGCCATGGTGAACTGCTACTCAACGCTACATGCTGGCAAGGGGCACAAGTTCTACAACCGGTGGTGCTGCTTGGATAGCGTCAAGGCCAAGGATGGGTAGTGCAACTACAACAACGGCTAGGCGTACCAACGGCTTGGTGGTTTGATAGCTGGTCAAGGCCGCTGCCGAACGTGGGCCCGGGTCTTGAGGCACCAGAAGGTCACAGTTGTACTAGATCTTGGCGCTCAGAAGGGGGCAAAGAGTGAGCTGGTTGTGGTTTTTGTGCGGACTTTGGACGAAGAAATTTTCGTATGTATTTTTCTGCCAGGTTCTTTCTATTTTGCTCTCATTTGCCCTAATTTTCTTGAGTTATTTTCTGTGGAAACCGTTAGAGGCCTTGTGGACATGGTGCGACCAAGGGAGTGGAGCCACCGATAAGGATCCGGATGCTGCCAACGCCGAACTATGTGATGAGCCTGTGCGGAAGGTTTTTGAGAAGTTGGACATCGAGTGGAAGGATATTTAGATTTAGGAGTGCCTCGTAGCACTAGTCTCCGATGGAGCAGGCACCATGGGCGCTTATGTGGAGCGGCTAAATGCCGTATGGGAGACAGTGCGGGGGGAGCTAATCACTTGGGTCAAGCATGCGGCTCATTGCTTGATGCAAGCAAGTAGCATAGCGAAGGGAAGTGTCGATTTTTGGTACAATGCATTGGGTGACGTTGTGTCGTTCTTGGCTTGTTTCCACAAAACTAGTTCAAAAAGAATGCGCGGGTTGTGGTGCAAAAGCGGTAAGTGTTTTTTCTGGCATCGGCGGGTTGAAGCCATATTCCATGAGTGAGACATTGTTCTCGAGCACCTTCCTCCTATACCCCTGCACATTCTTGAGTAAATTAATCATGAGGTTAACCTTGGGCGTAGGGAGAAGGTTGAGGGCTTGTTGGCTGCTCTTTTGCACCCCCTTTTCGAGTTCATATCGGCCTTTTGTTGCAATGTTCTTGCTCCAATTTGTGCCGCTAGCAAGAAGGTTCAAGCGATAACGGGTGCACAAGTCGCCGCCGTCCAGGGTTTGATGAACTTCATGTTTTGCGCACCAAGAGTCACGTCATTCCAGGGGAGTGGGAGGAATCGTTGGGTGTTGAGGTACGGAGCTGCCCCATCAAGGGTAGCTCGATAAAGTTTTTTATTTGCACTTTGATCCAAGATGTGCAAACATACTTTCATCAATTTGAGTGGCTTGGTAGTATTCTGGTTGAGAGTTGGGTTGACTTGGGGGTGCAAAGTTACCGTGGAAATGGTAACTAAGTGATGGCCCCAAAATGTTGTTTTGGCGAAACAGTCTCTCAGGATTGTGCACCAAAAACCACTGTGAAAAATTCTTACAATAAGGGGTTCCATGGTGTCCATACCAACCTTTTGTGTTGCTCACAGAAGAATATGGGGTAGGTCAACAACCATGTCCAATTGTCGAAGATGTGTTCACAGGGGGTTTCAAAAGGGGTTTTTTTTGGCAAAGGGTTGCCTAAATGCACGTGGGTACATGTCCCGCCGAACAGTGTTGCACACCCGTTCTGCAACCGGTGCAAGGGGGGATTGTGTTTGGGCGGGTGCAAAAGGCGTTACCCGTTTGGAGGAGGTGTATCTATGTGCAAGATTTATCGGGCCCTCGTCCACTGTACGATTGCTGTACAATACCGCACCACACAGTCCCTTCCGTTTGCCCCCGTTGTAGGCCTACAATAGAATTCCTACCATGTTTCCACTACTGGCAGTAAAACAGTTCGCCATGTCCACCAAGCCTGACGTTGTGGTGTGTCGCTTCCGCCCTCGATCCTCTCGATCATCTTTGAAGTTGTTCAAAGAGTTCTGTTGGCGGGTTTTGGGGTTGATGCGCCACCATGGGGGGGGGGGGGGTTCTGAGAAATCCGATAGCGTCGGGGGTTTCCATAAATCCCCCCTTTTTTTTCAATGGTCTGTGGGGGGGTTTTAACGGTGTTTTTCGATGTAGACACACCATTTGTGCGAAAAAAATTTTGGTGGTATTCTTTTGGACTGCACATCCAAAGTTTTGTCCTTGCCCCCACTTCAGCCACTTTTGATTTTGTCCCTTTAGCTAGGGACCCCCCATAATGCAAGGGTGACGTAGCATTTCCGCCTTTTTTTGGACTCTCGAGAAGGCAAGGGCAGGGCGGTCTTTAGTAATGTCTATCCCCCCTTTTTGGGGATCCCCGAGGAAGCAGGGGTTACGTAGCAATTCCGCCCTCTTTTGGGGGCCCGAAAGTTGTGTTCCCTTTGCTGGGGACCCCCAAGAATGCAGGGGTTAGGTAGCATTTCCGCCCACTTGTGGGCCCCTAAGAAGGCAGGGGTGGGGTAGCCAATTTTGATTTTGAGGTAGGTACCTTTGATCAGAGCTTTTGAGCGCCAGATATCGCAAGACGAGGAGCTATACAAATGTTGTTTGTTGCGAGGTGCTTTTCAGCGGAGATCAGCAAGACGGGCCGCTATGCAAATGTCGTTTGTGGCGCAGTGAAGATCCTGCATTTGGAGCAAAAACCCCGGCCGGAGTGTAGCGCCATATTCTTTCTGGGGTGAACGCACTGCTTTCTTTCTTTCTTTCTTGTTTCTCTTTCCCACCATTGTTTGCGTGGCCCCTTGAGTTTGGGTTGGGGACTCGCAGTCCATGCTTTTTTGCGTGGCCCCTCGAGTTGGGGTTAGGGACTCACAATCCACGCTCTGTTGCGTGGCCCCCGGAGTTGGGGTTAGGGACTCACAATCCACGCTTTGTTGTGTGGCCCCTCGAGTTGGGGTTAGGGACTCACAATCCACGCTTTCTTGCGTGGCCCCTCGAGTTGGGGTTAGGGACTCACAGCCCATGCTTTTTTGCGTGGCCCCTTGAGTTCGGGTTAGGTACTCTCATTTTATTCCTCTTTGTTGGGAACCATCTCATGTGCGTACAATGTCTTGGAATCTCTTTTCGAAGGCAGTGCAACCCTTTTGAAACCATGTGGTGCACCCCTTGTGTTGGACAAAGAAGACGAATTTTTGGTGACCGCCCCGGACACCCAAGGAATGGAGCATAGCGATCCTACCGATGCTAGTTCCCTGGAATCCTGGCTGCAATGTCATGGTTCTGACCGACATCAAGCCTATGTCCCATGCACCAATGGGCACACCGTGCATGTTCCACAACTTGTCAATGAGTATTTCAACGGCAATGGTGAGCATGCGTCAACCGATCGGCTGCGGCGCACGGCACAAACTGCCCGGTTTGGTCAAACCGCCACGAAAGTAAACAATGTTGCATTGCCTGACAATTGCAATTGTGATGAGGACGCGGTCACTGTGGGTGCTAGTTTGCTTGCTCTTGTGACCTTCATATGGGGCTCGCAACGGACGTGTTCCGTGGTCACGTTTAGGTTGTCATGTTGCACCGTTGACGGGGCACGGGTTTATGGTACCACGAAGGAGGCGCTTGCGACAGGACATGCCATCCCCGTGACAGGTCATATTTTGCCTTTTGTCGCAATGACCAGTGATCCAACTTTGTTGCGTTGGACGGAACGGTTTGGTGCGGAATGTGAGTTTCGGAATGCGCATGTCGTTTTTTTTGGATGCCCAAATGGATGCCGATGGTCGTTGGCTCATTCCAGTGGGCACTTTGTCTGCCTTTGTGAAAACCGCAAAGGTGCCCAATTGTCCTCAGTTGCTGGTGTGGCACATACTAGCGTGCGGCCCGCGGAAGCAAGAGAGTGACGTTTGTTTTGTGGAGCGGCCATTGCTTTGGCAAGGATGCGATATCATGTGGTAGTGCACTTGCAGAAAGGAGAGGTGGTAACGAAACCCAGGATGCGTGGTGAGGCCGAGGCCCTGTGGTTTCGGTGGGTACACAACATGCACGTGTACCAGGTTTGTGCGCCGGAAAATAGTAGCACATGCCCGTGTGTGGCCCCATTGAAGGCTGCAGTGGCCATGCGCAAACAAGAAAAAATGCCCCCTGAATGTCCTATTCCCGGGTGCAGTGCCACCCTGTGGTTTTTGAACATCAAAACTCCCTTGGCACGGTGCCATCCAACCGTGGCGCCAAACACCGTTGATTTGACGGAATGGGTTGTAGTAAGCCAGGAGGATGAAAAAAAAGGGGGGCGAGCCAAAAAAATCCCCATGGTGATGAAGCCCAAGATAACTTTGAAAGTGGCAAAGGCGGTCGACAACAAGAGTGCATCCTTCTCCGAAGCCTCTCTTGGCCGCTCCGATAGGGAGTGGAAACCGAAGGACCATGCAAGCTCTGTGGAATTTGGGTCTTCCGCAGATCATGATTCGTCCAGCGGTGACGAGAGTTCCGCAACTTTCGAAGACGGCAATAGCTCCTCTTCTCCCTCATCTTCTTCCTCTTCTACCTCTTCTTCCGGGGTGGAAGTTGTCCCCCAAACGAAAGTTGTGCCGGGCAAGGGCACAAAGCGGCCCATCACCACTCCGAAGCAAAGTGCTAAGAAGCGTTGCACGGTGAAGACATCAAGGCGGAAGAAGTAGGCGGAGCTACATGCACACACACATCATCAACGGATACCTCCCCCTCCCCCTACACCTCCTCGCTCTCCCTCTCCTTCCCTTGTGGTAGCATGCACACTAGGAATGACAGGTGTTTCAACCCCCATGCTGCAATTCTAACCCCATGGCGTATTTCGAATGCCATGACCGCCTCGGAGACCCACGGTCCGGAGGTTTCTGGTACCCACGGCCGGAAATACCCAAGCCGATGAAGCCCTACCATAGACGTTGGTAGGGGCGGTGCGAATTGGCGGATCACACCTGGGCCGCATACCCAACTGTTCGAAGGTGCCCGACACTATGTATTTCATTGGGGGGGGGGTTGGGCGGCCGGCATGCCCTTCCCGCGGACAATACCCCCGAGCGGCGAAAAACCCCCTTAAACCCCCCCCCCCAACCTCCCCCCTTTTTTGAATTTGGCTCCGGGGGGGTTTTAAGTAGGATATAAGATTTCCGAGAAACCTCTCGCCCTCTGCACACTTGCAGGCAAAAGTCTACCAGGAATTTTGCCGGTCCGCCATCAACAACGTCTGCACATAGGTGCTCATCGGACTCACAGGTGGTCTCCATACTAAGAGACTACGCCACATGTCCAAGTCAATGGCACCGGAGGGCAGGGTGCAAGACATGGGTGTCTAGTAAAAGAACCACGACGTTAAGGGAGTTTGTACCGTTGGCGGTAAAACACTGGTGCCTTTGGGCAATCGTATTACACCAACGTATGGGGGAGTGATTGTATCATATAATGTGACAGTTTCACATATGTGCATGTACTACACAGTGCTGGTGGGACGCAATCAATTGCCGTGTATTCTGCTGCCATCCGTAGAACTATGTCTCAACTCGGAACACATGGATGCCCACACAATGGCGGGGAGAGGGAGGCCTGGCCCGCCATAGCCTTAAGGGCCTCCCGAGTTGCGTTGGCCGACCAATATAGTCACACACACACCCTTTCTTTCATGCCCTTCCCTTGACGCATTTCTCACCCCATGGTGTATTTCTAACCCCGTGATGCATTCCGAACCCAATGACTGACCTTGATGCATGTACCCATGAACACGTTCCATGTTGGTTGGTGTATGCTAGTAAGGAAACATGTTCCTTTGGCTATGGCTCCCGAGAGCCCAATTTGTTGTGCAAGTCTCCGTCGAGGTTAGGTTGGCTCTGGGGGTTTTTGAGGGCGAGGAACGCCATGGCATTGTCCCTTTTTTGTAATTTCATTAGTTTTGGGTGTAGAGCCACATTGGTGACTCTGGCTCCATTGTCATACGTGTTCTGCATGTGTTGCACGACCCCATATAAGTAGGTCACAACGTGGCGTGTCTTGCGCGCTCCTCACGTTTGACTCCAGCATTGTCCCTGGCGCCAATTTCTCTATTAATTGTATTCTCAGTGTTCTACAGCAATTGCGCACGCTTTGCAGTGCATGTGTGAGCTTTGTCTGCGAGCAAATGTGTCATTTCCGCCCAGAGCGGGACACCGCCGTGGCCTAGAGCGGCGTACCAGTGTCTTAAACATCCACGGCTTGCCCTACGGGCGGTGGTGTGGTGGCTCTGACTTGTGCTCGGCGCCAAGTGCCCGTTCAGCACGTTCTCAGTGTCCCTAGCACATGTGCAGGTATTTTAATTCCTTGTTGAGCACTCCGTGCCATGTTGCCCTCGTACCCCACTCAGTACCAGTTGCCCCACACCGAACTGACGGAGTGCGACCCCAGGTCGTGTTGTGACGTCACGAAGGACCAGAATGCGGCGGCGTTTTTTCAAGTGAAGCACCAGACATGTATGTTTGCAATGTTCAAGTTGTAGCCTCTCGTTGTGTCCCTTGCGGCGTAGTCCCGTGTGCATATCGTTGTCTACGTTCTGCGCGTTGCCTCTTCGTATGTCCCTAGTGACTACACGGCTTGTTTGCAGCCGGGTACCATGTGGGTGGGTCTCCGGCATGGAAGAAATTTACGACAAAAAGACCAAGACAAATCATTGGGTGCTCACACTAATGCAGGCCTACACCTACATGGTTCAAACAACCAAAGAGAAAGGCCGCAAGATCGAGGGCACAAGAGCACAGGTACGTTTTGGTTTTTTCCCGGCGTGGAGTTTTTGAGTATGATTCCTTGTTGTGCGTCCATGCGCGCTGTCCCCCACATGTCGCAAAACCCCTCCCCTCGAAATTTTTTCTTGGCTTGCCAACAGCTTAGCAATTTGTGAATTCCCCATGGACTCTTGGATACCCCGACCATTAGTAGATTTCTTAGGGCCCCAGTCCAAACTGGTTGGGCCAAAAACGGTGACTCATGGTAGACCATCTTCTAGAAGTGCTCGGAAATTTCGGTGTTGTCCACGGTTGCGGAAGTGCTCGCGATATTGCATGCAAGGTTGGAGGACGCTCGGGTACCGGAGGACGCTTGGAAATTGTGCTCGGAAATTGTGCTCGGAAATCCAGAAGACGGGCTGTCTTCGTTAGGTGCCTGCGATATTGCATGCAAGGTTTGCCACCTCTGTCGGAAGCGAAAGGTGCTTGGAATTTGCACAGAAAAATCTAAATGGGGGGCTGGCACGCAAGGTGTGATACCCGTGCTGGCAGCAAATGATGGTTCGAAGGCACCCACACAAATTGGATGGGGGGCTGGCATGCAAGGTCTCATAACTGTGTTGGGAGCACATGATGGTTGGAAGGCACCCACACAAATTAGGATGGGGGCCTAGCATGCAAGGTGTGATACCCTTGCTGGCGGCACATGATGGTTGGAAGGTACCCACACAAATTAGGATGGGGGGCTGGCATGCAAGGTGTGATACCCTTGCTGGCACCACATGATGGTTGCCAGGTACCCACACAAATTAGGATGGGGGGCTGGCATGCAAGGTCTGATACCTCTGCTGGCGGCACATGATGGTTGGAAGGTACCCACACAAATTAGGATGGGGGGCTGGCAGGCAAGGTCTGATACCTGTGCTGGCGACACATGATGGTTGCAAGGTACCCACACAAATTAGGATGGGGGGCTGGCATGCAAGGTCTGATAACCTTGCTGGCAGCACATGATGGTTGCAAGGTACCCACACAAATTAGGATGGGGGGCTGGCATGCAAGGTCTCATACCCCTGCCTGCGGCACATGATGGTTGGAAGGTACCCACACAATTAGGATGGGGGCTGGCATGAAAGGTCTGATACCTCTCCTGGCGGCACATGATGGTTGGAAGGTACCCACACAAATTAGGATGGGGGCCTGGCATGCAAGGTGTGATACCTCTGCTAGCGGCACATGATGGTTGGAAGGTACCCACACAAATTAGGATGTGGGGCTGGCATGAAAGGTCTGATACCTCTGCTGGCGGCACATGATGGTTGGAAGGTACCCACACAAATTAGGATGTGGGGCTGGCATGCAAGGTCTGATACCTCTGCTGGCGGCACATGATGGTTGGAAGGTACCCACACAAATTAGGATGGGGGGCTGGCATGCAAGGTGTGGTACCCTTGCTGGCGGCACATGATGGTTGGAAGGTACCCACACAATTTAGGATGTGGGGCTTGCATGCAAGGTCTGATACCTCTGCTAGCGGCACATGATGGTTGGAAGGTACCCACACAAATTAGGATGTGGGGCTGGCATGAAAGGTCTGATACCTCTGCTGGCGGCACATGATGGTTGGAAGGTACCCACACAAATTAGGATGTGGGGCTGGCATGCAAGGTCTGATACCTCTGCTGGCGGCACATGATGGTTGGAAGGTACCCACACAAATTAGGATGGGGGGCTGGCATGCAAGGTGTGATACCCTTGCTGGCAGCACATGATGGTTGCAAGGTACCCACACAAATTAGGATGGGGGGCTGGCATGCAAGGTCTGATACATGTGCTCGCGGCACATGATGGTTGGAAGGTACCCACACAAATTAGGATGGGGGGCCTAGCATGCAAGGTGTGATACCCTTGCTGGCACCACATGGTGGTTGCAAGGTACCCACACAAATTAGGATGGGGGGCTGGCATGCAAGGTCTGATACCTCTGCTGGCGGCACATGATGGTTGCAAGGTATCCACACAAATTAGGATGGGGGGCTGGCATGCAAGGTCTGATACCTCTGCTGGCGACACATGATGGTTGGAAGGTACCAACACAAATTAGGATGGGGGACCGGCATGCAAGGTGTGATACCCTTGCTGGCAGCACATGATGGTTGCAAGGTACCCACACAAATTAGGATGGGGGGCTGGCATGCAAGGTCTGATACCTCTGCTCGCGGCACATGATGGTTGGAAGGTACCCACACAAATTAGGATGGGGGGCTGGCATGCAAGGTGTGATACCCTTGCTGGCACCACATGATGGTTGCAAGGTACCCACACAAATTAGGATGGGGGGCTGGCATGCAAGGTCTGATACCTCTGCTCGCGGCACATGACGGTTGGAAGGTACCCACACAAATTAGGATGGGGGGCTGGCATGCAAGGTCTGATACCTGTGCTTGCGGCACATGATGGTTGGAAGGTACCCACACAAATTGGGATGGGGGCCTGGCATGCAAGGTGTGATACCCTTGCTGGCGGCACATGATGGTTGGAAGGTACCCACACAATTTAGGATGTGGGGCTTGCATGCAAGGTCTGATACCTCTGCTGGCGGCACATGATGGTTGGAAGGTACCCACACAAACTAGGAAGTTGGGCTTGCAAGCAAGGTCTGATACCTCTGCTGGCAGCACATGATGGTTGGAAGGTACCCACACAAATTAGGATGGGGGGCTGGCATGCAAGGTTTGATACCTCTGCTGGCGGCACATGATGGTTGGAAGGTACCCGTACAAATTAGGATGGGGGGCTGGCATGCAAGGTGTGATACCCTTGCTGGCAGCACATGATGGTTGCAAGGTACCCACACAAATTAGGATGGGGGGCTGGCATGCAAGGTCTGATACCTCTGCTAGCGGCACATGATGGTTGGAAGGTACCCACACAAATTAGGATGGGGGCCTGGCATGCAAGGTGTGATACCCTTGCTGGCGGCACATGATGGTTGGAAGGTACCCACACAATTTAGGATGTGGGGCTTGCATGCAAGGTCTGATACCTCTGCTGGCGGCACATGATGGTTGGAAGGTACCCACACAAACTAGGAAGTTGGGCTGGCATGCAAGGTCTGATACCTCTGCTCGCAGCACATGATGGTTGGAAGGTACCCACACAAATTAGGATGGGGGGCTGGCATGCAAGGTTTGATACCTCTGCTGGCGGCACATGATGGTTGCAAGGTACCCGTACAAATTAGGATGGGGGGCTGGCATGCAAGGTGTGATACCCTTACTGGCAGCACATGATGGTTGCAAGGTACCCACACAAATTAGGATGGGGGGCTGGCATGCAAGGTCTGATACCTCTGCTTGCGGCACATGATAGTTGGAAGGTACCCACACAAACTAGGATGGGGGCCTAGCATGCAAGGTGTGATACCCTTGCTGGCGGCACATGATGGTTGGAAGGTACCCACACAAATTAGGATGTGGGGCTTGCATGCAAGGTGTGATACCCTTGCTGGCAGCACATGATGGTTGGAAGGTACCCACACAAATTAGGATGTGGGGCTGGCATGCAAGGTCTGATACCTCTGTTGGCGGCACATGATGGTTGGAAGGTACCCACACAAATTAGGATGTGGGGCTGGCATGCAAGGTCTCATACCTCTGCTGGCGGCACATGATGGTTGGAAGGTACCCACACAAATTAGGATGGGGGGCTGGCATGCAAGGTGTGATACCCTTGCTGGCAGCACATGATGGTTGCAAGGTACCCACACAAATTAGGATGGGGTGCTGGCATGCAAGGTCTGATACCCTTGCTGGCAGCAAATGATGATTGGAAGGTACCCACGCAAATTAGGATGGCGGGCTTGCATGCAAGGTCTGATACACTAGCAGTGCCCTTGTCAAGCGCTTGCATGGCACGCCTAACTACTGGAGCAAATGGCTATAACGCAAAGTGGTTCAGGACGACCGTGTTGTCAAAGCAGAGAGCAGCTTCTTAGGTATGTCCCTGTCGTTCCACACGTACGCATTGCGTTCCTGTTGATCGTTTCGTTAAACCGATAGGGTTGTTCTGCTGCATTAGGGTACTATATGACAAAGAGGCCCGACTTCTAGCCACATCCAGCACGAGCACGTCGTCAACTATCCCCCCCACCTCCCCACGGAGTGCCACTGTAAATGCATGCAGTGTGTTCCGCTCCTGGGCTATACCCGTAATAGCCTTCACTCTTTCCAATGGTCTCAGGGCCGGCTCTGCTAATGCAGGGAGCCGCTTCTCAGGTATGTCCCTGTCATTCCACACGTATGCATGCCGCCAAAATAGGCCACCAAAATAGGCCACCAAAACGGGCCGCCAAAACAGGCCGCCAAGACAGGCCGTCAAAACAGGCCGTCAAAACGGGCCGTCAAAACAGGCCGCCCAAACAGGCCACCAACACAGGCCGCCAAAACAGGCCACCAAAAAAGGCCGCCAGAACAGGCCACCACGTCACCATTGGCGACGAGATTAGACTTGGCCAGTTTTTGCACCGCATTTCAGCACCCGCTGGGGATGCCTTTGATACCTCAATAGAGCCGCCAAAACAGGCCACCAAAATAGGCCGCCAAAACGGCCCACCAAAACAGGCCGCCAAAACAGGCCGCCAAAACAGGCCCCCCGGGGTGCGTGAACGTGCTGCCCTGCCTTTCCAACTATACCATTCCCTCTCTTCACAGGTGTTTTTTTTGACCGGAGAGCCCCTTAAATGCCGGCCGCGTCCGACGAAGGTGCCTATTGGTATGGCACTGGAGGGATTGGGGACCATGGAAACATATGATACTGTGGCTCACTGATGAGGTCCCTTGTCCGCCCAAGTCCAGGTCGGTTGTGATTCTAGAATGTGGTTCCTCTTGGTGGGTGCCGGTGTTGGATGTACTCCACCGTTGGCTGACTGCCTGCCATTTTTTCTGTCGTGCTTGCGTTGGTGTGTGTATACACGGTGACCTACCAAAGTGGCCTAATGGGGGGACAACAATTTGCATGGAAATTTGCATTTGTGAAGTAATGGGTAGAGCCCCCTCCCCCCCAAAAAAAAAGCAGAACCTACAATTTGCATGGGAATTTGCATTTGCGAAGTAACGGGTACACCCCCCCCAAAAAAAAAGGAGGACCTACCCCCTGGGGTTCTTTGTTTGTAGCAATGTCGTCATCTGCCAGTGACACGTTCAGTCTGAGCCCTGCCAGTGGCAGTGCGAGTGGTGGTGCCAGCTGTGCATCACCCGCTGGTGACTTTTTAGACATGGAGGACATCAACGTGGACGCCGTGCCCATGGAGGAGCGCCCCGATTACGTGTCGGGCGCGGAGCTGTAACGGGCCATCGCCCTTCTGTGCTTCACCCCCCACGCCGGCTGCTACGTGCAACCACACGTGCCACGCCTCTTTTTGGAGGCCATGATGCGTGTGCGTCTTTTCAACAAGCTGAAATCCAAGGATACGGTCCTCATGAGAGCCGTGAACACCTGGTTGGGGGTCCCGCGCCGCACTGCCGCCGAGGCAAGGGATGACACCACCCCTAGCCGTTACGTTGGCAGCTTTGGAAGTGTACCGACATCTACAAATCTGTGCACCCACCGCGAAAGATCGGGTGGAACCGCCAGATGGGGCCCCTAGGGAGCACAGGGAAAAGTGGGAAGCCCGGAAACTCCTCGAACAGCATCCCCCCGAAGAGCTCCCCATCCCGCCACAAGATGCTACGGAGCACGTCAAGGCAGCTTTTGCCCTCAACAAGGCCATCCGGCAAATGGCCTTCCACCATGCTCTGGTGCTTGCAGATGCCGATTCATGTCGGACACTATGCCAGTACTTCTGTCCATGCATTCAAAAAATGAGTACTTGAGATTTATTGTGTGCGATCCGTTTGCGGATATGCTTGGTGCCTCTGTGGTCAGTACGTCGGGCGCGCAAATTGTGGGGGTTCATGCCCCCACGTTCGATGTCGGCGAGCACGTCACCATTGACGACGAGATGAGACCTGGGCAGCGTTTGCGACGTGTTACGGCACCGGCTGGGGATGCCTTTGATACCTCAGTAGAGCCGATCGTGGAGACAGATGGGGGGCTGTACACAATTGAGTTCGCGCTTTGCCGCGCACCACCAGAGGGAGTCGTCGTGCGCAAATGGCCTGCCGAGGTTTTGGGCATCGCGCGGTTCTTTGAAAAGAGAGGTATCCCTAGGGTTAAGTATTTGTGGTGGTTTATGCTGCCTGAGCAGACCATCCCCTGATGATTCGAACTGCTTTGCAATTAGGAAGGCTCATGTTTTTAACATGTCGCGATGCCTTCCCTTCCTCCCGGACGGCCATCTGGATGCGGGCTGGGGGGACCTCCCGGAGCTGCTCGAGTTGGGCGATTTTGTTGAGCCCTACTGGCATAGCGATGCTGAGAAAGATTTGAACACGTTGCGGTCGCCCCAACCCCCTATTTTCTCCCCCCCGCCCCCAGCTCCATCACCACCGCCCCCGGTCCTGTTGTCGTCCCCCATACGCGGGCCACGCCTTGTGGCTGCCCGACCCCCCACACCACCACCAGTCACATTAGGAGACCCCATCACCCCCCGGAGACAATACTACCTCTCACGGCACACCCTTGCCGAATACCCGTCGGGGGAGCAGCTCGTGATGTTTAATCTTAGGAGGTACTCATTTGCAGTGGAGCGCCGAGGCCCGCTGCTTCTTTGGGAACAGGGGATGCGTGTGTCTCGCTCCTCGTTTGTGACGCGCAGTGAGGAACGTGCCTGGCGTCTCATGCGTAGGGAATACTACCTTCACCACCAAGCTCCTCCACCCCAGATCCCCCAGACCACAACACACAGCATAGAACCCATAGTCAAATCCCCTAGTCAGCCATCCCTCACGCAGCTGGCGGCACACCGGAGGACATCTCTGCTGCCTCTTCGGAACGTAAACCCCCAACCCATGAATTGGTAACCCCCCGTTGGCGCCACCCCCCCGCGCGCGGCCAAGAGCACTCCGCCCCCCCAAGGGATATACTACCCTCATGGACATTGCTAGACGGAGGGACGACAACCAAAATACCGCAGAAGGCCCCCCTCGAGCAAGACGTCGCATCACGTATTTTAACGTAGGTACTCTTCAGGGAACGGGCACGCAGGGGTAGCTGTTGTGCTCTTGTCCCGTGCGTGTGTGCAGCCTTTCCCCTTTTTGATGGCAAGGGCCACAGATGAGCCCAAAACGTTTTAATGTCGAGGTTTCACAAGGACAACCTAGCGTATAAGGTATGCTATCGGGCCTCAGGCAATGTAGGGTGCAGGGTGCAGGGTCAGCACTGTTCGTGTAATGGCCTGTGCAGACCATTCGCCAAAAGGACAGGTAGGAGACATGTAGGGGCCTGTGCAGACCATCCGCCGAAAAGGACACGTGGGAGACATGTGTAAATGCCGCCTGTGCAGACCATCCGCCGAAAAGGACAAGTAGGAGACATGTGTAAGAGCCCCTGCAGACCATCCGCAGAAAACGACAAGTAGGAGACATGTATAAGAGCCGGTGCAGACCATCCGCCGAAAAGGACACGTGGCAGACATGTGTAAACGCCTGTGCAGACCATCCGCCGAAAAGGACAAGTAGGAGATATGTGTAGACCATCCACTGAATTGCACCATCCTCTTTTCTCTTAGCCCGCGACGAACGTGGGGAACCCCGGGCAGCCGAAGCCCCCAGCAGCGCCGGAGCCCCACCCGAAGCCGAAGACGAAGCCCCAGGCCCACAGGCAGGCAACGCCGCCAAGTGACGACGACAACAACGCAGTGCAGCTGGTATGTGCCAGAACCACGTGTCGCTATTAATCCGTCAGAAAGGGGAGTACCATTGCACTCATGCAACGCCCTCAAGCCACCGTTGTTGCTGCCGTCATCGCCCTGGGCCATTGGGGGCACTGGGTGATCCAGTTCGCCCTGCTCACGCAGAAGTATCGTGACCGCGGGTGGGAATGTTGTTGACATCTTGCACCGGAGTCAAAAGAAGGAGCAGACCGATGGCTGTAGTGGAGCCTGCCGGCGATGGGGACAGTGCAATGGCGCTACACAAGCCCAGTCCCCCCACCGCTCTTTGTGGACACCATGCAAGAAGTCCTGGACAGACGGGGGTGGCCGGCGCTGGCGAACGCTGAGGTGGCAAAGCGGTACCTGGACCAGTTGTGGGAGAGGAATGTTGAGGACCCGTGGGACGAGTGGGACGCGCAGTGTGAGCTGTATGACGAAGGGGCCGACGACATGATCAGCTACAGAGCAAAGTTGCCGCGGAAGCTCAGACCGAAAGAAGCCAAAGCGCAAGGAGAAAAGGAGAAGCGCCCCAAGTACGCGCAAGGCCGCCGTGTCACCCTTGGTCCCCGGATGCTGACCGCGAAGCAGAAAGCCGACCTCCACAAGCAAATCGCAAAGACACAGAAGGACATGGCCAGGGCGCCGGCGCGCCTCGGCGAGCTGCGACCCAAGGTGGGGAAGGCGAACGCGATCTTCCGAGCATCAAAAAGGTGGGCACCAAACGACAAAAAGACTAGAAAGATACGAAAGCTGCCGCCACCCCTTAAGCCACTAGAAAGAGTGCAGGCTATCACGGGTATAACCCAAGAGCGGAACACACTGCATGCATTTACAGTGGCACTCCGTGGGGAGGGGGGACAGTTAACGATGTGCTTGTTCTGGATGTGGCTCGAAGTCCGGCCTCTTCGTCATATGTTACCCTATTGCAGCAGAACGGCATGCCCTGTAAACGCGTGACGGGGGCGCAAGCACTGGTGGCCAATTGTTTTTATGTGTCCATCCAGGCTGCGTTTGTTTTGCTCAACACGGACCACTGTGTGTGCTTCGAACGCCCTCCACCCATGCGCAATCTGACAATGACTGTACGGAACTGTGCAGACCTGTTGCAGAACACAGCCAACTGGTTCCGCACACTACCAGTCCCTCGGGGCTCAACGTGGCACCGCGAGGTAGCAGACGCCTTGCATGTTCTGGCCGCCCACAAGTCTTCTTATGTCCCTGTGACCAATGAGGTGTTCCCTGCCGTTTTGGCATACAGGCTGAAGGAGTTTGCCACACTACACCCTTGGTACAGGTTCTTGCCCCAGCTCGTGGATGACCTCTGGGGGCGAAATTTTTCCTGTGTGGACCACCCACACTTCGTTGTCAGCGCCCGGCACAGCGTCCGGCCTGGGTTGACGTCGACCCAGCAATTCGACGACGCCTGAGCGGCAGCTGTTTGGAAACAACAGCAGTATTATTATTTTCATTATTATTCTAATATGGAGTGTCCACCATGGGCTGGGTGGACTGAGTGGCAGCTCTTTGGGCAGCGGTATAATTACTTTCATTATTATCATACCATGGAGTGTCCACCTCCACCATGGGTTGGGCCTGATCGGACACGATCAATGATGCAACAGAGTGTTGTCCTGTGCCAATGATGGGTCATGGGTGCACGACGGGTAAAAAGGGTACAATGAAGGACACGTAGGAGTGATCTGCAGACCATCCGCCGAACGGACAAGTAGGAGAGCCTGTGCAAACCATCCGCCGAAACTATATGCCGACCATCCGCCGAAAAGGACGCCGAGGACGTAGGGAACCTCTGCAGACCCTGCGCCGAAAAGTAGGAGATATGTAGGTGTAGACCATGTGTCAAGCCTGTGTAGACCAGCTGCCGAGACGGAAGGACAAGTAGGAGAGACGTGTCAAAGCCTGGAACAAGTAGGAGATATGTATTGGAGACCATTCGCCGAAAAGGACAAGTAGGGGAGCTCTGCAGACCATCCGCCGAAAAGGACAAGTAGGTAATGGTCTGCGCAGACCATCCGCCGAAAAGGACGCCGAAGAGGAAAAGTAGTGGAGCCTGCAGACCCTCCGCCGAAAAGGACAAGTAGGAGAGACAGCAAGTAGGCAAGACCAATGTGTAACTAGACAAGGATGCGTAATGGCCTGTAGGAGACATGTGTGAACCCTTCGGAGAGATGTGTGCGGAAAAACCTGTCTTCAGCGCCTTTTCATATGTGCCTTGCCCACTGGCAGATCCGCCTCCGGTACTCCATCGCGCATCATCCTTGCGGACTTGCTTTGGATTCTTCGGGAATCGAACCTACGATCACGGAACACAAGCACATGTAGCAGACCACTAGACCAAGCACGAAACAATACCACAGTACTGCAAATGTCGTTCATGAACTGATGACATTTGAAGAAACAGACCATCCGCCGAGTAGGGCAGGACACCTGCCCAAATGGCATGTGCAGACCATCCTCCGCCGGAAAGGACAAGTCAGAGTGTAATGGCCTGTACAGACCAACCGCCGAAAAGGACAAGTACGACAAATCGCCTGAGCAGACCATCCGCTGAAAAGGACAAGTAGCAGCCATGTGTAATCGCCCCGTGCAGACCATCCGCCGAAAAGGACAAGTAGGACAATTGTGTAATTGCCTGAGCAGACCATCTGCCGAAAAGGACGAGAGTCATGTGTCAACAACTGTGTGATTGTGTGCTTGTGTCAAGCCTGAAAGCATGAAAAAGACAATAATGGCATGTGTAGACCATCCGCCGAAAAGGACAAGTAGGAAAATTGTGTAAACGCCTGTGCAGACCATCAGCCAAAAAGGACAAGTAGGAGATGTGTGCAAACGCCTGTGCAGACCATCCGCCGAAGAGGACAAGTAGGAGACATGTGTAAGCGCCTGTGCAGACCATCCGCCGAAAAGGACAAGTAGGAGACATGTGTAAGCGCTTGTGCAGACCATCCGCTGAAAAGGACAAGTAGGAGACATGTGTCAGCGCCTGTGCAGACCATCCGCCGAAAAGGACAACTAGGGGACATGTGTAAGCGCCTCTGCAGACCGTCCGTCGAAAAGGACAAATAGGAGACATGTGTAAGCGCTTTTGCAGACCATCCGCCGAAAAGGACATGTTCCCTCCTGCAGATGCATCGATGCCATGAATTTGTTGTGAACCACATCATGTGGTACGTTAGCGGCAGCTGCACTTGGGAAGAGGCACTCCGGCAGTTGTGGGGTCAAGGGCATGTGCATCGTGATGACGTGTGCTGTCTCTTGGAGATGCCGAATGCATATGCCGTTGCGCAATGGGAAATCGAAGACGTCCTGCGCGCGACGCAAGGCGGCCCAAGTGGCCTTACTGTACGCCACCGGATCTTGCGGCACGTGCCCAATGTAGCACCCCCCCCGCCCCCCCCAAGTGCCCCCCCCCCCCCCGCGTAGCAGTGTGGTGGAAGCACGGCATGAGTTGCGGTTGTTAAGTCGCCTGATGCAACGGTTGCGTGCCCTAGTCCCAGACCTCCCTTGGACTACGGGTAACCTGCACATGGAGGAGGCAATCCAGATTCCCAGTGTAGACCGCCGGTTCAACACCGGGTCCCTACTCCTACAAGTCCGCGGCCTTCTACTCAAACACCAGGGCCCAAGGCTCGTCCGCAACACCCCCTCCCCCTGTAGAAGCTACCCTGCAGGTTGTATTGTTTTCTGATGGCTATGACCCCCGCAGCAGAAGCAACTACAATGTTAAGGTTGCCATCCTGGATTCGGCAGGTCAGCTTTTTGATCCTGTTGAGGGAGTGCCTTCTGCCACCTCCCTCCTAACATGGCGTGAACTCCCCCGTGCTGACCGGGCGGCCCGGGCCGTGAATGGGCGCGTCCAGGAGATAAAAAAATTGCACGCCACAACGTTCAGGCTTCCCAATGTTGTCGCCGGCACGCGCCAGGTTGTTCAGCTCAAGCTACAGTTGCGCTTCCTCATGGCCGACCATCACCAGATGTGGTCTGAGCTGCAGAATGGACAGGGTTGTTGCTCATGCCAATGGGATAGAAAGAACCATCTTGCCAACCTTTTCACTACAGCGCCACTTCATTCAGACGGCTACTCTGTGCGTCTGGCTCGGTTGTCGAACTTTAGCCCAGGTACAGGCAGTCCAGCTTGTACTACATAACATTAAAGGCTTTGGCAGCCGAATAGTAGGGGTTGTGGGACGCACACTGCCCACTATCGAGTCGTGCACGTTTCTGTTGCTTGTGGTAGTTGTTGCTCGCCGCTATGAGCTAAAAATGGATCCACACACAAAACAGGGCCAATCCAAGACGCGGAGCCGCTTCCGTTCAGGGTTGTCACTCACGGGGCGAGAGGTCCGCACACTGTTCCCAATGGTTGTGCAAACAGGCAAATTGCCCTCCCCCCTCCATCAATTGTTCCTGAGCTGCTGTCATATCATATCCCTGTTGTATGGGACCAAGCACATGCCACCATGTGTATGGTCCACACGGGGTAAAGTGCATGTGTATTTAACCCTCCTCATCACTGAGATGTGTGACGGGGGTAGCACATGCACGTTGTACGCACATGGGATGACGCACTTTTTTGATTACCCGCGTCTTCCTGTGCACGTCCAAGACGATTGGGGGGAAGCATGGCTCGCAGTGGCCAAGCGCTTTGCCGGGGTCACCAGCACGGAGAATTCCGAAAGTATCCGGGAGACCCTCCAGCATGAACATTACGTGCAGTTCCTGAAAAGGGTAAAAAAAAGAAATCGTGTGGAGCACTTGCACCTGGAGGTGTGGGCGATTCTGGTGCAGCCTTGTACTGTTCTCGCCACTGAGTGTTGGCGTGACGTGGTGGTGCGCATTCTCCAATGTGGTGTTGCAACTGGTGGCTGTTTCTACGCAATGGACGTGGCCACAGAATCTGTCAAACTAGGGTTCCCTGGGTCAACGTAGCCAAGTGTTGATGTCTATTGCATCTGCGGCCTGTGCAGCACCCAGTTGCCCCGGTTGCGCCACTAGATCCCTATTAACTGGGATGTGGTTGTTTTCTGGCCGGTCCTGGGCTTAGGCAGTCTTCGCACCTTCAGCTCCCGTAAAGATCGACGACACCAAAAAAAGCAGCCGGGCCCTGCCGTGGTCGAGGCTGCGGGTAGCGATTATGCCCCTCCTAATACATGCGAGGGCCTGCCAGCCCGACGAGTGATGCCAGTCCGCCAATGTCGGTTGGCCCAACCAGTTGTGTTGGACCCTAGCGCTTCAGACTTGGATGCACAGAGCTCCTCATCCGATAGTAGTGACAGCCAAAGTGAAAGTAGTGGCAGCAGTGGCAGTGACAGTTCACGAAGCAGATGTAGCAGCAGCAGCGACAGCGACACCCAAAAAGCGGAGCCGCGGTCACCACCTGTGCCCAAGCCCAACCCACAGTTTGTTAGTGTTCCTCGCACACTGGGTGCCACCCGTCCACCACCCTGTCCCAAACCTAACCCAACGTCTGGCACACTGGGTGCCACACGTGGGCCGCAGGCACCAGCCTGTCCCAAGCTTGCCTCAATGCCTGGCCCCATTTTTGGTGACCCCCCTGCCATTAGTTGCCACCGAATGGTTGATGTACTGATGCAATCGACTGGCACAGTAGCTCTGCTGCACCAATTGAACGACCTAAAAAATTTCGGCGCAGTGCTGATGCATCCAAGCCAAAGCCCAAGCCGAAGCCAAAGCCATCACCAGAATATATCTATTTAGATTAATTACTATCCTGCCCAACCACTGTTCTGCTGCACCACTGTCCATTTTATGGGTGGAGGGGGGGGGGGAACCCGGCGCTCCGTGAGTCACTCCCGCGATCGGGGACTTGTGATTGGCCACGCGTGGCCTTGGTAGCCGGGGCAGCTTCTCTTTGAGGAGTGGCGGAGCAACGTACATAGTTGGAAATTTTTTGAAGTTTGGTGCTTTTGTGCTCGTTTGTGTGTGTGCTTGCTATGCCACTAAGGAGACGTCTGAATGTCACAACGAATGGTTCCACTTGGGAGCGTCAGACACACATTCCCTCGTCCCACAGAAACAGCGGGCCTCGGCGCTCCACTTAGTACCTCCTAAAATTAAACACCACGAGCTGCTTTGTTGAAGTTTGGTGCTTGTGTGCTCGTCTGTGTGTGCGCTTGCTAGGCCTACAGTTCCGTGTGTTCTGCAAGAGCTTTGCACAGTCCCGTACGGTCATTCACACGGTGGTCCATGCTGAACAAAACAAGCGCAGTATGTATCACTGTATATATAGCATATATACATTGTCCGGTTCTCTTTGAGGACTGGCTGAGCATTGTATGATATGATGTGTGTTTTGTTCGGCGTCGCGCGTTTTTGGCTGTGCGGCTTGTCCTCTGTTCCGTGGCATGCATGCGTCCCTCCGGACCGTGCACTCTGCATGTGTCCCTCTGGACCATGCCTTACTGGTATGTGTGTGGTGCGCGCATAATGCAGTGCACTGTTTGGCTTAGTGCTTGTGTCCTTGTGTGCTTGTGTGCGCCTTTGCTGTGCTATGGCATGGAGGTTTGTCTATCAAACGCGGCAAGTCGGCGAGTGGTCCCCACTTTGGGACGCAGATCGCCAAGCCGCGCCCGCGCCTTGCCCATGTCCTTCTGTGTCTTTGCAATTTGGTTGTCGAGGTCGGCTTTTTGTTGAGCGGTCAGCATCCGTGCTCTTGTCTTGTGCCTTCGTAACCTGGTGCTCCGTGAGTCAGTCCCACGGTCGGGGACTTGTGATTGGCCACGCGGCGCCGTGGTAGCCGGGGCAGCTTCTCTTTGAGGAGTGGCGGAGCCATGTACATAGATGGCGTTCTTCACCAACGCGCTGCGGCTTGAAGAACCGCTTGGAAAAATACAGCAAGGTTTGCCGGCCGTGGGGGGCTTGTGCTATTGGTACACAGTTTGCTGGCAGGGGGGGCAATTGCATGTGCGCTTTGAAAAAAGGTTGAGGGAGGGGGCACCACGGCGTGCTTGGAATATTTGCTTGGAAACACGGACAGGGGAGGTGGTGCCACGGGGTGCCTGCGATACTGCTGCCAATGTCGGTGAGCCCTGGGAAGGGGAACGAGGTTGGAATATTTGCTTGGAAACAGGGACGGGGGAGTTTGTGCCACGGGGTGCCTGCAATATTGCTATTAACGTCTCGGTGAGCCCTGGGAAGGGGAGCGTGCTTGGAGTATTTGCTTGGAAAAAGGGACGTGGGAGTTGGTGCCACGGGGCGCCTGCGATATTGCGACCAATTTTTCGGGGAGCCCTGGGAAGGGGAACGTGCTTGGAATATTTGCTTGGAAAAAGGGACGGGGGAGTTGGTGCATTGTGGTGCCTCCGATATTGCTACCAACATTTCAAGAAGCTTTGGGAAGGGGAGGATGCTAGGAACACTTTAAAGGAGGTCACTGTTGCTGCTCATGTTGTGCGAGCGATGGCACAACCTAAGAATGCAGTGGAAAACCCCCTGCAAAATACAACCAGTAAAATGGAGCATTTTGGTCAGCAAAAGAACATTTCAAGGTAAGGGATTTTGCGACATGTGCTGCACTTCTCTACAGGGCAGAGTGGCCATCATCGTCGACAAGATCCGTGCTGGATCATTCTTGGGTTTTGTCCCCGATCAACTTGAAAAGGTCCATGCTCTGCGTGTTCCGGGCATTTCGGGTGCTGTCTTTGTCCCTGTCCCTGGAGCATGTATGCGTTTTGCGCCTCGCGCGGGTTGTCTCCGATAGTGTCGCTGGTGCCGTTTTTCCCGTTGTACGTGTTCTTTGCGTGCTGCACGGGGAAAAAAAGGCATAAGAAGGAGAAAAAGGAGAAGTAGAAGCAAGAGGCAAAAGACAAGAGCAAGGTCAAGGTGGTAAAGGAAGACAAGAGGGAGGAGCGAAAAGAAGAAGCAAAGGCGAAGAAGAAGAAGAAGAACACGGGGGAAAGGAAAGGGGAGGAGAAGAAGGACCTAAAAGGAAAGCTGAGGAGGATCGTGGCGGAGTATGATGATGCTACTCCAAAGATGGTGCAAGAGCTCAAGGCGGGGTCGGCGCGGATGGCTGCTCTCCCTGGTCGCGCCCCACGCTCTACACCCCTAGAGGTGAAGGATGAACTGCCGTCATCATGTGGAAGTGCAAGCGGCAGCAGCTCCAAGAGTGGCAACAGCAACAACAACACGAGTAGCAGTAGTGGCAACTCAAGCAGTAGCAGCGAGAGTCAAGACAGTGCTCCAAAGAGCCTACTACATTACAAGGGGGCCCTATAGGCTGCAAAGACGGAGGCACTGCAGAAGGAGAAGGAGAAGGTGAAACCCCATTTCCTAGTGCAGACCCATGGTCGCCCGCCAAGCAAGCTCCGCGCTCGCCAAACAAGGCAGGAGAAGTTCACAGGATCGGCACAGCATGTGCGACCCATCGATGTCCTCAAGAGTTTCTTCAACAACGAGTACGGCTACTCGCTGGGAACTTTCGTCCACCACTACAGGAATATCATCGGGCACGTAAAGTCAACAGCTGCGGCTCAAGGTATGTGTGTGCACTACGTTCAGCGCGTCGTGCATGGAGGCTCTGGTTGTGTCCCCAGGGTAAGTCGGTCGTGTCCGGCGCGAAGAAAGCGTTGCGCATGTCATCTATGTATGTCCCTGGAGACCTTCGTATCGTCGAGTGCGCATTTCGTGTCCTGCAGTGCGTCAAGATCTCAGCCTCTACCAGCACAATACTAAGCCGCGGTGAGCCCCGTACGATCCAAGCCGTGCTGTCCTATGCAACGAAGAACTTCAGTTGGGTCACGAAGGCAAGGGAGCATTTCCAAACGTTGTACCCAACCGCAGAGGCAGAGGGTGCCGGCAGAAGTATTCTTCGTCGAGTTGGCGATTGCATCAGTGGGGGCGCGGCCGCCAGGGAGTTCGAGACGGAGAACCCCAAGTCGAAACCACAGGGTATCGCACCGGCAATCCTCTCTAGACGGAAAGCCCGGGGTGTACTGGGCACGCGGGAGCGGACGTCGAGGGCCGAGGTCCGAGCCGTCGGACGTCTCAGCCTTCCACGTCAAGGATGTGATCGACATGGACATTGACGAGTTAATGCAAAAGTACAACCACACCCTCCGTGCCGCTGGGCTGTTGAGCTACATGCTCGAGGCTGACCACGGGGTAATAGAGGAGCCCGAGCAGAAGACGTGGACTCTAGTGCGGCAGTCGGAGTTCCAAGTATTTCAAGCGTGGAAGCGCCACAAGGTTTGGTGCTTTTTGCGCTGCCTATGTGATACACGTTGTCTCTTCACTTGTCCTTGGCGCCTCTCTTGTTTGTTCTGCGTGTTTCAAACGTTCCGACTGCTATCTCTCGTTTTGGCTCTAGGGACACAAACGGTGTTCACCGCGTTTACTATGTATTCTATGTTATAGGCTATGCCCCCGCAGCTGCTGCCTATGCCACAATATCCTCCGCAGTATGCGCCGCAGCACCCCCCGCGGCCTCCCCCCGCATGGGGGACGTCCGCCGTACGGGCAGCAGCAGCAGTAATAGGAGCCGGATGCACCTCGGGACCGCGAGGAAGGGCCGCGGGACTACCCCATGAAAACGGTGGCGGATTTCGCGGACTGCTCTAGGACCCCCAAATGGGACCGGGACCGAACGCCAACGCCTTAGCAGCACCCCCATCCACCGCTCCAACACCAATGCCCTCCAATGCAGCCGCACCACTAGGAAGCCCCCCCGCCGGAGGGTCAAGATCCGTTGATGGACGAGGAGGAGAACGTCGGAGCCGGGGAGGAACCAAAGACACATGAGTCGGCGGACCCTACTGGCGATCCGGGTGACAGGTGCGTGGAGAACTTGTGACGCGTATGTCACGCGTTCTCCGCGTCGTCTGCCACCGTGTTCCCGACGCCGTCATCTCGTGTTCCGCGCACTGTCTCTCCGTGTTTCCTCGGTGACTGCGTACATGTCCCGCGCGCTCCACACAGCTGTTGAACGTGGTTTTGATGATGAAGGAGTCTGGGGTGCGGATAAGGACAGCACCAAAGAATTGGACATGTACACACAGCTCTTTGAAGGGGAAGGGGAGGGTTGGACAGACCCAGTTGAGGCAGGTGGACGACAGTTGTCCCAAGCATTGTTTTTCAACACCCACACCGCACCATCACCGTCACAGCCTGCTTTCACACAACACACGCCACAGTGGTGGCGGCGCTAACATCATTAATGGCAATTGCAGCCTGATATCTTATGGTCCCTGTGGGCCCGCTTGTTTCGACGATGTCTGCCACTAACGCACCCGGACTGTCATTCTCAAATCGTTGCTTGGAAAAACGCTGTTTCCCTGCGTTCTTCGTGCTCTGCGTGTTACGCACGTTGGTGCATTCTGTGTCTCCGGCGTCAGGTGAAGTTGTCGTGCGCCTTAAGACCGTTATGGGCGTTGTTTCTGTTGAGGGCTGGAGGGACATTTTTAGTGTCCCGCGCGTTCTGTATGTTGTGCAGCTAACATAGTCCAACTGCTAAGCACCCCCTTCGTGGTATGCACAGCTCAACAACATGCCGTCATGGGAGAGGCTGAAACTTGGACTCCTACCGCGTGTCGAACGTGCCGCAAGTGTGGAACATGGTGTTCGACCACAAAGATCAAAACTATGGGTCTTTTCCCTAGATGAGATTTGGGAGTATATGCTACGATGCGTATGTGGCCTACAACGTGCAATCCTACTGGAAACCACCCATCGATCCCTGCTCCCATGGGTGGAAAAGTGTGTTGTGCGTGACGTGCACGACGTCCCCACGGGGCGGGATCGTTGTACGACGCAAGCAACGTGTTGCTAGGCTGGCCGTGCCATTGAGATCCCTGTAGGACGCATTGGACACACAGATCGTGTCTCTAGGCCCCATGGGCAATGTTAGAGGTAGCACTCTACATGCATACAGCATGTGCGATATGTTGCATGTGTGCTACAATACCAACACGTGCATCCCACTGTGCACTTACAATGATTTTCTTACGTGATTGGAAATGGTATGTCCCATGCATCTACTTGGGAACGGTACGTCCCATGCAGGTAGACAGGATATGGGACAAGAGCCACGTTGCATACAACACGTATATGGCGTCCCTACTACCCGGGGAAATCTACTACTGTCTACAACGGTTATTATGGACCGATGAGACAGATTTGATTGAGGAGTGCAATGCCACATGCAGCGTTGCATGCGAAATTGGTTGGGTGGTTTGTGGGGACAAGACTGTCGTTCCCCACACTGGTGGCCGGTGCCTGGGGCTACGGCAGTACATTGCCCTTAAGCCCCATTCTACGGGCATCACATGATGCATCCTTGCGGACAATGGGGGGGCTACGTCTTCGACGTCTACCTCTAAACTGGGGTCGCGACAAGGGCGGCCGCTTTGGGTCATGTTGCGGCAAGTATGACGCCTAGGGTATCATGTGCCTATGGGCGAAGATAATCTCGGAGTCCACGGTTCTTTGTGTTGATGGCTTGTTCGGAAGTCAAAGGCTTGGCAAGGACCCCGCGGCCCAACGCCGGCCGTTTCTCATGCTCTCAAAGCGTGATAAGCCAGATGCCGGCCTTACAAGGGCGGCCGCCCTTACCCAAGAGGGCGACGTGGCACGGGCAATTGTGGCCGACAAGAAATATGATTTTGCCCTCTACAAGAACCCAAAGGTGGGACACAAACCCCCATGCTTGGTCCACTTCCTTACCAATTGTTGGTATGGAGAGGACGTGCCCAACGACCGGAGAGGGAACCCTCTCACTCCGGTCGTAGCATGTTGTTGTGCCCCTGTTCTCCCGTGCCGTAGATGGTACCAACCAAATGGCGCTGCAAATGTGCCAACCGTGGAGGCAAATGACGTGGAGCCACGATGTGCGTGCCTTCATGGTGTGTTACCCGGCCGGGAATGCCTTTGCCACCACCAAGGGATTGGGGTTGGTGGACGACAAGACCACAATGAGGGAATTCCAATGGAGCACCCTCAAGTAGCGGTACTTTAGCGGCGCAGTGTTCAACAACACAACCCCAACCGCTGCGGTCCCTACGCTGCATGCACCGAAGCGCTTCGCGAGCCGCCTCTTGTGCACGCATTGCCGCAACGGGACTACGCGTTGGGCGTGCGGGGCGTGCAAGAAGCACATGCACATCAAGTGCTTTCGGAAGGCCCATGACGTGTAGTCTGTCATGGGCGTGACGGAGCGAAACGAGGGGGTCAAGGCGGCGGCGGCCTCTACCATCCCTACCCATGGGACCACTGCGAACGTTGGTGGAACAACTCTGTAGGCTGTATACCCAGCTGTGAGGACAGGGGCCTCGTGCCCCCCCTCACACTGGCACTCTGCTACACAACACGTCGTGCGCGTCGCACGCCTCGCGCGCGTTTTGCATTTGTGGCTCTCAATGTGTCCGTAGAGCCCTACGAATTGTTCTCGGCGTTGCGGACGTCGTGTGTGTCGTAGAACGTTGTTTCAAATTTGTTCTCAACACCTACAACATTTCATGTGTCTCTCGTCACAAATGCCGTACCGTAGCCAAAGGAATATGTATGTACCACGTGCTTGATTACACACATCCTCAAGACGTGTGGTGTGGAGTTCAGCAGACCAGGAACGTTAAGCTTGGGTAGATGATTTCAACAAAGCCCGGTACTCCAAAAACCCCGCCACTCAACGTGACGTATTGTTGTCAACAATTTATTCCTGGCGGTAGTTTGAGGGGACATTTTGCGGGGCACCCACACCTATCTGCCTATATAGTGATGTGGCTCGGCATGTTAGCAACACGCAGGACACTTAGGTGTCCTTTACGATCTTTGCAAAGCGGCTTGTGCGCCAGGGCATGGGTTTTGAGGAGGTGCGGTGCCGTTGGATATTCGCCGCAAGAAGGTTGAGGTCACTCCATGGTACCCCTTAGCCATTCTAGATATGCCTATCTCCTCAACCTTTGGGTTTCATTGGGTCATGTATGGCATGCTTTAGCTAGCAAACAAATGTTCCACACTAGTGTTACCTATGCTATGCAACACCACAATTTACTACAACTACGGGAAAATGTTGTACAGCTATTGGACATAGCCACTTCCGTTGCGCCATGTGTATGGCTCCGTCTGTCCTTTGTTCGGAATCCGGTATCGGTATAAGTACCGTGTTGATTACGGGTGCAGATCTTGCCTGTCGTTCATGGTGGCAGTTGAACACGACGGGTTCCTACAAAACTCAAATCCTTGCCTTATTTGTAAGGAGCGTATTGTTTTGGCGGTTTACCTTTCCCTTCCCGGTACATGTGCACACTTGCGTTCTAGTGTTGCCAGTAGAACATTCAAAGGCAAACAATTAGCAGGGCTATATCGTCTTGTTTTCCAATATACGTGGGCCCTTTTGGTCCCACCGTATAGACGTGGGTCACAAGCGTGCTTCGCACTTAGCACTACGGATATGGTCCCTGTACCCCCCTTCGCTTCGTGCATCTCCCTTTTTTGCGGAGAAGGGTGGGGCCCTCTCGTCCCGTCCGGCATGAGCAGTGGACAAGGACACCAGCATCACCAATTTTGCAGACTACCAGAACACATTTGTTACCCTACACCACTAGTAGCTGGGTACCCGGAAGCCCCTAACCACTTCCCACATCACCCCGGAATCAGTACGGGGCGTAAGCTTGCAGCTTAAACCATTGCTCGCATGCATTCAGGTAGGTACCGTATGGTCCGTAAGAAAGATGGTTGTTTGGCCACGGAAGGGTGCCCGCGCCACCAATACCTTTCGGGATACCATGGAGTGGACCGAGGTCCCTGGTTTTACACCGTGCTCCAATACCCGGGTTGCAGATGCAACGTTCATACATGGTCCATACGGTTCACTTGATTTGTTGTTTTTTTAGTCCGACGAGGGCGGAGTTAGGTTTGCCGCAGCAAGGCGTAGCTAGTGCGCAACCTGGCCGAGGTGGCTTTGGAACCTGCCTTCCACGAGTTCAAGCTGCGTTTTATAATATTGTATGCCCATGTTCGTTGTACACACCCACATCCCTTCCCTACTAACGGGCATGTCGTGGGCGATCCTACCCCCCTTGACGTGTTGGCGGGCGCGGCAGATGGGATACCCCCCCCCCCCCCTTGCGCCACACACACTGCTGCTACGGAAGATCCTGCACCTGCACACCCCGTCGTCTCTATGTCGGATGGTAACGTTGTCTCCGACGGTGATGAATCACCGTCCAACATCTTTCACTTGATGTTTGCTGTTGTGGATGCTCATTGCTAAGATGATGTTCATAGTGTGACCGTAACGCCTTAACCCCCGTGGTTTTGCAGCCAGCAGAAGGCCACGGCTGTGCTCATTGCCGCCCTTGGTGATGCACTATATGCATACGGAGCGCTGTTGTGGTCTGTTGTTACGTTTCTTGCGTTTGGATGTTGATTTACTGCCAACGGTAGAAAGCACTTGGAGTCCCTGTGATGTACGAGAGCGTGCCTTGCGTTGTGCCTTGTCACGTTCCTGCGGCGCCATTTTGACGTTAAAGAAAACGTGCAATCACCTTCCCTGACAAAAAGTCAGTGCCTAGTCTGTTGTCACCAATGAAAGGTTATAGAAGTCTCCGACCAGTGTAGCGTATTGTGGGTTTCCAGTATCGATTCATGCATGTGTCAGCTGCATTGTCAACTGCGCACTGCCCCGTGGTTTGCGACGCTAGTCACAAGCCGCCTAGTATTTCATTTTTCGCAGTGCACCACCGTGGCTACATAGTGCCTATGCACCCGTCGGAATGAAACCTGAACTTGCAAGGTCCACTTGAGCAGCGCGGATTCCAAGTAAATGCTCGAAGCAATGTGGCGACCCATAGTCTATACAACGTTAAGTTTACCCGCAGCATAGGCCATTTGGGACTGCTTTTCCAATTTGTTGCACAACCATCCTCGGTAGCATTCATTTTGAAAAAATGGTTTTTGATGTTGTCAGTGCTCGCGGGGGTGTGCACTGGGTAGCCTGCAAAAGCAGCCCCCCCATCAGAGGCTACCCCTCATCCAACCGGTCCATCGCCGGATCCTCCCACGGACCTCTCCGACGAAGTCGCGGAAGTGCACCATCGCGCTAGTGGAGGAGAGCACCTAGATGCAAACGGGCAAACAAGCGAGCATAGTGACGAATTGTGACAAAGAGGCGGGAAGACCAAGAAAAAGGTGACATTGGATGGAGATGAGATGCGGGGCATCATTCAAGATCTAAGTCCCAAGTACAAGCACTATGAGACACATGAACAGACGGTATGTTCTGTTGCCAATAGTAGAAAGTTTGATGCTACTTTTTTTGTTGTACTAACACTACGGAAATGTGATCCTTTCCGTTCAGCTAGAAATTTGCACTACCATTGTTGTTGTCGCAGCAAGCGTGGGCGCCAATGCGATGGTAAGGAATTGCAAACTTTGTTGGCATATGTATGATGTATGGATTTTCCCCATCTGGTGCCGGCAACTGAAAGCCGCGACGAGTCAAGGGTCCTAGGACTAGCATCGTTTTAAGAGTCAACTGGGGATATGCAGTACAAGTACTGCGAGGATTTCATGGACTGGTTGACGGGTTTGTTGACGAAAAAGGCCACGGTGAGCACAATGAACCCGAAACTGAAGGAGTTGCGACAGCTACAAGGGACCACCGAGACTTGCCGACCCACGACTCTCAATGTATGTTACATGCTTTATGTGGGGAAGATGCTGTGTCGCACCCCGCTTTTTGCTGCTGGCAGTACAACCAATTTTAGAATGGTCATCGTAACACTATCAATGCAACAGGCACTTTGCATGCAACAACAACTGTGTTTTACTGCCGGCACTAGAGTACCCTGTCGAATCGGCAATCTCATGTTGTATTTCTTTAGGCAGAGAGAGCACTATGAAACAAGCGTCTGATAGCTTTGGTCAGCCGGCAGTGCAGCTCGGGACTGCGAGGATGAGCAGCAACAATATGGTCATTGGAACGACTACACGTGAAGGCAAAGAATTTGCTGAACGCCAAGTTCTGGACCCAAGCAACACAACAGAGTGTGAGGAAGAGTATGCTGGCAGACAGGACGCAGACGGTATTGTGAGCACCGATGCCGCACAACATGAAATGGTTGATTAGGTGGGGAACTAGAAGGTTCCGACAATGCAACATTGCAAGGACAAGATGGGAACTGTGAGTGCAGCCTACCTGGTGTACATTGAGCTTGGCTCCTAGGAACCGATGGACACCATCCCTGTAATGCCGCGTGGTAAGTTGGTAGCTAATGGGACCCCGTGCATTGTGAATGGACCCAACGGAAGGGAGGAGGCAGCATCCTTGCAAGAGAGGCAGCCTGTACTAGCGACGTGGTCGAAGGCGGAGATCTCGGTGTCCAGCACAGGGGAAACAGAGATGGTTGCGAATGCTAGGCGGCCGGAGTTCGCATGAAGGGTTCTGTATATTGTGTGTTGCAGCCCAAGAAGTTCATTCGGCATTCCCCACACATGGTTATGTAAGACCCATCGCGAACTCCATGTTCCACCGTCGGTATCAATTTCTGGTTTCACCGATGAATTTGCCGGCTGGTGGAGGAAAGCCCATGCTGTTGGTGTTTCTCGCGTCTTGCTGCTCCGCTCGGCAAATTTTGAAGATTGTGTCAATCCACTTGGTGTCGTGTCCGCGATGGGTGCATGGTTTTTGGGATTGCACCGGCGACCCACCCAAAAGCATGCACACAACGCTTTTGGAGGAGGTAGGCACCACACAAAATGCTTTGCCTCCTATTTTTGAAGGTGTGTGGTCGTTGTTCGCAGACCGCACCTTGGTGATCCTGGCCATGGTGAAAGCCTAGGACAAGTGCTTCGAGGACACCTCCAAACCGGCAAAGCAAATAGACAAGCACGTGATGAAGCAAGAGGCCAAGCAAGAGGCCAACCAGGCTGACAAGGCCGCCGACACGGTGAAGGCAACCAGAAAAAGGAGGAGTGCATCAATGCATCTCGCACGCCTCATGGAGAGCCCCTTTCGTCTGCCTGCCCCGGCTGAGATTCCTCGGCACGACACCACTGGGCCAGTTGCTGTTGGTGCTCCCAAAGGGAACATGTCATAGTCCAAGGCCAGCCCACGAGCTAAGTTGTCTGCCAGTGCCCCTCGCTCATCCTATTCTAGCGGCCACCGCTGCAAGTATGGAGGTTGAGCGAAAGAATCGGCGATTTAAGACGCCAAGGCCTCCCGTTAATACCTGGGAGGAAGCACAAACGGGCCCGGCCACGCTCTCCCGGGTTACAGCTCTGCAGCCACCAAGATCTCTGCACAGGACACAAAGAAGTTTTTTGAGAAGAATGGGGTTCAAGAGAAGAAGCATTAGCTCTAGTGTCAGCTAGATGCTGGTGTTCTGATGTTGGCAGTAATCCCCTCCCTCGGAGGATACTAGTTGCAGCATGTCAGTGTGATGGATTTGTGCCATGTGTGTCAGGCGAGGTGTGTTCCTGTGCACCGTGGACTTGCTACCTGTCACTGGGTACGTATTTTTTACCACTAGCAGTAAAAGAGAGTGTGCATGTCCATGCGACATGTGTTACCCTAATTGTAGCATCCCTGCACACACATTGCCCATCATGAACAAGACCTACCAGACTTATTTCTTACGGTGTACACGTGTTGTGGTGGTCATTTCTATTGTTGGCTGCAGTAGTGTTGTTCTGGTTTGCTTCGCCATATGGGCTGAATTGTAAACAACGCATCTCTCTCACTTCAGTGTACAACACTCATGCATACCGTTGGCATTACATTGCATGTTTTTGCGCCTTTCAACTTTGATGCATTCTTTCTTATACTGCAATTACGCCGTCCACAAGTTTGTGGTGAACAAGGTTTTCATGACAGCCTTCTGGTGGTGCACGTTCTTGTGCTCACAGTAAAAAGACATTGCAGTCTTGCAACACATTGGTATCAATCTTGCAACTTAGTATCATTTCCGTGCGGATACCTTATTGTGCCTGCGTGTCGTCTACTGTTTCTTCTGGCAGATTGGCGTACCAGCTTCTGTGCCTCTACGTTGCAACAACTTTTCAGTTTACCATTTGAGCCCACATTCCTGTTTTCCACCGTCCACAAACATGTTCTACTGCCAGTAAGAAAACGAGTTTGCAGTGGGGATGCAGTTCAGGAAGGGATGCTGTGACGCATGAAATCCGATCTCGGGTCCATGCACATTCCTGAGCCTTTGTCAGGTTTCACCGTGAGGGGCAAACGATGAACTCATGGAACGTGCCAAGGTGCATTGCCAACGGTTTTACCAGTGGCAGGGAGTTTGTTATCAGGTGTGCCACGGGCAATGGAGCATTCCGGTGGTCCAACGCCGTGTCACCGCATTTGATGAAAAAAAAACATTGCTCCTGTTCATGTTGGATTGCGAACCAATGGGTGAAAACATGAAGCGGTGGGAACCGATGGTTGAACACATGGGCTGCCTCTGGTGTTTTTGGGGAAATCTGTGTATAGGAACTTTTTTTTCCTCACCAAGGACCCCATACTCACACCGTATACAATCCCTCCTATTTTGGGGCCACAAACCGGGGACAACCAAAGTGGCCAGATAAGCCCGACCTTCTTGGGTGCACAAATCAAACCCTTGCCTTCTTGTCCCCGAAGTGGGAAGGTATGAAGGTCGGTACATATCCAATGGGGGGCGGGGTTCTCCCGCGGAAGGCGAAATTTCACGCGGTAGCGGGGGCGACAAGTGTCATGGTGGAAAAAAACGGGGGAACACTTCAAAAATCGCAACTGGGGGACAAGATCCTGGGCCGAGAAGGGTGAAAAGGTGTAAGGACTGTTTGCTTGAACCTTGCCCCACACCATTGCTGGTGGTAATCGTCTTGTCCATTTAGGGTTAGGCATGGGGGTCATCGTTACTTAGTGGGGTGCCAGCCACCCACCTCCGAGTAGCTCTAGGAGCCCGGAGGGGGGGGGGGGGGGCGGGCTGGGTGGTTGTATGCGACACCCTCCCGGCCCCCCGGGTTTTGAACAATGGCCTTTTGGGGGGCCGCCGCGTCAACGGCCTGCGCTTTTTTTGTGCTTGCTACCCTTTTATCAAACCATGCATGTTTTGAGTGCCATCCTAAGGATTTTCCTCGCGGCAAAGGCGACAGAGCACTATTATCACATACATACCTCCCACCTCCACACCTCTAAGCACACATCCCCTCTGGAGGTATGTATGTGGTAGTAGTCGGTTGCGCGCAGGCCCCCCCACCTTGGGAACCCCCCGTGGACCCCCCCCCCCTCCCACACACACCCTTGAGCGGCTAGCCCCAAAACGCCGCCCCAAGTTTTTACAAGACCGGTTGTAGTGCCCCACCCCCCCCCCTACCGGGGGGCCGATCGTGGCCACGACACAACCCCAAAGGGCAGGGGAACCCCCCCACCCCTCTTCGGACTGCAACATTATTACACGTAACAATGTGCTTCTTCCCGCCGGAGGCACCAGAGATTTCGTTTTAGGGGGAGCAGTGATCAGCTGTCGCGCTTCCTCATGCATGTCCCCTTGCCAAAGGCAATGCCATCTGTGCCGTATGCAGCCTTGGGCTGTGCTCCATGCCGTGAGTAGCTCAGCAATGCTTCAAGAGCAAAGTGTATGCCCTGCCCCTTTTCTGGACTACGACCAATTTTTCATGCACGCTTCAAAGTGGTCGCACATTGCTTGGCACTTTTTGCAAGGCCAGCGGTCAGCCGGCCAAGAGGGGGCAGATAAAGGTCCGTTTTGCCTGTGGTGTGGCTACACAGAGGGCAAGTGCACACAAGTGTGCATGGCAAGAAAATTGGCAGCGGTTGTAGTCTCATGTACGATCGGCTTTGGCTAAACAACACCCCCACCCCAACAGCGAAGAACCCTAGCACCAACCCGCTGGTTGGCTGCAAGGTGCTTGATTGCCGAAAATGGCATTGCAGCTACGCCATGCCACACCACATGGCACAAGCGCACCCGGCTGTGTCTCATGACTATGCTGGGTGCAGCGAAGAGGAGAAAACGGCACTGTTGCAAGCCTTTGACAATTTCCGGGCGCCGTTGCCACCGAAGGCGAAGCGTGATGCACCGCCTCCTCCCCGCTATTCTCCCCGCTCTTCTCTGTAGCCCAAATCAGGCTAGTAGTATTAGTGGCAATAGTGGTGGCAGCTCCTCCACCACCAATGGCCCCTCCAATATGAGTGCATCCTCCAGCAGCAGTGCCCCGTCAAGCACTAGTAGCTATGTGCCATCGGAATCCATGTCATATCGGCCGGCAGCCTTCCGGGTCACAACATTGCAAGCAGCCCGGCCAAAGAAGCCTGCTCGGCCCAAGAGTACCGGCAAGAGGGCATGTGATGAGTTGAAGGATGATTGTGATGTTCGAGGCCCCTCCCCACCCTTCGGTTCTCTCTCTCTCTCTCTCTCTCTCTCTCTCTCTCTCTCTCTCTCTCTCTCTCTCTCTCTCTCTCTCTCACTCTCAGTCTCCATATTCATGTGGTTTGTAACACGGGGATGGGACCTTGTTTGTGGGCCAGTGGATACCGGCATAACCGGTTTTGCATGCACCGTTACCAAGAGCACTGCGCCAACCATGCGTGGGTGACCGGGTTCCACGCAGGGGGGAGACAACCGACCCCAGACAATCTAAGAGACATTCGCTAGCCTTCGGGCGAATTCAAGGCGAAATTCAAGACTGCTTTGGAAGTGTTGCAGTGTAGCAAAACAATCACCAGCTATGACCGGTCATAGTGTGTCTTGTTAGCTTTGTCTATTTGCATGCTTGGAAGTGCATGACGGAAAAGTGCTGGGTTTGGGTCCAATAACGGGGGGGATGGGGTTGTCCCCCCCTACAACCCCCAAAAACAGTCCCACCCCCCTGAGGGGTCACACATTGGCTGGCGGTGGCCCCCGTGCCCCCATGTCTGTGAGAAGGCGGGGTAGCCCCAAGGAAGCCCATTGTTTTTGGTTTGAAGGGGTGTGTGTCTAGTTTCAATGGCCCGAATCTATTGTGGAGCTACAATTGCACACACACCCCCCGCGCGCCCCCTGCTATGGGTGCTTGTGTGCAGTGTGTTGGTCGTGTGTTGGTATTCTCATGCAGATGGTCTGTTTGGCCTGGTCCTAGGTGCCTCACGAAGGTTGCTTACGGGTGTTTTGGGCAAGATGAAACAAATTACTAATTTTGTGTGTCCTTGGCGCTTTGCTGCTTACCTCACTTCAGGTTGTACCTCCTCCACAACCCCTATGGGTCATGCACCCCTTTGTCCCCCCTCCTATGTGCATGTAGGGCCGCGGGACCGTAACATAGCCCCTAAGAAGTGGCGGTGGCCCTTGAGGCAAGGTGCCGCCGATTAGCATGGGCCCTACTAGCAAGCCTTCTTGGAGGTGTGCTTCAAGGGGGAGCAGCAAAAAGGATGGTTGCAATATGGGAAGGTTGTCGCGGAGTACTTCCCTTGGGCCGATCCTACAACTGCCACGCCCCTATTTGGTATGCTAAACCGCGCGAAAAGCCGCTTGTGAGGGCCACCGCAAGTGCAGGGAGAGCGTGGTTAGCCAGCTCTATGGCTACCCTTGGCCATCGCCAACCCGACTTGTAGCCACTCGGAGCAGGCGAGTAGTTGGATGCTAAGTAGGGACCGGACTACCCGCCCCGGCAGGGACCATGAATGCCGTGGTGTGCCGCCAAGAGAAGTGAGCACATTGCCCCGGCCTCGGAGGATGTTCTCCATCATTCGCGACTATGACCATCTTCAGTTGGATTGTGTGATTCCATGGGTCTTTTCTTCCTCCACTGCCAGCCCCAAGCACGGTGGGGTGCGGCCACGGATGCATATAGTCTATGCCTCGCTAGCGGTGAGCTGACAACCGGCAATTGGGCAAACAAGTTGAAAGGCTAGATGGACTTTGCCATGCACCCCATCCCCACCTCATCGCGCCTCATCGCGGGCCCAAGAGGGCCACTCCCGGAGCACCGGGTCATCACAAGCCCGCTGTAGTACGGCTACCGCCACCTCCGAGACCCCTTGTGAGTCCGAACGTATGTCGTGCTTCCTGCCTTCGGCGTGCGAGTAGGCCAACGGCATAATTCTATCCTTGGCAGCCACTGCGCACTACTGCATGGATGCAGTAGTCTTCGTCACTTGCCTCAACGAGGCCAACAATACAATGTGGATGGCCCAAGAGGCAATGCGCCGCTTGCGTGGGGACCTTCTTCGCCTCCGGCTGCCGCGCAAGACCTGCAAGGCTCGTGCTTTGGAGCTTGCCAAGGAGCACGAGCCGTTGGCGGGCCGTGTTGACGTGTTGGGAGGGACAAGGGGACCACATGACATATCACGGATGTTGACACAGGAGAAGGCCACGGTTGTTGTGTAGTGCAAAGGCCGCACACCGTGTTCTCACGTGAAGGGTGACCGGTTCACTCCGAGGTGGGGCTAAACGCGTATATGGTGGCAACGGTTGGTGCTGCATTGAGCCGAACAACTAACGCAGCCATGCAGCAAAAACCGTCGTCCGTCCGCTAGTGGGGGGTAGAAATGTTTGGGGCCACGTCCTCGCTTCGCAGGCCTTTGGAGGTAGGCAGCGATGACCGGAAAGGCTTGGACGGCATGCGCAAAGCGCAAGTACTAGGCGCCGGAACAGGTAACGGGGGAGGTGAACGAGGTAGATGATGAACCCTTCCTCGCAAATGTGCTGCAAGGCAACCATGGAAGGATGCACTATGTTGTAGCCTCAATGTACAAATTTCCCATACACTGCGCGCATGACAATGTCATCCTAGGCCGCATGGGTCATTCGGGGGGGAGCGCAGGTTGGGGTTGTCTGGGGCAGCCTCTCCCCATTGGTGCTCCAGCTTTCAGCACATCAGATGCGACCTCAACCGCCTTCTTGATCGCCAGATATGGAGGCAATTCTAGCTTGCGTTCGCTGCAAATCTGGTGCAAGGCGTGCACACACCCCCAAGGATACCCTTGGTACAGGCTAGAAGACCCCATCTCGTTCTAGCCTAGACGCCGCTAGATTGGCTCGAATGAAAAAAGTAGTGGTTGCCCCGACCCATGGGCATAGGGGGGCGGGGGTATGAAGGGTGCAAATTGGACCCCTATTACCGTACTAGGGGGTCCAGACTTTGTTTTTCAGAAAAACACATTTTTGACATGAAATTCAACAGGTACAAAAAACCGTTCCACGAACGTTCTAGTGGCGCTAAAGCGCCGCCCCGCTAGAACGGCGCTAGCACGTCGCTAGAACGCTTCGCCAGAACAAGGCTAGAACAAAAACATGCACACACATCTGGCAAGTAAAAGATACCAATGTGGGAAGGGGGGGGGCATTCCATTACACATAGACACATAGAAACCATCCCTAGAACGCCGCTAGAACAAAAATAGTAATTGCTTATCAGCCCCCCCCCCCATCACTTGGAATGGCAGTAATTACATGGGTACCCACAGACATGACATCACAGAGCATACGGTGGCATACAGTACCTAACACCACAGGGTGCAAACACCAAGCAGCGTGCCCCAATCCTAAACACCCAACAAATAACCCAAAATGCCAAACAACCCAACCTGCCAAGCAACCAACACACCATTCAACCAACCAGATAGGCAACCCTATCGCACGATACCCCACCCAACCACACCACACCACGTGACACCAGACCACACCAGATGACACCCGACCGCACCACATGACAACACAGCACACCACGGGGCACGTCATGTGGCCACAACACACAACCCCCCCCCCCCCCCCGCACAGTACAGCACACCACAGCAGATCACATACTACAGCAGACCGTAGCACACCACATCACACCACAGCACATGACAGCACTTTAGACCTTGCGAGACCACAACACATCACAACACTGCACAGCATTGCATGGCATACCTGCAACTTGAAATTGCATTTTTTCGTCAGTCCAATCTCATTAAAATGCAATAAAAAAACCACCTGTGAAACAAACAAAAGAACACCCTTCCACACCCCTGAGTTCAACCCCCCCCCCCCCAAGGTAGTTCTCAAGCCCCCCATGAAAAATGTGTGACAAAAGCAAAGACGCCTCCCCCCCAACCAACCAACACTTGAAGGGAGGGCAGCCCCACAGTGCCCGTGCCTACGTCAAATTTGTGCGTGCATGTGTGTGTCTGTGTGTGTGCACACAGGACTAGACATGTACCAAATGTGATCCGTTCTACCGGCGTTCTAGCAGCGCTCTACCGGCCACTAGAACGTTGGTAGAACGCCGCTGGAACAAATCCCTAGAATTCCGCTAGAACAAAAATAGTATGTGCTTATGAGCCCCCCCTCCCTCCCTTGGAATGGCAGTAATTACATGGGAACCCACAAACATGACATCACAGAGCATACAACAGCATACAGTACCACACACTACAGGGTGCAAACACCACACAACATGCCCCAACCAGCCAAACACCCAACAAATACCCCAAGCTGCCAAACAACCCAACCTGCCAAGCACCCAACACACCATTCAACCAACCAGAAAGGCAACCCCATCGCACGATACCCTACCACACCACACCACACCACATGACACTGTGTTGTAGTCTGTTGTGGTCTGTGATTTGCTATGGTGTGCTGTACTGTGCAGTCGCGTGGTGTGTTGTGCTCACATGACATGCCCTATGGTGTGCTATGTTGTTATGTGGTGTGGTCGGGTGTGATGTGCTGGGGTGGGGTGGGGTATCGTGCAATAGGGGTGGCCGTCTGGTTCGTTGAATAGTGTGTTGGTTGCTTGTTTGCTTTGGTTTGTAGCTACGTTGAGTTGTTTGGCAGCTTGGCTTATTTGATGGGTGTCTAGCCAGTTGGGGCATGTTGTGTGGGGTCTGCACCCTGTGGTGTGTGCTGTGGTATGCTGTTGTATGCTCTGTGATGTCATGTTCGTGGGTACACATGTAATTACTCCCATTTCAAGGGATGGGGCGGGGCTGTTAAGCATTTACTATTTTTGTTCTAGCGGCATTCGCGGGAACTGTTCTAGCGACGTTCTAGCGACCTTCTAGCGCCGCCGCTAGCACGTCGCTAGAACAGTTCCCTAGAACGCCGCTAGAACAAAAATAGTAACTGCTTATCACCCCCCCCCCCCCTCCCTTGAAATGGCACTAATTCCATGTGTACCCACAGACTTGACATCACAGAGCATACAACAACATACCGCACCACACACCACAGGGTGCAAACACCACACAACATGCCCCAACCGGCTAAACACCCAACAAATAACCCAAGCTGCCAAACAACCCAATCTGCCAAGCAACCCACACACCATTCAACCAACCACACCAACCACACCACATGAAAACACAGCACACCACAGGGCACGTCATGTGACCGCAACGCACTAGCCCCCCACACACTACAACACACCACAGCCAATCACACACTACAGCAGACCACAGCGCAGCACAACACACCACACCACACTAACCACATGACATGAGGCCAAAGCACATGACACCAGACCACACCACATGACACCGCAGCACACCACAATGCACCCCATCAGACCACAACACAACACACCACGCCACTACACAGCACAACGCACCATAGCAGATCACACACCACAACACACTACAACACAGCACACCACACCACTTTACACCCTACGAGACCACAACACACCACAACACTGCACAGCATTGCATGGCATACCTGCAATTGGAAATTGCATTTCGTCAGTCCAATGTCATAAAAATCCAATGAAAAACCACCTGTGAAACAAAGAAAGGAACACCCTCCCAGACCCCTGAGTTCAAACCTCCCCCCCAACGTAGTTCTCAAGCCCACCTTAAAAAATGTGTGACAAAAGCAAAGACGCCCCCCCCCCCCAACCAACGCTTGAAGGGAGGGTAGCCCCCCAGTGCCCGTGCCTACCTCAAAATGTGTGCGTGCATGTGTGTGTGTGTGTGTGATAATTTGTTTTTTGTCTTCCACTCAGTCCATTATATCGTTCTAGTATTGATCTATTGTAGGCTACAAAATCTAGGCTAGAGTGTTCTAGCCTAGAACGAGATTGGGTCTTCTAGCATGTACCAAGGGTAGCTTCCATTGCATGAGCCAACCATCCTTGTGTGATGCATGGGACACTCTGTTCGTGAGGTGGTGCGGGTCGAAGCTCCCACACATTTTTCACTCATCCGTTTGCAACATATGTGGGCAACATCCGGCATCCATGCCTCGGCTGCCTCCACATGCAGCGCCGTTTGCAACACACGGGTGCGCTGCGCGTCCCCGTCTACGTCCCCCAAGAGGACTCTGCTAGCAGTCCTGAAAAGCAGCATTGTTGCACACCTTGGCTATGTGCAGCCGTACGGTGCAACAATGCTTGGCAATGGACTTCCCATAGATCGCAATGAACGACGAGGGGATGGTTGCATACGCTTGCAGCGTGGAGGGTCAAGAAAACCACGGAGGCCTCGGTGGCGGCAGGGTAACGGGCCGTAGCCCGGTCAAGGTGTTTCCGGTGCCTCAACGTCGTCATTGCTACACGTTGTCAGCATCTCGACGCAATACATTGCATAGCAACTAGTCGCACAAGCTTCATGGGAGACAGTGATAAGGTCTGCCACGTGAAGCTCATTGATCAAGAGGTGCCACACGTGCACACCCATAACGTGCTTGACGTTGCCAAGCAGGGACACCAAAGTGGGCGGCTCGTTGGGAAAGATTTCCGGTGCCGCTACTACGCATCGCCGCCTGGTGGTATAACTAGGTAGGCACCGAGCTTTCATCAATGAGTGCAGCAACTCGGGGCCTCCCATGCCGAATTTTGTTGGAGTAGCGGCTTCCCTGTCGTAGACATCCTAGTACTATACCATCCAAAGGTCGCACCGGTGCACGACAACCTTGGACTGCATCTACATGGCTGGCGGCGGGTGGGTCAATGTTGTACTCATTGAGCCCGCCCACCACTATCACCACACACACACCATAGATGACCTCACATATTGATGGTCAAAATGCATAAAGGTGGCGACCGAATGGCTCTAGGATGTTTCAATTTGCGGAGTTTGGGTAAGCTCTACATGCATATCGCCAATGCTGTCACCATGCGTAACACCTGCAAACACGTGAAGCAGTCCGCGGACTGTGTTCTCTTGGTACATGCTGGAGTACCCAATTTCCTTCGAGCCTAGAGCCAAGGAGAGCAAGGACAATGAAATAAGGCGGGGTTACCCCGTAGGGGGTCCGTGGTATGAAGGCGGCATATTGGACCCCGGGTTCCATACTAGCGGGTGCATTTAGTTTCCACAAGCTTCTTGCGCCTGAAATTGAAGAAAGAAGTGTTTCAGTAACGGTCTCGTGAGTGGTGCCAATTCTCGCTAGAACGCCCTGGAGAGCTTCGTTGGAACATCGCTATATTGGTCCTCCTAAAAGTGCATCAAACACAACCTACCCTGGCTACCATAGCAACCATACCTAGCCGTGGCCATTGACAAGGTCGTGATTCAAAAGACGACGGAGAGTCCCCCCCCCCCTTCCCGGTTCGCCCGGTGAGCCCCCCACCCCAAAGGTCACTTGCAGGGGCAGTTGATGGGCCGCTGCCGGGTCACTTGGTGGTGGGTTGACCCAATTACCCTTACTGGGCCCATTAGTCCTTCAGCTGCAGCCCCCATTTTCATGGGGAGCAATAGGCAGGTGACCCTTGTGTGAGTGGGTTTCGCCGGAGCGCATCGTTGCTTCTGGCACCCCCTTTGCCACCCCCAATGCCCCCCCCCCCCCGTGTTGTCATCCCCGCTCCCACAGTCCTCACGCCCCTTGCCACCGCCGTGTCCCGCTTGTCTTGGCCCTTGTTACCCCCATCCCCTTGGTCATTGCCTTCTTCCCCGTCACTGTACTCCCTCATTGCCCCCGGAGGTATTGCACCACCTCCTCCACGATCTTGAAAAGGAGGGCCCGGAGCACCTAGAAAATGCCCGCCTTTTTCTCTCCCTTACTATTCTCTCCCCTTGCCTTCTTCTCCCCAACACCGTCTGAGCCCTTGGACAGCACCAACTGGTCCGTGGGGCTCCAACTGCTCATCCCAATCTCCAAGCCCAGTCAACGGACTGACGGTCCCCCAGCGCCCATCGCCGCTCTCCTTCCAAGGGATGTACCGCATGTCCCCCACACCCTGCTTGTGCTCGTACAGGTCACGGCCTCTCGTCGCCATGCGCAGGGGGGCTTGGGGTTGGGGATCGGGACGGTGTTTGGTGTTGCCCCGTGAAACCTTTCTGAAACATAAGGTCGTTCAAGGGAATCACAGTGTTTGGATGTTTGGGCGCTATTTCCAAATTTTTCATAGTGTGGGTGACCAATTATCTGACCTATTGCCGTGGGATTTTCTTGTGATTGTTGATGGATGCCCGTGTGTTTTTGGGGCCGAGGGGGGTGTTTTTTACCCTTTTCAATTTTTCTAAAAGTCGTTCAAAAACCGGCAGATCTGCTTCAAAAACAGCTTTTTGAACTCTTTTTTGACGTTTGAACTCTTTTTTGACGTTTGAACTCTCAAAATCGAACAACGTTCCCGCTGACGTAAGAAGACACACATGCAAAGCACAACAATTTTTCATTGACTTCACCCCCATTGTCGCATGTATGTCCATCAAGGACACCCAAAGGGGGCCCCGGTATCGCTTAGAGTTCGCGGGACGATAGGGACTCTCAAAATGCTTCGGTGTCCTAGACTCGGTTCTCGGCGGACCCGGTGACGTGTTGCGCGGGCGCGTACCGCGTGGCGTGCTCCACCGGTGCGGACCCAATGGCGGGCTCCGCTGCGATCTGGTTGGTTTGGGGGATGCGGTCTGGCTGGCTGCCGTGTGTGCATGTGACAGGGGGCCTTGTTGTGTTGCTCCCCCGCCCCCCCCTGTGGCCTCCTGCCACTGCACCGTCGCTGTCGCCTTGTTGGTATTGCACAAATGTGCCGCCACGTTGTACGGCGTCTCCCCGGTGCTCAAAAGCACCGACTTTTGCTGCCCTCCCAAATTTGAATGAAATTTCGTGCGCCCTCGTGAATTTGAACGGAACTCCCTACCCCCTCCAAAGCGACTTGTTGCAAGTAAAAATGGCAAAAGGCGAGCAGAATAAGCAAAACATACCATTTACTTAAGTAGTTCGGCATTGCTTTTGGCAATCTCGCCGCGACAGCTCTTTTGTCCATGCTTAAACAAAGTTCCGGGACGTGGCAAGCGGGGAATGGGAATGGGCGTTAGGGATTGGACAACAGTTTCCATCATAGTACTCACCACGCACAACGTCCTATGCGGGACTCTCCGGGTGTGGAGTGGCAAATCGAATTGCAAGAACCACCACTCCCACACTTGGGCCACGACGCGGGACTTCCGGAGTGTGGGATGCTCGGGGCAGCCACCCCCACGGTCCGAGTGGTTGTTGTAGCCCACCTTGGGAATCCTATTCACGGACTCCACCATGTCGTGGCTCATCATGGCCGTGCCTTGGGGTTGTGGGGCGCCAACACATCATTAAAGTACTGCTCCAAAAATAGGACGTAGTGGGACCCCCATTTTTGGGCCACATGTTCCTGGAAGCGGGTAGCAGGCCCACGACAATGCGGGGGCGGCCCATGCGGTGTGCGGTGACAAGGATAAGGCCCAAGTCGGTGCCATATGGCTTGACAACCTGCAGGTATGGTTGCCGCCAACACGTAGCCATTTTGTTTCCACGTCTCGTCGTTCAAATTTGATGTTCAAAGCTCAAAAAAAGTTCAAAAGCTGGCAAAATTCCCCCAATGCTGTTTTTTGAACTTCAGAAGATTTTTGAACATTCAAAATTTTTATTTGCTTTCAAATGCTGCAGCACATTTACGACACCAGCCTCTTTGCCTGGGCCAACGTGGAGAGTGCTACCACCGTTCGTTGCGCCAGAGAAAATCAACGATTCCGCCGCTCCGTACGTGTCTCGATTGCCCCGCAAGTGGGGTCAATCTACGCCGAGGCAATATAGGATGCCACCACCCAGCGGTGGCAAGGCAGCCAACAACGCCGCACCGTGCAACGCGATGCGGACCACCACCGGCAATACCTCGTTCATGACCATAGGTTGCAACATGCCGGTTGCGTCGCCAAGCCCCTGCTGTGCATGGCAGAGGAGGACACTTTCATGCGGATCGTGCACTGCATCATTGCAGTGAGCCAGTTGGTGGTGCAGTCGTGGAAACCCTATGCAGTGCCTCGGATAAGGAAATGCGAACTGGTGTCCAATCTGTCTAGGACAGGGCATGCACCGGGATTTGCCTCGGCTCCGCTGCCTCCCTGGATGGGGAGGTGGTGTACCGCCTGCTGCAGCCTTGGGAGGCGGTACAAGATATGGCCTGCCTAGACGCCACGCACCAGGGTGGTCGTGTTATGTCGGAGATGTGGGAGCTGCTGCGCCAGCTATGCCGTACTTACCACGTAGTAGGTACAACGAGGCTGGCACTCCGCCTTGAAGGCCTTGCGGGTACAAATGGGCCGTGGAAACGGCCGTCCTGTGTTCAAAGATTATTGTAGACCGTGCAGGGTGAAGGACTCCGACAGGGCACGGAAGCCGGACTTAAAGGTCTTCAAGGCCACAACAAGTTGTGCGGGCCAAGCGCAGTGATCAAGGAGTCCGCTTATTTCCGTACAGCGGCGTTTTGTGCGGCACGCACCACTTTGTGGCCCCATTCTAGGGTGGCTCGCTCCCACCGGGCCTTGCAATGCAGGGAGGACACCGGCGATGGAGCCAGTAGGTGGGCCACAAGGGCCTCCATTAGGTTGGCCACCTCGCTCAAGCGAACTAATGACGCAAAGAGCTCTCCGCAATTAGGGCTGGCGTATGGAGTGATGCCGTGGTGGCGCTCATGTTGGTGGCCCCAAAGGGGTAACAACAAAGTGAAGGACTATGCAAACAATTGTATCCAACGGGCACCAATACCAAAGGGTCATCAACAAACCGCCGCTATAGCAAATGGAGCGGCCTTGCGTATGCTGGTGAGGGTGCACCACACGCGGTATGCGGTAAGATTCGCTGGGGGAAAACGTTCAAAAACGACAATTTTGTTGACCGAACTGTTTGAAAGTTCAGTGAAAGAACTGTCAACAGGGAATATTTCTTTCTTGAACGACTTTACGTTTCGACGGGTTTTTAGGGGTGCGCTTCGAGGTCCGTTTGGTCGGGGCCTTGCGGTACAGGGTTGCCTTGGGGCTTTCATCGATGTCATTGTCACCCTCAAACCATTTTTTCTCTATCCCGAGGCTTATTCTTCTCGACCCCGGGAGGGGCTTGGTTGTCTTAGGGGGGGGGTGCCTCCACCGTGCTCCTCCTCTGGTTGCTCTTGCTGCTGTTGTTATTGTTGTTGTCCTACGTGAGACTTGCTGACCCTCGCCACTACCTATCCATCCCCGCTATCCCCCTGCTCCCTGTCTCCCACCAACCCAACCATCTCAACACTAAGAGCGGCATATGGGGGTCACTCGCCAATGGGTTCCTGAGTTGTGTTACTGCCACCAGATGCATGTGGCTGCCACCATCATGCCGCTCCACCTATGACCAGCGCGGGTCTTGGCTGCAAGATTGCATGGTCACGACCTGTGACAGCGAAGGAAATGTTGTAGCTACGTTCTAGCGAAGTGTTCTATTGTCATTCTAGCAATTGTGTAGTGGCAACGAACGAACCTTGACTAGATCAATGCTACAACACTTTGGTAGAATGGCACCAAAACGTCCCAGACGTACCGTTTCATGTGTGTCGATGCTAGGGCGAATCGCCCGAGGGCCTTGTAGAAGGCGTCGCGCACCGTTGGATGGGGCTGTTGATTGTGGCTAGTACGGGCTTTGGAGGGGCATGCGGGCGGGAACTCCCCTGTGCATCAACCCCCCATAGGTCCCTGAGCTAGCCGCCGCCAGGTCTAACCCCCCAAGCTCATCATCTCCCTCACGTGGGCACCAAATTGCACTTGTGCCCCTCTGCCTCCATCTGAGGCCAAGGCCAATGTTCGCCCACTACTAGCACATGAACCTGTAATGGGGGTCGCTGGCCTTCTTGCACTTGGGGCTGAAGACGTCTTGCTCCGACCCTAAACATCTTCACACCCTTCTAGTGGTGCCCCCCGTTCCCCTTGTCCCCATTGCACTACCATTCCCCGGCAATGCCCCCCCCCTCCTCTGTCTTAAGCGGCGTGTCGTCACGGACCCCCGTCAAATCAACCCAAACCCATCCCTCATCCCCTGCCAGCAGCTTGTGATGCACACAATGCATCACTAAGCATGCACTAACTTTGGACTCTCCGGAGAAAGGGGGAGGGGTGTCCAGCCTGGGGCAGGTGGGGGCCCTCGTGGATAGCCGGGGCCCCGGGGAGGTCAGGGATGGCCCCAACATCATGCATCCTCAGGAACCCTCGCAAGCACTGCCTCGTTGTGGCTTGGCTGCAGGCTTGCCCTCCCCCGGGACTTGTTTCTTCTCCTTCGCCGGCTCGTCCTCCCCCGGTTCCTCCTTCACTTCTGCCTTTACCCCCTGTTGCGTGTTCGTCCCCAACTCCTCCACCCACTTCTCCAATTTCTCAATCCACGTCTCCGACGCCTCAATCCCCCTCTCCACCTTTGCCACCTTTTCCCTAGCCTTCGCCAATGACCCCCATGATTGTGTATAGCGACCAAGTTGGCCATCACACATGACACATCACACTTTTATGGACTGCCATTACCCAAACCATAAACCCACCTTCCCCAGCCCCCCTTGTGATGTATTACATCCACCCCCACCTAAGGTACAACCCACATTGTACATCCCCAATGGAAGTCCCTCCCCCCCAACAATGGTTCGCCCCCCCCCCCCCTCTGGCCCTTCCCTAGTCCTTCCACGCACACACCCCACCCATGAGTGATTTCGTGCATCAAGAAGTATGGAAAATTATTCGGCAAAGTCTCCCCACTTTGTGTTGTGTGTTTGTGTGTAGGAAGTATGAAAACTGCACGCACTCACTACACCCATTGAGGTGTTGGTTTTCGTTCTATGGCCTCCACCGTGGCGTTTTAGGGCCATTGGACACCATTGCACAGCCAACCAACAGATTTGGGGCATGTATACGCATATGTGCTCCCACACGCACACGCACACACACACAAACACACGCACACACACGCACTTTGACATAGGCGTTGGCACTGTGGGGGTGCCCTTGCTTCAAGCCTTGGTTGGGGCGGGTGCCTATCCTTTCCTTACACGTTTTACACCCGGGGGGGAGACTTGACAAGTGCGGGGGGGGGGGGGTTTCAGTTAGGGGTGTGGGAGGGTGTTCTTTTCTTTGTCTCACAGGTTTTGCTTTTCATGCAATAAAAATGACAGCAATAAAGATGATCATCCCACAACTTGCAGGTGTGCCATGCTATGATGTGCAGCGTTTTGGTGTGTCTCCATAGGTCCCTGTAGGTCGCCCATCAATTTCCTAGTGCCCTACTTTCAATTTCAGAGCCCCTTGATCAATTTTCTACCCCCCCCCCCATCAGATTCATAGCCCGCCATAGATGTCGCAGGCGCCGCTATCAATTTCATAGCACCCCCGCCTATCAATTTATTAGCCCCCCCGCCCCCCATCAATTTCCTAGCCCCTCCCATGCATCAATTTCATAGGCACCCAATATCAATTTCATAGACCCCCCGCATCCATTTCATCGCCTCCTATCAACCTCATAGCCCCCCCCCCCCCGATCAATTTTATTGGTCGCCCCCTATGAATTTCCTAGCCCCCGGCCGTATCAATTTCATAGCCCGCCCCCCTTACCTATTTCAAAGGCCCCCCCCCCCATCAATTTCATAGACCCCCCCATCAATTTCATAGTCCCCCGATCAATTTCATAGCCCCCCCCCCTATGAATTCCATAGCCCCCCCCCCCCTTATACCCCCTCCCGATGGGTCTATACCCCTCGCAATGAGTGTTGGAAGGGGGTACACTCTACCAATATACATCGCGTGCCGCTATACCCCCTTGCAAGGGGTCCATAACCCTCGCGATAAATGTTGGAGGGGTGTACGGCCTCCCGATATTTAGCGCGTGCCCCTATACCCCCTGTCGAGTGGTCTATACCCGTCACCATGAATGTTGGAGGGGTTTATACCCTTCCAATATTCAGGGCCTACCCTTATCCCCCCTATTGAGTGGTCTATACCCCTTGCGATGAATGTTGGTGGGGTGTGCACGCTTTAAATAGTCATCGTGTGCCTATATAACCCCTATGGAATGGTCTGTACCCCTCGCGATGAATGTTGGAGGGGTATACACCCTACCAATAGTCTTCACGTGCCCGGATACCCCCTTTCACGGGGTCCGTACCCCTCGCAATGCATGTTGGAGGGGTGTACACCCCCCCAAATCTTCATCGTGTGCCCCAATACCCCTTGCTCCGGGGCCTATACCCCTGGCGATGAATGTTGGGGCGGTGCGCTCCCTCCCAATATCCATCGCGAGCCCCTATGCCCCGTGTCGAGTGGTCTATACCTCTCGCAATGAATGTCCGAGGAATGTACACCCTTCCAATCTTCATCGCGTGCCCCCATACCGCTTGTTGAGGGGTCTATACCCCTGCCAATAAATGTTGCAGCGGTGTACACCCTTGCAATATTCATCGCGTGCCCCTGCACCCCTTGTCGAGTGGTCTATATCCCTCATGATGAATGTTGGAGGGATGTACACCTTTCCAATATTCATCGCGTGCGCCTATACCCATTGTCCAGGGGTTTGCACAAATCGCGATCAATATTGGAGGGCTATAGACCCTTCTCATATTCATCCCGTGCCCCGATACCCCCTTGCAAGGGGTTCATACCCCTCGCGATGAATGTTCGAGGGGTGTACACCCTCCCAATATTCATGGCGTGCCCCTATACCCCCTTTCGATTGGTCTATACCCGTCGCGATCAATGTTGCAGGGGTGTACAGCCTTCCAATATTTATCGTGTCCCCGTATGCCCCCTATCCAATGGTCTATACCCCCTGCGATGAATGTTGGACGGGTGTACACGCTTCCAATATTTATTGTGCATCCCTATGTCCCCTGACAAGTGGTCTATACCCCTCGCGATAAATATTGGAGGGCTGTACAGCCATCCAATATTCATCCTGTGCCCCGATACCCCCTTCCGAGGGGTCTATACCCTCGCGATGAATGTTGGAGGGGTGTACATGCTTGCAATATTCATTGCGTGCCCCTATACCCATTGTCGAGTGGTTTATACCCCTCGCCATGAATGTTGGAGGGGTGTAGACCCCTCCATTAGTCATCCTGTGCCCCAATACCCCCTTGCAAGGGGTCCATACCCCTCACGATGAATGTTGGAAGGGTGTACACCCTCCAAATACTCATCGCGTGCCCCTATAGCCCCTGTTCAGTAGTCTATACTCCTTGGGATGAATGTCGGTGGGGTGTACACCCTTCCAATATTCCTTGTGTGCCCCTATACGCATTGTTCAGTGGTCTATACCCCTCCCCATGAGTATTGCACGGTTGTACACCCTTCCAATATTCATCGTGTGCTCCTACACCCCGTGTCAATTGGTTTATACCCCTCGCGATGAATGTTCGAGGGGTGTACACCGTTCCAAGATTTATTGTGTGCCCCTACACCCCCTATCGAGTGGTCCATACCCCTCGCGATGAATAGTGCAGGCCTGTACAACCGTGCAATATTCATCGCCTGCCCCGCTACCCCGTGCCGAGAGGTCTATATCCCTCGCGATCAGTGTTGGAGTGGTGCACACCCTCCCAATATGCATGGTGTGCCCCAATACCCTCTGTCGACCGGTCGATACCCCTTGCGATGAATTTTAGAGGGCTGTACACCCTTCCAATGTTCATCGCGTGCCTTTATCCCCCCCTTGAAGGGATCTTTATCCCTTCCGATGAATATTGGAGCCGTGTACACCCTTCCAAATATCATGGGGTGCCGCGACACCCCTTGTGGAGTGGTTTCCACCCATCCCCATGAATGTTGGAGGAGTGTGCACGCTTCCAATATTCATCGCGTGCCCCTATAGGCATTGTCCACGGGCCCGCACGACTTGCAATGAATATTGGAGGGATGTAGACCCTACCAATATTCATCACGTGCCCAAATACCCCCTTGCAAGGGGTTAATACCCCTCGCCATTATTGTTGGAGGGGTGTACATCCCCCCAATATTCATCGTGTGCCCCAAAACCCCTTGCCGAGGGGCCTCTACCGCTGGCGATGAATGTTGGAGGTGTGTACTCCGTCTAAATATCCATCACGTGCCCCTATACCCCGTGTCCAGTGGTCTATACCTCTCGCAATGAATGTTGGAGGGACGTACACCCTTCCAATATTCATCGTGTGCCCCCATACCCCTTGTCGACAGGTCTATACCCCCTGCGATGAATGTTGCAGGGGTGTACACCCTTCCAATATTCATTGCGTGCCCCTACACCCCCGTCGAGTGGTCTATACCCCTCGCCATGAATATTGCAAGGGTGTACAGCCTTCCAATATTCATCGTGTGCCCCTGAACCCCCTGTCGAGTGGTCCATACACCTCGCGATGAGGATAGGACTGGTGTACACCCTCCTATCATTCATCGCTTTCCCCAATACCCCCTGCTAAAGGGTCTATACCCGTCGCGATGAATGTTCCAGGGATGTGCACCCGTCCAACATTCATCGCGTGCACCTACACCCATTGTCGAGGGGTCTACACGACTTGGGATGAATATTGGAGGGGTGTACACCCCTCCCATATTCATCGCATGCCCCGATACCCCCTATCCCGGGGTCTATGCCCCTTGCGATGAATGTTGGAGGGTGTACACTCTTCATGCATCGCGTGCACCTGTACCCTTTGTTGAGTGGTCTTTACACCTCGGGATGAATATTTGGGGGATGTACACCCTTGCAATATTCATCGCCTGCCACTATATTCATTTCCGAGGGGTCTACATGACTCGCGATGAATATCGGAGCGGTGTACACCATCCCAATATTCATCTTGTAGCTACACCCCCTGTCGGGGGGTCTATACCCGTGGCGCTGAATGTTGGAGGGGTGTACACCCCTCCAATATTCATCACGTGCCCCTATGCCACCTGTCCAATCGTCTATACCGCTCACGATGAATGGTGGAGAGGTGTGCCCCCTTCCAATATTCGGCGTGTACCCCTTTCTTCGCTGTCCAGTGGTTTCTACCCCTTGCGATATTTGTTGGAGGGATGTACACCCTTCCAATATTCATTGCGTGCCCCTATACCCCGGGTCGAGTGGTCTATACCCCTTTGCAATGAATGGTGGAGAGGTGTGTCCGCTTCCAATATTCATGGCGTACCCCAACACCCCCTGTCGAGTGGTCTGTACCCCTTGCAATGAATGTCAGTGGCGTGTACACGCTTCCAATCTTCATCGCGTGCCCCTATACCCCCTATTGAGTGGTGTACAACCCTCACGATCAATGTTGGAGTTCTGTACAACCTTCCAAAGTTCATCCCGTGCCCCTTCACCCCCTTTCGAGGGGTGTACACCCCTCACGATGAATGTTGGAGGGGTGTAAACCCTTCCAATATTCATCCCGTGCCCCTATCCCCCGTGTCGAGTGGTCTATACCCCTAGCAATGACAATTGCACGGGTGTACACCCTTCCAATATTCATCGCGTGCCCCTACACCCCTTGTCGAGTGGTCTATACCCCTCGCGATGAATGTTGGAGGGGTGTGTAACCTTCCAATATTCATCGTGTGCCCTGATACCCCCTGTCCAGGGGTCTCCACCCCTCACGATGACCCTTGGGGCGGTGTACACTTTTCCAATATTCATCGTGTGCCCCTATACCCCCTCTCCAATGGTCTACACCGGTTGCGATGAATGTTGGAGGGATGTACACCCTTCCAACGTTCATCGCGTGCCCCTATACCCCCTATCGAGGGATCTAGGCCCCTCGCGATGAATGTTGGAGGGTTTACAGCTGTGCAATTTTCATTGTGTGCCCCTATAGCCCCTGTCAGGTGGTCTATACACCCCGGGATGAATGTTTTGGCGGTGTACACCCTAGATTTTTCTTCGCGTGCCCCTATATCCATTGTCAAGGGGTCTACATGACTCGCGATTAATATGGGAGTGGTGTACACCCTCCGAATATTCATCGTGTGGCGCTACATCCCCTGTCCGCCGGTCTATACCTATTGCGATGAATTTCGGAGGGGTGTACACCAATCGAAGATTCATCGTGTGCCCCTATACCCCGTGTCGACTGGTCTATACCCCTTGCGATGAATGTTCGTGGGGTGTACGTTGTTCCAACATTCATCGCATGCCCCTATGCCCCCTGTCTAGGGGTCTATACCCCTCGCGACGAATGTTGGAGGGGTATACACCCTCCCAATATCTATCCGGTGCCTATACCCCTTGCCAATAGCTCTATATCCCTCGCGATGAATGTTGGAGGCGTGTACACCCTTCCAACATTCATCACCTGCATTATACCCATTGTCGAGGGGTCTACACGACTCGCGATGAACATTGGAGGGGTGTACACCCTTCCAATATTCATCGCGTGCCCCGATACCTCCTATCGAGGGCACTATGCCCCTCGCGATGAACGTTGGAGGGTTTACACCCTTGCAATATTCATCGTGTGCCCCTATACGCCGTGTCGAGTGGTCTATACACCTCAGGATGAATGTTTTGGGGGTGTACATCATTCCAATATTCATTGCAAGGGGGATAGACCACTCGACACGGGGTATACGGGCACGCGATGAATCTTGGAAGGGTGTACACCCCTCCAACATTCATCGCGACGGGTATAGACCAGTCAAATGGGGGGGTAGCGCCACACGATGAATATTGGGAGGGTGTACACCGGTCCAATGTTTATCGCGAGTCATTTAGACCCCTCAACAATGGTACAGTGTTCCAACATTCATCGCATGGCCCTATACCCTATGGCGAGTGGTCTATACCCCTTGCAATGAACGTCAATGGGGTGTACACGCTTCCACTATTCATCGTGTGCCTCTATCCCCCGTGTCGAGTGGTGTGTACCCCTAGCAATGACTATTGCACGGGTGTACACCCTTCCAATATTCATTGCGTGCCCCTACACCCCTTGTGCAGTGGTCTATACCCCTCGCGTTGAATGTTGGAGGGGTGTACAAGCTTCTAATATTCATCGTGTGCCCCTATACCCCCTCTCCAATGGTCTACACCCGTCGTGATGAATGTTTGAGGGGTTTACACCCTTCCAACATTCAACGTGTGCCCCTATACGCATTGTCGATTGGTCTATACCCCTCGCCATGAATGTTGGAGGGATGTACACCATTCGAACATTCATCGCGTGCCCCTATACCCCCTATCGAGGGGTCTATGCCCCTCGCGATGAATGTTGGAGGGTTTATAGGCTTCCAATTTTCATCGCCTGCCCCTCTACCCCGTGTCGAGTGGGGTATACACCTTGGGATAATGTTTGGAGGATGTACTCCCTTCCAATATTCATTGCGTGCCCCTATATCCATTGTCGAGGGGTGTACATGATTCGCGATGAATATTGGAGTGGTGTACACCCTCCCAATGTTCATCCCGTGGCGGTACACCCCCATGTTACTGGTCTATAACCGTCGCGATGAATGTTGGAGGGGTGTACACCCATCGAAGATTCATCGCTTGCCCCTATACCCCGTGTCGAGTGGTCTTTACCCCTTGCGATGAATGTTGGTGGGGTGTACATTGTTCCAACATTCAATGCATGCCCCTGTACCCCCTGTCTAGGGGTCTATACGCCTCGCGATGAATTTTTTTTGGGGGGGATGACCCTTCCAATATTGATGCCACGCCCCTATACGCCTTGTCGAGTGGTCTATACCCCTCGCGATGAATTTTTTTTTGGGGGGCTGACTGTTCCAATATTGATGCCACGCCCCTGTACGCCTTGTCGAGTGGTCTATACCCCTCGCGATGAATGTTGGAGGGGTATACACCCTCCCAACATTTATCCCGTACCCCTATACCCCTTGCCGAGGGGTCAGTGTCCACCGCGATCAATGTTGGAGCGTTGTACACCCAACTACGGGCGGGTGGCCGGCCCCGGTCCTTGTATGCAACCCCCCCCCCCCCCCCAACCTCCCCCCCCTCCCCCCATCGGGTTTTGAAAGAAAGTGGTGCTCGGTTGGCCACCAACAAGTGTCTCCAGAGAAAACTGTCTGGCGCCGAATTTTTTTTCATACTATGTGTTTATACTCAAAATACTCAAAATTTTGTATAGAAACTGCCCCCCGAGTTTTGAAAGATAGTTGGGTGGTGGGTCGCATCAGCACCGGCTGTAGTCACCCCCCCGTGCGCCCAACATTCATGGTGTGCCCCTATACCCCCTCTTGCGGGGTCTATACCCCTCACGATGAACTTTGGAGGGATGTACACCCTTCTAACGTTCATCGCGTGCTCCTAAACCCATTGTCGAGCGGGCTACACTACCAGCGCTGAATATTGGTGGGGTGTACACCCGTCCAATATTCATCGCGTGCCCCGATCCCCCCTATCAAGGGGTTCATGCCTCTCGCGATGAATGTTGGAGGGTTTACACCCTTCCAATATTCATTGCGTCCCCCTATACCCCGTGTCGAGTGGTCTATACACCTTGGGATGAATTTTTTGGGGGTGTACATCCTTCCAATATTCATCGCGTGCCCCTATATACATTGTCCAGGGGTCTACATGACTCGCGATGAATATTGGAGCGATGTACACCCTCCCAATATTCATCGTGTGGCGCTACACCCCCATTTGAGTGGTCTATACCCGTCGCGATGAATGTTGGAGGGGTATACACCCTCCCAAGATTCATTGCGTGCCCCTATACCCCGTGTTGAGTGGTCTATACCCCTTGCGATGAATGTTGGTGGCGTGTTAAGTGTTCCAATATTCAGTGCATGCCCCTATCCCCCATGTCTAGGGGTCTATACCCCTCGCAAATAATGTTGGAGGGGTGCGACCCTTGCAATATTCATCGTGTGCCCCACTACCCCCTGTCGAGTGGTCTACAACCCTTGCGATGAATGTTGGAGGGTTTACACCCTCCCAACATTTATCGCGTGCCTATACCCCTTGCCGACAGTTCTATACCCCTCGGAATGAATGTTGGGGCGGTGCACACCCAACATTCATTGTGTGCCCCTATACCCCGTGTCGAGTGGTCTATTCGCCTCGCGATGAATGTTGGAGGGATTTACACCCTTCCAACATTCATCGTGTTCCCCTATACGCATTGTCGAGGGGTCTACATGACTCGGGCTGAATAATGGAGGGGTGTCTGGCCGTCCAATATTCATCGCGTGCCCCGATTCCCCCTATCGAGGGGTCTATGCCCATCGCGATGAATGTTGGAGGGTTTACACCCTTCCAATATTCATCGCGTGCTCCTAAGCCCCGTGTTGAGTGGTCGAAACATCTCGGGATGAATGTTTTGGGGGTGTACACCCTTCCAATATTCGTGGCGTGCCCCCATATCCATTGTCGAGGGGTCTACATGACTCGCGATGAATATTGGAGTGGTGTAGACCCTCCCAATGTTCATTGTGTGGTGCTACACCCCCATTTGAGTGGTTTATACCCGTGGTGATGAATGTTGGAGGGGTGTACACCCTTTCAAGATTCATCGTGTGCCCCTATACCCCGTGTCGAGTGGTCTATATCCCTTGCGATGAATGTTGGTGGGGTGTACACTATTCCAACATTCAGTGCATGCCCCTATCTTAGGAGGCCCATAGTGCCCCCTATCGTTTTAGCGAAAAAAGGGGTAATGGGTGGTGTTTTGCGTATGGTAAAGTAGGAGTGCAAATTTGCATTTTTGCATCAGGCTGGGCTCTGCAGAGCCCAGACCAGCAGTGTAACTCATTTTAGGCCGCACTATTACCCATTTTAGATCTCTGGGCTCTGCAGAGCCCAGGTTACAAGTTCTACCCCTTGTACCTAACCCTGGTACAACACTTGGCTCATGTATACAATGGTCAAGTGGCCACGCTACATGGCGCTGGGTGAAGTGGTATACTCTCGTCAACACTCTAACATATTCACCCTAAACATTCACCCCGAATAGGTCAGCAGTAACAGGAATCAAGGATACAACTCCTACATACAGTACCGCTGGGCAATGATCAAAGACGCGTGCCACACTAGGCATCACATAATCTAGATGGAACTGCCAAAACAAGGCCTATCTTAGGATTTTCCAACAACGTGGGCTCTGCAGAGCCCAGCATTCATACACCTGGTACTTGAGGGGTGCTTATTAGGGTTTCCCTCTTGTCTAGGCTCTGCAAAGCCCAGACCTTCACAATTTCCCATTTTGCCCCCTTTTGTGTGACATGATAGCGCTAGGACACTTTGAAAGTTATTCTACATCTGGCCTGGTAGTACATTTTTCTATGCCTTTCTGCCGTGTTGCTCTTGTATCGTGTTTTACAATGGTGCAGCCGTGGCATAGTGTAATTATGACAGTCGGTAGCCATTGAGGAGTACGATACAACAGGCCTTAGACTGTTTGCACGCAGGTGTAGTCCAAGCTCGGTGGGGTAATGTTTCTATTGTTGTGGTGCGTCTCATTCTATGGGAGTTTCAGGACACATTGTTTGCAACATACCCTAATCTATTGCAGTTGGTTTGTATGCATACTGTGCAGTGCTCGTACATTTACTATCTGGTCATACGTCCCATATATTAAGTACTATCTTCTTTTTACAACAGCCATGGCTGATTTTCCACATGCTAGAACGTACAGAGGTGGATGTACTGGGTTCCGGCTAGGATACCGAAGGAGATGAGGTTGTAGGTTATAGGTTGTAGCGCCAAATGCTACTTTTACCCCTTCTGAATTATTTGCTCATGGCCCATCGCTCCCTGTGTCCCATCTGTCTATTACACGGCCTCCCATTACTAATTTCGGGACGCTGGGCTCTGCAGAGCCCAGCTTCTTCCAACAACCTAATTTCAGGTGTTGTGTGCATGCTACCCGCAATGCCAGCCCGTACTTCGCTTACCTCACGTGTCAATTCAGCTCCCACCATGTACGGTATGTGCTATTCTACGCCTCTAGCGTCTTGTACTGGTTACCACCTGTTGCCGTTGTGCCACCCAGACTGTCTTATCACTATGGCAGCGGTTTCTATGGCGTTGCATGTCAGCTACATGCGGTCTCTTTGTACGAAAGAATGGCGCACTGGTCGCCAAATGATATTGTCGGCTGTGCGCCATGGTGTGGCGAAGGAATTCATAAAATTCTGTGCGGGTCTACGTGTCAACAAGCGGTACACTCCACCGCATTCCCAAGGTGTTGGCACGAAAACAATGGCCGCGTTGGTTGACTAATTTTTCCAAAGAGGCCTATTATGTATGGCTAGGTATGCGTCGCATGGCGTTGTCACAAGCGGCCGTCCCCAGTGGTGAGTGCACCATTGCTGTCATACGGGCAGACAGCCGCAAGCTGGTGCACGCAGATCTCACCAAGCCATGCCGATTGTCTATTGCAGACTAGGGGGCATTGCAGTTCTGGAAACTGTGGCGTATCATTGTTCGCCGTGATATTGTGGTGTGGGTGGACATTTGGTGGCATGCCCAATTTCGGGCCAATTCGGTGAAAACCAATGTCTGTCTAGATGTGACCGCCATAGCAGTGTTGCACACAACCCCCCTTCCTCATTTTCTTGGCCACCCGAGTTTGCGTGACTTAGTGGAAGGGGTGGACACAGTGGCCATGGCATTTGTTCAACAGCACAGAGAAATGTTGAAGGTGTGCAGTGATTTGTGCAATACACCCATTTCTCGGAGAACCATCCGTCCCCCCCTTAATATTGCCCGGGAGGCTGGTAGACAGGACCTCTGTTGGAAGCCATTTGGCATATATGAGTCCCGTACAGGTCAGAACCAAGAGCTCTTGGATCTCCTCGGTATGCTACGCAGTACCCAACGGATTTGTCAGAACCCGATGGCATTGCTCGTTGATTGCAACATCCACTACAAGGTGCTCTAATTTTTGTACTCTAGAGCAACCATTGACTACAATTTTCCGGATTGCTTGCGAGGTATCTCCTTGATTTACGGCGTGTGGCACCCCTGCAAACATGTTTGCAATATCATTTGGCGTAAATTCTTTCCTCTGTTTTCGTATATCGCAGCTCCCATGTTTGGGGCCGGTGCGCGCATATATAACCACCCCAAACTCATTGTCATAGAGAAAACTCTCGCTGCACTCCTTCTCGCAGACCCAAACATACGGGCACAACTCCGGCAAAAAATTACCCTGTTTGAGGGACGCGCCGACCAAGCAGCCCTAAACACAAAGGATGGGTTGCGCATGCTTCGGGGCCTGGAATCCCTCCTTAATTATTACCTCCTAGCCATCGTTGTAGTGGGACACTTAGTGCGTAATTGCACTTGGGCTGGGCGTGCCGACGGGACTGGTATAGTAGCCACGTGTGTACTTTAGCTCTGCGTGGGTCTACTTGTTGACCTTGCCGGTCCAGCTACAGCAAAAATGGACTACGTCCGCACCATATGCTGCGCACTTCTGTACAATACACAATGGCACGACGACACGCGTGGTGCCGCCCATGTGGAGGAATGTTGTGAGGCTGTGCTAGCAAAAATGTGGGCACGGTGCAAGCAACATCCCGACAAGCACACGGCGGATGAGGCTGGTGACCTTTTCCGCACCATGCCCCCCCCGTCAGCAGGCACGTGCAACGGAGTCCCTCTCCAAAAGAGTTCGTGTAGAGGTGCGCGACAGGGTATGGGCACTCATGCGTGGTCCAGGACGGGAGATGCATCAAAATGTGTGATGGTCCTCGGGTCCAGTTAGTGTGGTTGAGGCAAAAAGAGACACAACGTACGTGTTCCCCGAAAAGGGAACCGGGGGTACCCTAACGGTTGTGTTCATAAAATCTATTCTAAAGCGCTTTCCGCGCACCATGGTAGGTGGACAAGGACTCCGCGATGATGCCATGGATTACGTAGGTCAACATATTCCACTTAGGCCATCCGTGAACCGCCGCGAGGCCCGGGCAGCTGTAGAAACAGTTGGGTTCATACCATGTTTCCCCAATGCCAAATGCAATGTTCATTGATCATGTGCGTGCCCCTCCTGAGGATGGCGTACCTGTGATCGGGCCAGGGATGCTGTAGATGTTGATGCCCTGTCTGATGGCCTTGTACCTATTGTGCTCAGTGGGGAGTTGCGTGAATTACACCTGATAGATTCGGACTGATCACGAGGGGGGGGGGGGGGTGGCAATGCAGACCCTCCCCCAAGACAGGCCAATCTGCTGTGTACTCCCCTGTTATTGCTGTACCCAAATGTCTGGGCTGAGCAGAGTCCAGCTTTCTCCGCCACTGAGTTTTCAGGGGTTGTATTACTGGTTTTTGACACTCCAGGCTCTGCAGAGCCCAGCTTGTCACCACTGCCCAATATGTACCCCAATCTGGTCATTTTCAGTTGCTTTCTTGTTGCTTTGGCCTGATAGACTCAGATTGATCATGGAGGGGGACGGCAATGCAACCCCCCCCCCCCCCCCGGACAACCCAATTTGATGTGTACACCCCTGTTAATGTTGTACTCCAAGTGTTTGGCCCCTGCAGAGCCCAGCTTTGCCTGACAGTGAGTTTTGAGGGGTTGTATTACTCGTTGTTGTTACTCTGGACCCTGCACAGCCTGGTGTGTCACCACTGCCCGATATGTACCCCCATGTGGTCATTTGCTGTTCCTTTCTTAGGGCTGGGCCAGCCCTGGACCATGCCATCTTCGTGCTTTGATCTATGCACACGTCTCCATTCCTTCGTATTGTATTGTGCACCCACTGCGTCAGCTTGTGTGACCCTCGAAGAGGTGTGCCGGCACTGCTGTACTGATACACGGTTACGATGACTGGAGTTAAATTGCCACAAGCAGGTTTGGCTCTGGTGTTGCAGGCCATTTGGACAGGCCCAATTTTACTGTTGCTTCATACTTGTGTCAACGCGGGACGTTTTAGTCCGCCCGTTTGATGCTGTGACCATCAACGTACCCTGGACATTGTATTTGAGATGCCTCTGCAGTGATTATTTGTTTTGAAGACAGTTTTGGCTATTCCAACCCCTGTGGGTGCCAATTTGAATGCTTTGATCCGACTAATTTGCTGTCCAAATCTGCCATTTGCCATCATTAATGCTTTGAATTGTGTGATTGTTGTGCTGTTTTTGGTGACCTGATTTGTCCTGTAAGGTCCGTGTGTTTCTGGAACATGTGTGAAACACCAAACGACATTGCCATGGATGGCAACAGCGCTGAGACACCAGCGATGGACACACTGGAAGCCGAGAAAGTGGATGCACTGCACTAAGAGCCCTCCGTAGAGGAAGCTGTACAGGGCAGCATTGTTGCTGGGGCCTGCTGGGCCAGTCAATCTCCCTCGCAAGTGGGCAACAAGGGTCGTGTCGCAAGGAGGATGGGCAGCATCAAGGACTCCTCAAGCGTACTGGCCATTCAAAACTATGTGGAGGTGAGGAGAGCGACGGTGCCGCGCAAGAACTGAAGATTCACGGGTCCATGGAGTATGACCGTCCAGGCTCATTATTTGGGACCACGTGGCAGAGGTGAAGGAGGACCTACTGGCAAACCCCCCCGATGGCCGACTGCAGCTTTTGGTCTGGGACGACAAGGGTATGGGATTGTTGCGACGCAATTCGATCAAGGTAATTGGCTTCACGGCCTGCCCTGTGTGATGTGCCATGCTGTTGTATTCGGTGGGAGCCCTGTGGGTGATTGCAGGCCAACACTCCGTTGCGGCGTGGGATCAAATTTGCAAGGATGTGACAACAAGGATGGGCGAGGTCGAGGACTGGATGACCAACTTTGACGTGCGCATCATCAAGTTTGATACATCCCTCGAGATCACGCGAAAGCTGGCTGGACAACACGATAGGGCACAGCACAGTGGACGTGAGAGCAGTGTACCCCAACTGTTGAACAATTTCCTACAACTGGCGGCCGGGGACACACAATGTAAGAAGACATTTGTCGCTTTGATGTGTGAGGCCTGGAGGCGAGGCCGACTGCGAAATCAGGCAACACGGAGACAATCGTCAAGCAAACGAGGCCAGCTGCCCATATGGCCTTGACGTGTGGTACCATCTTCACGGACGCACTCGGCAAGATGGTCGAAGGCAAGCCGGTGATTGTCCTTTATACAATGCGATGCTTTGTTGGAATGCAACCCGAAAATTTGTGGCGCATATGCAACTACATGGCCTCCCAGAAGAGTACAGTACCATGCTTCCAGAAGCAGGCAAAGGAGCTCCGCGCTGGGGAATCGTGGTGGTATCACTTTGATCATCCGGACATGCCGGTTGAGCGCATCCACCCTTCAAGACGTATGTTGTTGCCTTGTAAGCCCGTGCCTTTGGTTGTGATCCCAATTCATTGGGCCGCTGCGATAGGGAGGCTGGACTTCAGTGTGACACCAAGCAGTTTGGGACTGCTGGGCTCTGCACAGCCCAGGGTCCCGTGGGATGCCAATTGACTGGATCTACAAAGACACTGTGCCTTTTGAAAACTTGGAACTTCCGCAACCTCACTCCTGATGAATGGTGCAACCTAGCCTGATGATGTCCAAGCCCCCCCCCCCCCCTCCGCGGGACACCCCGTAATTCACCATTTTGGTCATGCTAGGCTGTGCAGAGCCCAGGTGGAGGACATTGACCAATTTCATATGCCATATTACCATCTTGTGGGTTCTGGGCTCAGCAGAGCCCAGGATCCCTTGGGATGCCAATGGACTGCATGTACAGAGACGATGTGCCTGTTGCGTTGTTGGAACTTCCGCAACTTCACTCCCGATGACCGGTGCAACCTTGCCTAATGATTTCCAAGGACCCCCCACCCGGACACCCCGTAATTTACCATTTTGGTCATGCTCGGCCCTGCACAGCTCAGGTGAAGCAAATTGACCAATTTCAGAAGTCATATTACCATCATGTGAGGTCTGGGCTCTGTAGAGCCCAAGATCCCCTGGGATGCCAATTGAACGGATCTACGGAGACGCTGTGCCTGTTGAAGCTTCCGCGACGTCAATGTTGTCGACCGGTGCGGCCTTGCCTAATGATGTCCCACGACCCCCCCCCCCCCACACACCCCCATCATTTTCGAATTTGGTCATGCTGGGCTATACCAATTTCAGCCTTCATATTGCCAATTTGACAGTAATGGGCTCTGCACAGCCAAGGATCCAACAAAATGCATATTTACATTGTGCCAGATCGTTGTGACTTGGTGTATCGCTCAATCTTGGTGGAACATGCCGTCCTGTATGGCTCCTGTACACACAGGCACAACGACTCAAGTGGCCGGCATCTCAAATAAGTTTAGTCACCGTCTGGCGAATTTTGGTGCATGGCAACGGAGCTCGGAGTACAGCGAGAGCACACCGTGACCAGCGCTCCGGGCGCTATTGAAGGCGGGTTTGGGGGTCAGCGATCGAGAAGACGTCGAAGCACATCGCAGACTGCTTGTGAGACCAGTGTTGAACCCGGCTGTTGAGGTGTCTGGTGGCGAGGTGGCAAAGGTCAATGTTGGCAAGCGATCAAAATCCGGAGAAATTTGGGCGTACGATGGATCGATGACCGCAAAGCCAACTGAGATCAAAATGCCGAAGTACAATCTTGTCATTGTTGAAGTCCCGCGGTGAGGAGGGTGGATCCCTGGTGCGCAGATCGTGCGTGTGCTGTCTCAAGGGGTACTTGGCGCCTTTCATGGACACCATGGGGATTTGTCTCTGTGGAACAACACTTACACTCGCAATTGGAAGATTTGCACCCAATGGCTTTGCGCCTAGCTGTCTACAATCTGGGACGGCGACAAGCGCCGTATTTGTTCGAGCAGTCAACTGTGTTGCTTGTGAAGACCAATGGGCTGGGCCCTGCCATGCCGCACTTTCTCACACAAAAGTCGTTGACTGAAGGTGTCTGGCTGGGTTTGGCTATCGTGTGGTGGTTGGTGAATTTGTTGGAGGACCCTAACGACGACTCGGACGACACACACATGAATGGTGATGCATCGTGCTGCCTGTGGGCATTGTACTATGGTCGCCGCCCAAACCTAATCAGTCTAGGCTGTATTCACTTGCCTGTTCCTTTGAATTGCGCATGGGGTGTATTATCTGATGGTCTCTACAATGCAGCTGATGTGCTGAACCTGCTGAAGACAAGCGTCTGGAAAGGGGACACGGAGGAGGATGTTGAGTGGCGGAGTGTCATGCACTGGGCAAGCACCGCGCAGCCGCCGTTCCACAAGCAGGAGTCCCCTGACCAGGCAGCTGACGCGGACAGGAGTGAGTCCGAAGTTGAGGAGGTGCCGGATCTTCAAACTGCCAAACCAAAGGGGAAAACCAATGAACAGCGGCAGAACGAGCAGGAGAAGGCTGAGCACGAGTTGCGGAAGCAAGAGGAGGCACGGGAGTGGCAACGTAAAAAGGAGGAGAAGGAGAAGGAGAAAAAGGCGAAAGAGGACGAGCGAGCAAATCGCAAGAGGAAAGAAGAGGAGGATAAATTGGCAACGGCAGCCGCTGCGGCGTCCCCGCCGCAAAAAAAAAGGGGCAGCTCAGGGCCTCCAGGCCACCCTGCAACGTGGTGTCCGGGTTGGCTTATCCAAGAGCAACGGCAAGAGCAACGGCCAATGACTGGATGCCCCACATACCGCTGGATCATGACCGTCGCTGGACCATACCGGACATACAGCCACAGACACAACTGTGTTACTCTGCTGGTGTTGTGAGCACCTGATGTGACTGGGCCTGTCCTGTGCAGTCCCCAACAACTGTGGGACAGTGAATGATGTGCCTCTTTGACGGTATACGTGTTTGTGGCTGAATTTGACTGTCATTTTCTTAATTTGCACTGAGCTGGGCTCTGTAGAGCCCATCGTACCAGATTTGCTTCATTTACCCCCCAAATATGAACAATTTGTACAGATGGGCTTTGCAGAGCCCCGCATGCTGTTTCACGCCAAAATGCATGCCTCCTAGTGGTACCCAGTGTTGCTTTCATCTCAACATTGCAGTACTGTCCCTGTGTGAATTTGGTTGTATCAGCACAACACTATGCTATGGCATTTCTTTTGGTACGTCCCTCGCTGACACAGTGTACCAACTGTCGAGTTTGTTCAGATTTTGGGTGCATATACGGCGCCAAGTTTGTGTCTATGGGCTCCAAATCCTTTGTTCACTTGCTATTTTTTTTGCCACTCCATGCGCTGCAAAGTCCGGGTGCCATATGTATCCCTAATTTGGTCCTGACATGTTCTGTTGCCTGTTCTTGGGCCCTGCAGAGCTCAGGTGAATGTGTGTGTCGTTTCGAGTTTACTAGGTATGCCCAGAGTCAAACGTGCAGCGAGTAGTTTGGGCACAGGTTTGCTTTTTTTCGCCGAGCCACATTTTATGCCGCGCTGTCATGTATGCTCAATTGCATTGATCTGTCGGGCCCGTGTCTTTTGATTTCTCCGGCGGTTGACAGTGCGTATGTTGGGCAGTGCTTTGACACTGTCCACTGTGCGATGCTGCATTTTTTGGTGCCATTTCTGGCCTGTTTTCGTTGGTGTCAACCATTCATTGATAATTCCACATTTGCTCGGGATTCAGAAGGGGGAACAGTCTTTGTGTGTCCATTGCAGGTGTTAGTACGTGCTTCTGCACCACATCTGGGGACACATCAGTCTGTAGTTAGTACAGCATCCATTCCGGAGTTCTGACGGACCTCCTACAACGCACGTAAAGGTTTTTACAACTTCTGTGCTTTGTTTTCTGTGTGTTCTCGCTTTGGACTCGTCAACTAGTGTGTACGCAGCTTCCATGCCTTGTGTATGACTAGTGCTCTGGTGGTCTGTCGCTTATGGGACTCAAATTTTATTTTGGGGGGGGTGAGGGGGGGGGCATATAGTGTGATGCCTATTGTAGCCATTACCACACTGGTGGTCTAGCTTGTTTATCATTAGCGTAATTCATGGGTGCTTTATGTTGTTTGTATCGAGCTGGGCTCTGCAGAGCCGAGCCAGTAGGAATTCCCTATTTCACGCCCTGTTGCGACCTGTTTGCCTATACATTGTTGTGTTGGTGTGCAACCCTGTATTATTACCCCTGTTTTTAGTGAATTTCATGTTTCTCGGCTCTGCGAAGCCCAGCCTTTCACAAATGCTACTTTGCACCCTCCTTTCACATAGGTGATGTTCGGTGTTGTGATACGGAACACCTTCTTCACAGGCGTTGCATATAAGGTCACCATTGCCGTCACAATACCACGAGTGCTAGAAGAACAGCAGCACGTGCTGTTGCCAAATACGTGCTCCATTTGAGATATCAGGCTGTGAAACATAGTTTTATGGTGCGGCTGGTCCATTTTCCGTATTTCAGACCTCCAAAATGGGAAAAAACAGTGGCTGCGCTCGTATGCTGTGGGGGCCCAAATTGGTGCCTTTTTGCTGCTTCGCGCCCCTAAATTGCATGTTCTTCCTCCTCCCCATTTACCCTGGCTGGGAACCACCCCTCCATTACGCTTGGCTATGCAGCAGAGAGGCTAGAGTCTGTGCACGACATGAATTTTTTTTGAAAAAACGATAGGGGGCACTATGGGCCTCCTAAGGCTATCCCCCTTGTCTTGGGGTCTATACCCCTGGCGGTGAATGTTGGAGGGGTGCGACCCTTCCGATATTCATCGCGTGCCCCTATACCCCCGTGTCGGGTGGTCTATTGCCCTCCTTATGAATGTTGGAGGGGTATACACCCTCCCAACATTTATCCCGTGCCTATACCCCTTGCCGACAAGTCTATACCCCTCGCAATAAATGTTGGGGCAGTATGCACCCAACATTCATCGCGTGCCCCTGTAGCCCGTGTGGAGTGCTCTATACCCCTCGCGATGAATGTTGGAGGGATGTACAGCCTTCCAAACAATCATCTCGTGCACCCATACCCATTGTCGAGGGGTGTCCCCAACTTGCGGTGAATATTGGAGGGGTGTACACGCTTCCAATATTCATCGCCTACCCCTATACCCCGTGTCGAGTGGTCTATACACCCCGGGATGAATGTTTTGGGGGTGTTCACCCTTCCAATATTCATCGCATGCCCCTATATCCATTGTCCAGGGGTCTACATGACTCGCGATAAATATTGGAGCGGTTTACAAACTCCCAATATTCATCGTGTGGTGCTACACCCCCATTTGAATGGTCTATACCCGTCGCGATGAATGTTGGAGGGCTGTACACCTTTCCAAGATCCACCGCGTGCCCCCATACCACGTGTCGAGTGGTCTATACCGCTTGCAATGAATGTTGATGGGGTGTACATTGTTCCAACGTTCATCGCATGACCCCTCGCGATGAATGTTGGAGGGGTGTGACCCTTCCAATATTGATCCCGCGCCTCTGTACCCCCTGTAGAGTGGTCTATACCCCTAGGGATGAATGGTGGAGGGGTATACACCCTCTCAACATTTATACCGTCCCCCTCCACCCCCTGGCGAGAGGTCTATACCCCTCGCGATGAAAGTTGGAGCGGTGTACACCCAACATTCATCGCGTGCCCCCATACTCCCTGCTGAGGGGTCTATACCACTCGCGATGAATGTTGGAGGGATGCGAGCCCTCCACTATTCATTGCGTGCCCCTATACCCCTTGTGGAGTGGTCTCTACCCCTCGCGATGAATGTTGGAGGGGTGTGACCCTTCCAATATTGATCCCGCGCCCCTATACCCCCTGTGGAGTGGTCCATACCCCTCGCGATGAACGTTGGAGCTGTGGGAGCCTTCGAATATTCATCGTGTGCCCCTATACCCCGTGTCGGGTGGTCTATACCCGTCGCGATGAATGTTGGAGGGGTATACACCCTCCCAACATTTATCCCGTGCCCCTATACCCCCTCGTGGGAGGTCTATACCCCTCGCGATGAATGCCGGGGCGGTGCACACCCAACATTCATCGCGTGCCCCTATACCCCGTGCCGAGAGGTCTATACCCCTCGCGATGAATGTTGGCGCGGTGTACACCCAACATGCATCGGATGCCCCTATACCCCCTTTCTAGGGGACTATACCCCGCACGATGAATGTTGGAGGAGTGTGACCCTTCCAATATTGATCTCGCACCTCTATATCCCCTGTTGAGGGGTCTATACCCCTCGCGATGAATGTTGGAGGGGTGCGAGCCCTCCACTATTCATCGGGTACCCCTATATCCCCTGTGGAGTGGTCTATACCCCTCGCGATGAACGTTGGAGCAGTGGGAGCCTTCGAATATTCATCGTGTGCCCCTATACCCCGTGTCGAGTGGTCTACACCCGTCGCGATGAATGTTGCAGGGGTATACACCCTCCCAACATTTATCCTGTGCCCCTATACCCCCTCGTGGGAGGTCTATACCCCTCGCGATGAATGCCGGGGCGGTGTACACCCAACATTCATCGCGTGCCCCTATACCCCGTGCCGAGAGGTCTACACCCCTCGTGATGAATGTTGGCGCGGTGTACACCCAACATGCATCGGATGCCCCTATACCCCCTTTCTAGGGGACTATACCCCTCACGACGAATGTTGGAGGAGTGTGACCCTTCCAATATTAGTCTCGCACCTCTATACCCCCTGTTGAGTGGTCTATACCCCTCGCGATGAATGTTGGAGGGGTATACACCCTCCCAACATTTATGTCTTGCCCCTATACCGCTTGCCCACAGGTGTAGGCCCCTCGCGATGAATGGTGGGGCGGTGTACACCCCACATTCATCGCGTGCCCCTATACCCCCTGTATAGGGGTCTACACCCCTCGCAAATAATATTGGAGGGGTGTGACCCTTCCAATATTCATCGCGTGCCCCTATACCCCCTGTCTGTACCCCTCACGATGAATTTTGGAGGGCCATACACCCTTCCAACATTTATGCCGTGCATCTATACCCCCTACCAAGGGGTCTATACCCTTCGCGATGAATGTTGGAGGGGTGTGACCCTTCCAATATTGATCCCGCGCCTCTGTACCCCCTGTAGAGTGGTCTATACCCCTAGGGATGAATGGTGGAGGGCTATGCACCCTCTCAACATTTATACCGTCCCCCTCCACCCCCCGGCGAGAGGTCTATACCCCTCGCGATGAAAGTTGGAGCGGTGTACACCCAACATTCATCGCGTGCCCCCATACTCCCTGTTGAGGGGTCTATACCACTCGCGATGAATGTTGGAGGGATGCGAGCCCTCCACTATTCATTGCGTGCCCCTATACCCCTTGTGGAGTGGTCTCTACCCCTCGCGATGAATGTTGGAGGGGTGTGACCCTTCCAATATTGATCCCGCGCCCCTATACCCCCTGTGGAGTGGTCCATACCCCTCGCGATGAACGTTGGAGCTGTGGGAGCCTTCGAATATTCATCGTGTGCCCCTATACCCCGTGTCGGGTGGTCTATACCCGTCGCGATGAATGTTGGAGGGGTATACACCCTCCCAACATTTATCCCGTGCCCCTATACCACCTCGTGGGAGGTCTATACCCCTCGCGATGAATGCCGGGGCGGTGCACACCCAACATTCATCGCGTGCCCCTATACCCCGTGCCGAGAGGTCTATACCCCTCGCGATGAATGTTGGCGCGGTGTACACCCAACATGCATCGGATGCCCCTATACCCCCTTTCTAGGGGACTATACCCCTCACGATGAATGTTGGAGGAGTGTGACCCTTCCAATATTGATCTCGCACCTCTATACCCCCTGTTGAGGGGTCTATACCCCTCGCGATGAATGTTGGAGGGGTGCGAGCCCTCCACTATTCATCGGGTACCCCTATATCCCCTGTGGAGTGGTCTATACCCCTCGCGATGAACGTTGGAGCAGTGGGAGCCTTCGAATATTCATCGTGTGCCCCTATACCCCGTGTCGAGTGGTCTACACCCGTCGCGATGAATGTTGGAGGGGTATACACCCTCCCAACATTTATCCTGTGCCCCTATACCCCCTCGTGGGAGGTCTATACCCCTCGCGATGAATGCCGGGGCGGTGTACACCCAACATTCATCGCGTGCCCCTATACCCCGTGCCGAGAGGTCTATACCCCTCGTGATGAATGTTGGCGCGGTGTACACCCAACATGCATCAGATGCCCCTATACCCCCTTTCTAGGGGACTATACCCCTCACGACGAATGTTGGAGGAGTGTGACCCTTCCAATATTAGTCTCGCACCTCTATACCCCCTGTTGAGTGGTCTATACCCCTCGCGATGAATGTTGGAGGGGTATACACCCTCCCAACATTTATGTCTTGCCCCTATACCGCTTGCCCACAGGTGTAGGCCCCTCGCGATGAATGGTGGGGCGGTGTACACCCCACATTCATCGCGTGCCCCTATACCCCCTGTATAGGGGTCTACACCCCTCGCAAATAATATTGGAGGGGTGTGACCCTTCCAATATTCATCGCGTGCCCCTATACCCCCTGTCTGTACCCCCCACGATGAATTTTGGAGGGCCATACACCCTTCCAACATTTATGCCGTGCATCTATACCCCCTACCAAGGGGTCTATACCCTTCGCGATGAATGTTGGAGCGGTGTGCACCCTCGCAACATTTATCTCGTGCCCCTATACTGCCTGCCGAGGGGTCTATACCCCTCGCGATGAATGGTGGGGCGGTGTACACCCAACATTCATCGCGTGCCCCTCTACCCCCTTTATAGGGGTCTACACCCCTCGCAAATAATGTTGGAGGGGTGTGACCCTTCGAATACTCATCACGTGCCCCAATACCCCCTGTCGAGGGGTCTGTACCCCTCACGGTGAATTTCGGAGGGGTATACACCCTCCCAACATTTATATTGTGCCCCCACATCTCTTGCCGAGGGGTCTATACCCCTCGCAATGAATTTTGGAGCGGTGTACACCCAACATTCATCGCGTGCCCCTATACCCCGTGTCGAGTGGTCTATACCCCTCGCGATGAAGGTTGGAGGGGTGTACACCCTTCCAACATTGATCGCGCGCCCTCGTACCCATTGTCGAGTCGGTCTATACACCTCGGCATCAATTTTTTCGGCCCGTACATCCTTCCAATGTTCATCGCGTGCCCCTATATCCACTGTCGAGGGGTCTACGTGACTCGCAATGCATATTGGAGCGGTGTACACCCTCCCAACATTCATCTAGTGGCGCTACACCCCCATTTGTGTGGTCTATACCCGTCGTAATGAATAGTGGAGGGGTGTACACGCTTCCAAGATTCATCACGTGCCCCTACACCCCGTGTCCAGTTGTGTATACCCCTTGCGATGAATGTTGGTGGTGTATACACTGTTCCAATATTCATCGCATGCCCCTATACCCCGTGTCTACACTTCTATACCCCTCGCAATGATTGTTTGCGGGGTGCGACCCTTCCAATATTCATCTCGTGCCCCTACACCACCTCCCCAAAGGTCTATTCCCCTCGTGATGAATGTTGGAGCGGTGTACACCCAACATTCATCGCGTGCCCGTACACCCCCTATCGAGTGGTCTATACCCCTCGCGATGAAGGTTGGAGGGATGTACACCTCCAATATTCATCGCGTGCACCTATACCCATCGTCGAGGGGTCTACAGGACTAGCGATGAATATTGGAGGGGTGTACACCCCTCCAATATTTGCCCCGTGCCCTGATACCCCCTATTGAGGGGTCTATGCCCCTCGCGATGAATGTTGGAGGGTTTAGACCCTTCCAATATTCATCGCGTGCCTCTATACCCTGTGTTGAGTGGTTGACACACCTCCGGATGAAAGTTTGGGGGCTGTACACCCTTCCAATATGCATCGTGTGCCCCGATACCTCCTATCGAGGGGTCTGTGCCCCTCACGATGAATGTTGGAGGGTTCACACCCTTCCAATATTCATCGCGTGCCCCTATATCCATTGTCGAGGGTTCTACATGACTCGCAATGAATATTGGAGCGGTGTACACCCTCCCAATATTCATCGTGTGGTGCTACACCCCCATTTGAGTGGTCTTTACCAGTCGTGATGAATGTTGGAGGGGTTTACACCCTTCCAAAATTCATCGCGTGTCCCTATACCCTGTGCTGACTGGTCTATACTATGTGCGATGAATGTTGGTGGGGTGTACTTTGTTCCAACGTTCATCGCATGCCCCTATACCTCCTGCCTAGGGGTCAATACCCCTCGCGATGAATATTGGAGGGGTGTGACCCTTGGAATACTCATTGCGTGCCCCTATACCCCCTGTCGAGTGGTCTATACCCCTCGCGATGAATGTTGGAGGGGTATACACCCTTCCAACATTTATGCCGTGCATCTATACCCCCTACCAAGGGGTCTATACCCTTCGCGATGAATGTTGGAGCGGTGTGCACCCTCGCAACATTTATCTCGTGCCCCTATACCGCCTGCCGAGGGGTCTATACCCCTCGCGATGCATGGTGGGGCGGTGTACACCCAACATTCATCGCGTGCCCCTATACCCCCTGTATAGGGGTCTACACCCCTCGCAAATAATGTTGGAGGGGTGTGACCCTTGGAATACTCATCACGTGCCCCAATACCCCCTGTCGAGGGGTCTGTACCCCTCACGATGAATTTCGGAGGGGTATACACCCTCCCAACATTTATCTTGTGCCCCCATATCTCTTGCCGAGTGGTCTATACCCCTCGGGATGAATTTTGGAGCGGTGTACACCCAACATTCATCGCGTGCCCCTATACCCCGTGTAGAGTGGTCTATACCCCTCGCGATGAAGGTTGGAGGGGTGTACACCCTTCCAACATTGATCGCGCGCCCCTGTACCCATTGTCGAGTGGTCTATACACCTCGGGATCAATGTTTTCGGCCCGTACATCCTTCCAATGTTCATCGCGTGCCCCTATATCCACTGTCGAGGGGTCTACGTGACTCGCAATGCATACTGGAGCGGTGTACACCCTCCCAACATTCATCCAGTGGCGCTACACCCCCATTTGTGTGGTCTATACCTGTCGTAATGAATAGTGGAGGGGTGTACACGCTTCCAAGATTCATCACGTGCCCCTACACCCCGTGTCCAGTTGTGTATACCCCTTGCGATGAATGTTGGTGGTGTATACCACCCCCCCCCCCAATTGACCCCCCCCCCTAATTGACCCCCTTGGGATTTCCCAACTCCCCTCTGCCACATAGGGTTTCGCTATGAGACAGGGCATTCTCGCCTTTGGCCCACGGGCCGTGCTATCTGAAAATGATGAAGAGGAAAGGAATGAGGAAACACCAAATGAAATGGAACCCAATGAAGAGGAGCCAGAGGCGGAGCCACGACCTCTCATTTGTTTGAAATGTGACCGCTTGTTGCGTCGCTCTGCTGAGCAATGTAGTAATCGCAAAGTGTGGCTCCATCCCGGTTGCACGTCTCGCACTTCCACTAGCAAATGTCTTTTCTGCTAGGACCTATTTGTACCGCAATTAATTGAAACCGGTGTTTTGCACCATTGTACGTGGCTCGCCCATTGGGGCCCCATGTAGGGCCAACGGTCGGGGTGAGGATTTGACCCCCCCCCTAATTGACCCCCCCCCCCCTAATTGACCCCCCTAGGGGTTTGGGCCTTCCGGGGGGGGTCAATTAGGGGGGGGTGGTGGTCCACTGTTCCAATATTCATCGCATGCCCCTATATCCATTGTCCAGGGGTCTACATGACTCGCGATAAATATTGGAGCGGTTTACAAACTCCCAATATTCATCGTGTGGTGCTACACCCCCATTTGAATGGTCTATACCCGTCGCGATGAATGTTGGAGGGCTGTACACCTTTCCAAGATCCACCGCGTGCCCCCATACCACGTGTCGAGTGGTCTATACCGCTTGCAATGAATGTTGATGCGGTGTACATTGTTCCAACGTTCATCGCATGACCCCTCGCGATGAATGTTGGAGGGGTGTGACCCTTCCAATATTGATCCCGCGCCTCTGTACCCCCTGTAGAGTGGTCTATACCCCTAGGGATGAATGGTGGAGGGGTATACACCCTCTCAACATTTATACCGTCCCCCTCCACCCCCTGGCGAGAGGTCTATACCCCTCGCGATGAAAGTTGGAGCGGTGTACACCCAACATTCATCGCGTGCCCCCATACTCCCTGCTGAGGGGTCTATACCACTCGCGATGAATGTTGGAGGGATGCGAGCCCTCCACTATTCATTGCGTGCCCCTATACCCCTTGTGGAGTGGTCTCTACCCCTCGCGATGAATGTTGGAGGGGTGTGACCCTTCCAATATTGATCCCGCGCCCCTATACCCCCTGTGGAGTGGTCCATACCCCTCGCGATGAACGTTGGAGATGTGGGAGCCTTCGAACATTCATCGTGTGCCCCTATACCCCGTGTCGGGTGGTCTATACCCGTTGCGATGAATGTTGGAGGGGTATACACCCTCCCAACATTTATCCCGTGCCCCTATACCCCCTCGTGGGAGGTCTATACCCCTCGCGATGAATGCCGGGGCGGTGCACACCCAACATTCATCGCGTGCCCCTATACCCCGTGCCGAGAGGTCTATACCCCTCGCGATGAATGTTGGCGCGGTGTACACCCAACATGCATCGGATGCCCCTATACCCCCTTTCTAGGGGACTATACCCCGCACGATGAATGTTGGAGGAGTGTGACCCTTCCAATATTGATCTCGCACCTCTATACCCCCTGTTGAGGGGTCTATACCCCTCGCGATGAATGTTGGAGGGGTGCGAGCCCTCCACTATTCATCGGGTACCCCTATATCCCCTGTGGAGTGGTCTATACCCCTCGCGATGAACGTTGGAGCAGTGGGAGCCTTCGAATATTCATCGTGTGCCCCTATACCCCGTGTCGAGTGGTCTACACCCGTCGCGATGAATGTTGCAGGGGTATACACCCTCCCAACATTTATCCTGTGCCCCTATACCCCCTCGTGGGAGGTCTATACCCCTCGCGATGAATGCCGGGGCGGTGTACACCCAACATTCATCGCGTGCCCCTATACCCCGTGCCGAGAGGTCTATACCCCTTGTGATGAATGTTGGCGCGGTGTACACCCAACATGCATCAGATGCCCCTATACCCCCTTTCTAGGGGACTATACCCCTCACGACGAATGTTGGAGGAGTGTGACCCTTCCAATATTAGTCTCGCACCTCTATACCCCCTGTTGAGTGGTCTATACCCCTCGCGATGAATGTTGGAGGGGTATACACCCTCCCAACATTTATGTCTTGCCCCTATACCGCTTAACCACAGGTGTAGGCCCCTCGCGATGAATGGTGGGGCGGTGTACACCCCACATTCATCGCGTGCCCCTATACCCCCTGTATAGGGGTCTACACCCCTCGCAAATAATATTGGAGGGGTGTGACCCTTCCAATATTCATCGCGTGCCCCTGTACCCCCTGTCTGTACCCCTCACGATGAATTTTGGAGGGCCATACACCCTTCCAACATTTATGCCGTGCATCTATACCCCCTACCAAGGGGTCTATACCCTTCGCGATGAATGTTGGAGGGGTGTGACCCTTCCAATATTGATCCCGCGCCTCTGTACCCCCTGTAGAGTGGTCTATACCCCTAGGGATGAATGGTGGAGGGCTATGCACCCTCTCAACATTTATACCGTCCCCCTCCACCCCCTGGCGAGAGGTCTATACCCCTCGCGATGAAAGTTGGAGCGGTGTACACCCAACATTCATCGCGTGCCCCCATACTCCCTGCTGAGGGGTCTATACCACTCGCGATGAATGTTGGAGGGATGCGAGCCCTCCACTATTCATTGCGTGCCCCTATACCCCTTGTGGAGTGGTCTCTACCCCTCGCGATGAATGTTGGAGGGGTGTGACCCTTCCAATATTGATCCCGCGCCCCTATACCCCCTGTGGAGTGGTCCATACCCCTCGCGATGAACGTTGGAGCCGTGGGAGCCTTCGAATATTCATCGTGTGCCCCTATACCCCGTGTCGGGTGGTCTATACCCGTCGCGATGAATGTTGGAGGGGTATACACCCTCCCAACATTTATCCCGTGCCCCTATACCCCCTCGTGGGAGGTCTATACTCCTCGCGATGAATGCCGGGGCGGTGCACACCCAACATTCATCGCGTGCCCCTATACCCCGTGCCGAGAGGTCTATACCCCTCGCGATGAATGTTGGCGCGGTGTACACCCAACATGCATCGGATGCCCCTATACCCCCTTTCTAGGGGACTATACCCCTCACGATGAATGTTGGAGGAGTGTGACCCTTCCAATATTGATCTCGCACCTCTATACCCCCTGTTGAGGGGTCTATACCCCTCGCGATGAATGTTGGAGGGGTGCGAGCCTTCCACTATTCATCGGGTACCCCTATATCCCCTGTGGAGTGGTCTATACCCCTCGCGATGAACGTTGGAGCAGTGGGAGCCTTCGAATATTCATCGTGTGCCCCTATACCCCGTGTCGAGTGGTCTACACCCGTCGCGATGAATGTTGGAGGGGTATACACCCTCCCAACATTTATCCTGTGCCCCTATACCCCCTCGTGGGAGGTCTATACCCCTCGCGATGAATGCCGGGGCGGTGTACACCCAACATTCATCGCGTGCCCCTATACCCCGTGCCGAGAGGTCTATACCCCTCGTGATGAATGTTGGCGCGGTGTACACCCAACATGCATCAGATGCCCCTATACCCCCTTTCTAGGGGACTATACCCCTCACGACGAATGTTGGAGGAGTGTGACCCTTCCAATATTAGTCTCGCACCTCTATACCCCCTGTTGAGTGGTCTATACCCCTCACGATGAATGTTGGAGGGGTATACACCCTCCCAACATTTATGTCTTGCCCCTATACCGCTTGCCCACAGGTGTAGGCCCCTCGCGATGAATGGTGGGGCGGTGTACACCCCACATTCATCGCGTGCCCCTATACCCCCTGTATAGGGGTCTACACCCCTCGCAAATAATATTGGAGGGGTGTGACCCTTCCAATATTCATCGCGTGCCCCTATACCCCCTGTCTGTACCCCTCACGATGAATTTTGGAGGGCCATACACCCTTCCAACATTTATGCCGTGCATCTATACCCCCTACCAAGGGGTCTATACCCTTCGCGATGAATGTTGGAGCGGTGTGCACCCTCGCAACATTTATCTCTTGCCCCTATACTGCCTGCCGAGGGGTCTATACCCCTCGCGATGAATGGTGGGGCGGTGTACACCCAACATTCATCGCGTGCCCCTCTACCCCCTTCATAGGGGTCTACACCCCTCGCAAATAATGTTGGAGGGGTGTGACCCTTGGAATCCTCATTGCGTGCCCCAATACCCCCTGTCGAGGGGTCTGTACCCCTCACGATGAATTTCGGAGGGGTATACACCCTCCCAACATTTATATTGTGCCCCCATATCTCTTGCCGAGGGGTCTATACCCCTCGCGATGAATTTTGGAGCGGTGTACACCCAACATTCATCGCGTGCCCCTATACCCCGTGTCGAGTGGTCTATACTCCTCGCGATGAAGGTTGGAGGGGTGTACACCCTTCCAACATTGATCGCGCGCCCTCGTACCCATTGTCGAGTCGGTCTATACACCTCGGCATCAATGTTTTCGGCCCGTACATCCTTCCAATGTTCATCGCGTGCCCCTATATCCACTATCGAGGGGTCTACGTGACTCGCAATGCATATTGGAGCGGTGTACACCCTCCCAACATTCATCCAGTGGCGCTACACCCCCATTTGTGTGGTCTATACCCGTCGTAATGAATAGTGGAGGGGTGTACACGCTTCCAAGATTCATCACGTGCCCCTACACCCCGTGTCCAGTTGTGTATACCCCTTGCGATGAATGTTGGTGGTGTATACACTGTTCCAATATTCATCGCATGCCCCTATACCCCGTGTCTACACTTCTATACCCCTCGCAATGATTGTTTGCGGGGTGCGACCCTTCCAATATTCATCTCGTGCCCCTACACCACCTCCCCAAAGGTCTATTCCCCTCGTGATGAATGTTGGAGCGGTGTACACCCAACATTCATCGCGTGCCCGTACACCCCCTATCGAGTGGTCTATACCCCTCGCGATGAAGGTTGGAGGGATGTACACCTCCAATATTCATCGCGTGCACCTATACCCATCGTCGAGGGGTCTACAGGACTAGCGATGAATATTGGAGGGGTGTACACCCCTCCAATATTTGCCCCGTGCCCTGATACCCCCTATTGAGGGGTCTATGCCCCTCGCGATGAATGTTGGAGGATTTAGACCCTTCCAATATTCATCGCGTGCCTCTATACCCTGTGTTGAGTGGTTGACACACCTCCGGACGAAAGTTTGGGGGCTGTACACCCTTCCAATATGCATCGTGTGCCCCGATACCTCCTATCGAGGGGTCTGTGCCCCTCACGATGAATGTTGGAGGGTTTACACCCTTCCAATATTCATCGCGTGCCCCTATATCCATTGTCGCGGGGTCTACATGACTCGCAATGAATATTGGAGCGGTGTACACCCTCCCAATCTTCATCGTGTGGTGCTACACCCCCATTTGAGTGGTCTTTACCAGTCGTGATGAATGTTGGAGGGGTTTACACCCTTCCAAAATTCATCGCGTGTCCCTATACCCTGTGCTGACTGGTCTATACTATGTGCGATGAATGTTGGTGGGGTGTACTTTGTTCCAACGTTCATCGCATGCCCCTATACCTCCTGCCTAGGGGTCAATACCCCTCGCGATGAATATTGGAGGGGTGTGACCCTTGGAATACTCATTGCGTGCCCCTATACCCCCTGTCGAGTGGTCTATACCCCTCGCGATGAATGTTGGAGGGGTATACACCCTTCCAACATTTATGCCGTGCATCTATACCCCCTACCAAGGGGTCTATACCCTTCGCGATGAATGTTGGAGCGGTGTGCACCCTCGCAACATTTATCTCGTGCCCCTATACCGCCTGCCGAGGGGTCTATACCCCTCGCGATGCATGTTGGGGCGGTGTACACCCAACATTCATCGCGTGCCCCTATACCCCCTGTATAGGGGTCTACACCCCTCGCAAATAATGTTGGAGGGGTGTGACCCTTGGAATACTCATCACGTGCCCCAATACCCCCTGTCGAGGGGTCTGTACCCCTCACGATGAATTTCGGAGGGGTATACACCCTCCCAACATTTATCTTGTGCCCCCATATCTCTTGCCGAGTGGTCTATACCCCTCGGGATGAATTTTGGAGCGGTGTACACCCAACATTCATCGCGTGCCTCTATACCCCGTGTAGAGTGGTCTATACCCCTCGCGATGAAGGTTGGAGGGGTGTACACCCTTCCAACATTGATCGCGCGCCCCTGTACCCATTGTCGAGTGGTCTATACACCTCGGCATCAATGTTTTCGGCCTGTACTTCCTTCCAATGTTCATCGCGTGCCCCTATATCCACTGTCGAGGGGTCTACGTGACTCGCAATGCATACTGGAGCGGTGTACACCCTCCCAACATTCATCCAGTGGCGCTACACCCCCATTTGTGTGGTCTATACCTGTCGTAATGAATAGTGGAGGGGTGTACACGCTTCCAAGATTCATCACGTGCCCCTACACCCCGTGTCCAGTTGTGTATACCCCTTGCGATGAATGTTGGTGGTGTATACCACCCCCCCCCCCCCCTAATTGACCCCCCCCCCTAATTGACCCCCTTGGGATTTCCCAACTCCCCTCTGCCACATAGGGTTTCGCTATGAGACACGGCATTCTCGCCTTTGGCCCACGGGCCGTGCTATCTGAAAATGATGAAGAGGAAAGGAATGAGGAAACACCAAATGAAATGGAACCCAATGAAGAGGAGCCAGAGGCGGAGCCACGACCTCTCATTTGTTTGAAATGTGACCGCTTGTTGCGTCGCTCTGCTGAGCAATGTAGTAATCGCAAAGTGTGGCTCCATCCCGGTTGCACGTCTCGCACTTCCACTAGCAAATGTCCTTTCTGCTAGGACCTATTTGTACCGCAATTAATTGAAACCGGTGTTTTGCACTATTGTACGTGGCTCGCCCTTTGGGGCCCCATGTAGGGCCAACGGTCGGGGTGAGGATTTGACCCCCCCCCTAATTGACCCCCCCCCCTAATTGACCCCCCTAGGGGTTTGGGCCTTCCGGGGGGGGGTCAATTAGGGGGGGGTGGTGGTCCACTGTTCCAATATTCATCGCATGCCCCTATACCCCGTGTCTACACTTCTATACCCCTCGCAATGATTGTTTGCGGGGTGTGACCCTTCCAATATTCATCCCGTGCCCCTACACCACCTCCCCAAAGGTCTATTCCCCTCGCGATGAATGTTGGAGCGGTGTACACCCAACATTCATCGCGTGCCCGTACACCCCCTATCGAGTGGTCTATACCCCTCGCGATGAAGGTTGGAGGGATGTACACCTCCAACATTCATCGCGTGCACCTATACCCATCGTCGAGGGGTCTACAGGACTGGCGATGAATATTGGAGGGGTTTACACCCCTCCAATATTTGTCTTGTGCCCTGATACCCCCTATTGAGGGGTCTATGCCCCTCGCGATGAATGTTGGAGGGTTCACACCCTTCCAATATTCATCGCGTGCCTGTATACCCTGTGTTGAGTGGTCGACACACCTCCGGATGAAAGTTTGGGGGCTGTACACCCTTCCAATATGCATCGTGTGCCCCGATACCTCCTATCGAGGGGTCTGTGCCCCTCACGATGAATGTTGGAGGGTTTACACCCTTCCAATATTCATCGCGTGCCCCTATATCCATTGTCGAGGGGTCTACATGACTCGCAATGAATATTGGAGCGGTGTACACCCTCCCAATATTCATCGTGTGGTGCTACACCCCCATTTGAGTGGTCTTTACCAGTCGTGATGAATGTTGGAGGGGTTTACACCCTTCCAAAATTCATCGCGTGTCCCTATACCCTGTGCTGACTGGTCTATACTATGTGCGATGAATGTTGGTGGGGTGTACTTTGTTCCAACGTTCATCGCATGCCCCTATACCTCCTGCCTAGAGGTCAATACCCCTCGCGATGAATATTGGAGGGGTGTGACCCTTGGAATACTCATTGCGTGCCCCTATACCCCCTGTCGAGTGGTCTATACCCCTCGCGATGAATGTTGGAGGGGTATACACCCTTCCAACATTTATGCCGTGCATCTATACCCCCTACCAAGGGGTCTATACCCTTCGCGATGAATGTTGGAGCCGTGTGCACCCTCGCAACATTTATCTCGTGCCCCTATACCGCCTGCCGAGGGGTCTATACCCCTCGCGATGCATGTTGGGGCGGTGTACACCCAACATTCATCGCGTGCCCCTATACCCCCTGTATAGGGGTCTACACCCCTCGCAAATAATGTTGGAGGGGTGTGACCCTTGGAATACTCATCACGTGCCCCAATACCCCCTGTCGAGGGGTCTGTACCCCTCACGATGAATTTCGGAGGGGTATACACCCTCCCAACATTTATCTTGTGCCCCCATATCTCTTGCCGAGTGGTCCATACCCCTCGGGATGAATTTTGGAGCGGTGTACACCCAACATTCATCGCGTGCCCCTATACCCCGTGTAGAGTGGTCTATACCCCTCGCGATGAAGGTTGGAGGGGTGTACACCCTTCCAACATTGATCGCGCGCCCCCGTACCCATTGTCGAGTGGTCTATACACCTCGGGATCAATGTTTTCGGCCTGTACTTCCTTCCAATGTTCATCGCGTGCCCCTATATCCACTGTCGAGGGGTCTACGTGACTCGCAATGCATACTGGAGCGGTGTACACCCTCCCAACATTCATCCAGTGGCGCTACACCCCCATTTGTGTGGTCTATACCTGTCGTAATGAATAGTGGAGGGGTGTACACGCTTCCAAGATTCATCACGTGCCCCTACACCCCGTGTCCAGTTGTGTATACCCCTTGCGATGAATGTTGGTGGTGTATACCACCCCCCCCCCCCCCTAATTGACCCCCCCCCCTAATTGACCCCCTTGGGATTTCCCAACTCCCCTCTGCCACATAGGGTTTCGCTATGAGACAGGGCATTCTCGCCTTTGGCCCACGGGCCGTGCTATCTGAAAATGATGAAGAGGAAAGGAATGAGGAAACACCAAATGAAATGGAACCCAATGAAGAGGAGCCAGAGGCGGAGCCACGACCTCTCATTTGTTTGAAATGTGACCGCTTGTTGCGTCGCTCTGCTGAGCAATGTAGTAATCGCAAAGTGTGGCTCCATCCCGGTTGCACGTCTCGCACTTCCACTAGCAAATGTCCTTTCTGCTAGGACCTATTTGTACCGCAATTAATTGAAACCGGTGTTTTGCACTATTGTACGTGGCTCGCCCTTTGGGGCCCCATGTAGGGCCAACGGTCGGGGTGAGGATTTGACCCCCCCCCTAATTGACCCCCCCCCCTAATTGACCCCCCTAGGGGTTTGGGCCTTCCGGGGGGGGTCAATTAGGGGGGGGGGGGTGGTCCACTGTTCCAATATTCATCGCATGCCCCTATACCCCGTGTCTACACTTCTATACCCCTCGCAATGATTGTTTGCGGGGTGTGACCCTTCCAATATTCATCCCGTGCCCCTACACCACCTCCCCAAAGGTCTATTCCCCTCGCGATGAATGTTGGAGCGGTGTACACCCAACATTCATCGCGTGCCCGTACACCCCCTATCGAGTGGTCTATACCCCTCGCGATGAAGGTTGGAGGGATGTACACCTCCAATATTCATCGCGTGCACCTATACCCATCGTCGAGGGGTCTACAGGACTGGCGATGAATATTGGAGGGGTTTACACCCCTCCAATATTTGTCCCGTGCCCTGATACCCCCTATTGAGGGGTCTATGCCCCTCGCGATGAATGTTGGAGGGTTTAGACCCTTCCAATATTCATCGCGTGCCTGTATACCCTGTGTTGAGTGGTCGACACACCTCCGGATGAAGATTGGGGGCTGTACACCCTTCCAATATGCATCGTGTGCCCCGATACCTCCTATCGAGGGGTCTATGCCCCTCACGATGAATGTTGGAGGGTTTACACCCTTCCAATATTCATCGTGTGCCCGTACATCCATTGTCGAGGGGTCTACATGACTCGCAATGAATATTGGAGCGGTGTACACCCTCCCAATATTCATCGTGTGGTGCTACACCCCCATTTGAGTGGTCTATACCAGTCGTGATGAATGTTGGAGGGGTTTACACCCTTCCAAAATTCATCGCGTGTCCCTATACCCTGTGCTGACGAGTCTATACTATGTGCGATGAATGTTGGTGGGGTGTACTTTGTTCCAACGTTCATCGCATGCCCCTATACCTCCTGCCTAGGGGTCAATACCCCTCGCGATGAATGTTGGAGGGGTGTGACCCTTGGAATACTCATTGCGTGCCCCTATACCCCCTGTCGAGTGGTCTATACCCCTCGCGATGAATGTTGGAGGGGTATACACCCTTCCAACATTTATGCCGTGCATCTATACCCCCTACCAAGGGGTCTATACCCTTCGCGATGAATGTTGGAGCGGTGTGTACCCTCGCAACATTTATCTCGTGCCCCTATACCGCCTGCCGAGGGGTCTATACCCCTCGCGATGCATGTTGGAGCGGTGTACACCCAACATTCATCGCGTGCCCCTATACCCCGTGTCGAGTGGTCTATACTCCTCGCCATGAGGATACGAGCGTTTGACACCCTCCCAACATTCATCGCGTGCCCCTATACCCATTGTCGAGGGGTCTGTACCCCTCGTGATGAATGTTTTAGGGATGTACACCCTTCCAACATTCATCGCGTGCCGCTACACTCATTGTCCAGGGGTCTACACGACTCGCGATGAATATCGGAGGGGTGTACACCCTTCCAATATTCATCGCGTGCCCCGATACCCTCTGTCGAGTGGTCTATACCCTTGGCGATGAATGTTGGAGGGGTGTACAACCTCCCGGCATTCATCATGTGCCCTCGTCCCGATTTCTAAGGGGTCTACACGACTGGCGACTAATATGGCAGCGGCATACACTCTTCCAATATTCATCATGTGGCCCTGTCGAGTGGTCTATACCCGTCGCGATGAATGTTGGAGGGGTGTACACCCTTCCAATATTCATTGCGTGCCCCTATACCCCGTGTCGAATGGTCTACACCCCTCGCACTGAATGTTGGAGGGGTGTACGCCATTCCAATATTCATCGCGTGTCCTTATATACTCCTCACGATGAATGGTGGAGGGGTTTACACCCTTCAAATATCCATCGCGTGCCCCGACACCCCCTGTCTAATGGTCTTTACCCATGGTGATGAATGGTGGAGCGGCGTACGCTCTTCCAACATTTATCGCGAACCCCTACACCCCTTGTCCAGTGGTGTGCAGCCCTCGCGACAAATGTTGGAGGGGTGTACACCTTTCCAATATTCGTCGCGTGTGCCAATACCCCCGCCCTTGGTACACGCTAGAAGACCCAATCTTGATCTAGCTCAGAACACTCTAGCTAGATCCTTCTAGCCTAGATTTGATAAATACTAGAACGATATAATGTCCACCCACATATCCCAATTTCTTCATTGTTCCCCCGTCCATGCTTGCTATTGTTCGTAGTTCATTGTTCCATGCTTCGTTCTCTCGCACTTAGATATTGCACATTTCTTTGCAATGAAACGCCCCGCCCCTTGCTTCCTCCTCAACCGGGAAGGATACTTCCCTCTTGTGTAAGGCACTACGGGAGTTGAGTGGGGCTTCAAACCTCAAGGATGAGCGGGTGGGCCATTACTTGGCCACGTCGGCGCTATCATGCCCCCTAGCACGGCGGCAATTCAACAAAGCCGTCCAATATGTGAACTCCGCCACTTCTACCCATACCACGGGTGAGGCATGCAAGGCCGCCGTTGAGGCATACACCGCCCCCCTTCTCCCCCCCACCGCCATGTGTGAAATAGTGCTCAACATCCGGGCCCCCAAGTCCTCGTGGAGGAACCTCTTGGAGCTATAAATACTCCGTAAGTTGGAGTATCACTGCACCATCCCCGGTGGCCCCTACTCACGTCCAATTTGTACCGAGCGGGCTTTCCAAGCCCCGTTGGAAGGAGTTGGTTGCCCCGGTGCAGTTCGATATCGGCCCGATATGAGCCCGTTGCCACGCTGTTGCCCTAGGCCCCCGGGATCTCATGGCACTTCGCTTCATGGGTCACATACATCCTCTCCCGGCCGGGCTTGGTGCGGTCAATGAACCGCAACTTCCCGTTGACGTTCATCGTCCGGGGAGATGCCTACCCCGTGGCCAGGGGCAATTGGACCCAACTCACCATCTCCTTGGCCAACTTCGACCGCTTGGCCCGCTCCCCGGCGGGCCTTTGGGTGTTGAGCATGGCCAATTGCGATGCCAAGGCCATGGACACCCTTGGCACGTTGTGGAAGAGCAATTGGGAGGGAGGCGAGGAGGTGGAGGAGACCAGCAGCAGCAGTAGCACCACCACCACCACCACCAGCACCACCACCACCACCACCACCACCAGCGGGGGGAGGACCCCCCCCCCCAAGGCCACCAACCCCCCCCCCCAAGGCCCCCACGAAAAAACCCCGCTTCCAGAGTGGCGAGGAAGACGCCTCCCCCCCCAAGCCCAGCAGAGCTAGCCCAAGGCCAAGGCCAAGCCCCAGGGCAAGGGCAAGGGCAAAGCCACCCCCCCCCCCCCCAAACCCCAAGCCCCCCCCCTTGCAAGATTCGGGCCGGGGCCGCCATGGGAATGTGCCGGGTGTGGGGGACACCCGGTATGTCCCTTGGGCGGAGGGGGGCAACGGGGGGAGCGTCAGCCAAGTGACGGTGTTGGGGGATTGGGATGAGGAGTTGGACCCGGGGGAGTTGTGGGTGGTGTCGCAGGGGTCCAATGGGGAGGGGGGGAAGAAGGGGAAGAAGGGGAAGAAGAGGTGGCGGAAGAGAGAGGGGGGCACAATCCGGATGCTGGGGGAGCTTCTCTTCACCAGCCGGGAGGAGGCGGAGGCCCACATCCGGGAGGCCTTGGGGGCGGGGGACGACGGGGACAACAGGGATGACGGGGATGACGAGGGCGACAAGGGTGGCGACAAGGGCGAGGGGCGTCACAAGGGGGGTGAGGTGGGGGGTGACAAGGGGGTGAGAAGGAAGGGGACAAAGGGGGTCACAAGGGGGGTGCCGGGAGCAAGGATGAGCCCCGGCAACCCCCCACCACGCAGGAGGGGTAACCTTTGTGTTGCAACTCGCAAATTCGGGCATAGGGGGGCAGGGGGGCTAATCGGGCTAACCGGGCTAATCGAGCTAACCCACCACCAAGTGACCCGGCGCCGGCCCGCCAACTGACCTTCCAAGTGACCTATGGGGTGCGCTGGGGGGCTGACCGGGCTCACCGGGGGTTGGTGGGGCGCGACCCGGCGCTCCGTGAGTCGGGTCCAGCATCTGGACCCGTTGATTGGCCACGGCTGGCCATGGTAGCCAGGGCAGCTTCTCTTTGAGGAGTGGCGGAGCATTCATATATATTGTTCTAGCGGCGTTCTAGCGAACCGTTCTAGCGGCACTCGCTAGAATGTCGCTAGAACGCCGCGGGAACGAAAATTTTTGCGCTCCAAAATCTGGTTTGAACAATGAAATTGTGAAAACAAAAGTATGGGCCCCCGAGTGCGGATAGGGGGGTCCAGGTTAGACACCTCAAACCCCCCCCCCCCCCCTGCGGGCGGGGTACCCCCTCTTTTTTTCCTTCTAGCAGCTCTAGCCGGTTCTAGGCTAGAACGAGATTGGGTCTTCTCGCGTGTACCAAGGGCCGTGGAGTTGTCTATACCCCTCGAGATGAATGTTGCAGGGATGTGCACCCTCCCAACATTCATCGCGTGCCCCTGTTTCCCCCGTTGACTGGTCTATACCCCGTGCGATGAATGTTGGAGGGTTGTACATCCTTCCAATATTTATTGCATGCCCTTGTAGCCCTTGTCGAGCGGTCTATACCCGTCGCGATGAATGTTGGACTATTGTACACCCTTCCAACGTTCATCATGTGCCCCTATACCCCCTGTTGAGTGATCTATATCCCTCGCTTTGAATGTTCGAGGGTTTACACCCTTCCAATATTCATCGCTTGCCCCTATACCCATTGTTGAGGGGTCTACATGACTCGGCGATGAATATTGGAGCGGTGTACACCATTCCAGTACTCATCGTGTGGCGTTGCACCCCTTGTTGACTTGTCTATACCCGGTGCGATGAATGTTGGAGGGGTGTACACGCTTCCAACATTCATTTCATGCCCCTACACCCCTTGTCAAGGGGTCAGTTCTCCTTGCCATGAGCGTTGGAGGGCCACACACCGTTCCAATATTCATCGCGTGCCCCGATACCCTCTGTCGAGGGGTCTATACCACTCCCAATGAATGTGGGAGGGGTGTACACCCTCCCGGGTTTAATTGCGTGCTCCTTCACCCTGTGTGCAGTGGTGCACACCATACGCGATGAATGTTGGAGCGGTGTACACCCTTCCAATGTTCATCGCGTACCCCAGTACTCCCCCCTTCTCAAACTCTAACCACCACACCGTCACCCTGCACCCCTACCCATGGAACTTTTCCCACCGGCCCCACTACCCCCCCCCCCCCCGTTCTCAATCTCTAACCACCACACGTCACCCTGCAACCCTACCCTCAGACTATTGTCCCTGTTAGCCGTGGGTGCACCCCTCTCTCCCCTCACATACGCACACACAAAGACGATGATGAAGGCACCTCCACACACCCATCCCCTCCCACACCCGTCCCTCGTTCCTCCTTCCTCTATCCTCCCCTTCCCCTGGCGGTTAAGATCAAGGAGGGTATGCCCTTTTCTTTTTGCAGGTTCTTTATATGTGTTATGTGTGTTTCTTTCGTTGCATACATCAATTATGAAGAGTACTTAAACCGTCTGCGGGTATGTTGACCTTCACCTTCCTGCCGTATTGGTGTGTGTGGCGGGTGTGTAGGTGGATCACTGGATTGGTTGGTAGGTGTATTGTGATGTTTTTGCGTGTGAGCTATGTGTTCGTGTGTGTGTGTGTGTGTGTGTTTGTGTGTGTCCTTTTTCTTGCCCAAATCAATCTCCCCCAGCAGCCCCCGCCCCCCCCTTGCGCATGCCGTGCTTCCGCACTGTGCTCGCAAGGGCTAGGGTGGCTATGCTGTGCTCTATTGTACAATGAGGTGTTGCTTGTGTTTTGTTATGCTGTGGTGTGTGGCAGTGTGTTGTGTTACTAGTGCCACCCGGTGTTGTCTGATGTGGGCGGTGGGCGGTGGGCCTTGGGCTTTGGGCTGTGGGCTGTGGGTTCTGGGCTATGGGCTGTGATCTGTGGTTGGTGGTCTGTGGTTTGTGGTCTTGGGTGTATGCTTGGTGGTCTATGGTCTGTGGTCTCTGGTCTGTGGTTTTTGGTCAATGGTTCGTGGTCTTTGGTCATTGGTTTGTGGTCTCTGGTCTGAGGTTGGTGGTCTGTGGTCTGTGGTCTGTGGTATGTTTTCTGTGGTTCGTGGTTGGTGGTTTGTGGCTTGTGGTACACAGGTCTTTTGGTTGTTCTGGCGACGTTTAGGTAACTTGTTCCAGCGAAGTTCTTGCGACATTCTTGCTTTTTTTTGTGTTCTAGATTGGATTGTCGCTACAACAACTCATGAGAATGCCGCCGGAACAAGTTCTCGGGGAGGACGCCAAACAGTTTTTCTCGCCCCAGTGGCCCTTATTACTAGCGGGAAAGTGGTCTACGGTCTGTGGTTTATGGTCTGTGGTTGGTGGTCTGTGGTCTGTGGTCTATGGTCGGTTGTCGGCGGTCTGTGGTCTATGGTCTGTGGGGTGTGGTCTGTGGCTAGTGGTCTGTGGTTGGTGGTCTGTGGTCTATGGTTTCTGGTCTAAGGTCTGTGGTCTATGGTCTGCGGTCTGTGGCTGGTGGTCTGTGGTTGGCGGTCTGTGGTTTGTGGTTTGTAGTTGGTGGTGAGCGGTTAGTGGTTCGTGGTCTATGGGCTGTGGTATGTGGTTTGTGGTCTGTGGTCTGCGGCGGGTGGTTTGTGGTTGGTGGTTTGTGGTGTGTGGCTGGTGGTATGTGGTATGTGGCTGGTGGTCTGTGGTTGGTGGTCTGTGGTCCGTGGTTTGTGGGATGTGGTCTATGCTCTGTGGTATGTGGTTTGTGGTAGGTGTTCTGTGATTGGTGGTCTGTGGTTGGTGGTTGGTGATCAGTGGTCGGTGGTCTGTTCTGTGGTCTGTGGTCTGTGGTATGTGGTCTGTGGCTGGTGATCTGTGGTTGGTGGTTTCTGGTCCGTGGTTTGTGGTCAGTGGTCGGTTGTTGGTGGTCTGTCGTGTGTAGTCATTGGTCGGCGGTGGGCGGTCTGTGGTTGGTGGTCTGTGGTTGATGGTCTGTGGTCTGTGGTCTGTGGTCAATGGTATGTGGTCTGCAATCTCTGATAGTGGTTTGTGGTCTCTTGCGGGTTGTCTACGGATGGTGGTCGTGGTCAGTGGTCAGTGGCCTACGGTTTGTGGTCACTAGCTGATGATCTGTGGACTGTGGTCTGTGGTCTGTGCCTGGTGGTCTCTGGTTCGTGGTTTGTTGTTGGTGGTCTGTGGTCTGTGGCCTGTTGTCTATGGTCTGTGGCCCGTGGTGTGTTGCTCTGTGGCAGGTGTTCTGTGGTTGGTGGTCCGAGGTGTGTGGTTTGTAGTTTGTCTTCTTTGGTTGGTGGTTGTGGTTGGTGGTGTGTGGGATGTTGTCGGCGTGTCTGCCAACACTTTGTTCCGGCGACGTTCCGGCAACTTGTTTTGGCGGCGTTCTAGCGGCGTTTTCCGGGCCACCGGAACGCCGCTACACGCCGCCAGGACAAGTTACCGGAACGTGGCCGGAACAATTATTTTCGGGTTACCCACCACAGACCACCAATCACCAGCTACTTACCAGAGACCACCAAGCATGGACCACAGACCGCCAGCCACTGACAACAGACCAAAGACCATAAACTACCAGCCATAGACCACAGACCACAGACTACAGACTACAAACTATAGACCCCCAACCAGGGACCAAAGTCCACAGACCACAGAACACGGACCAAAGACCACCAACCACATACCACCGCCCACCGCCCACCGCCCACCGCCCACCGCCCACATCACACAACACTTGGCGGCACTAGCAACACAACACACTGCAACACAACACAAGCAACACATCATTGTACAATAGAGGACAACATAGCCACCCTAGCCCTTGCGAGCATAGTGAGGAAGCGCGGCATGTGCAAGGGGGGGGCGGGGGCTGCTGGGGGAGATTGATTTGGGCAAGAGAAAGGACACACACGCACACACACACACACACACAAACACATAGCTCACACGCAAAAACATCACAATACACCTACCAACCAATGCAGTGATCCACCTACACACCCACCACACACACCAACACACAGCAGGAAGGTGAAGGTCAACATACCCACAGACGGTTTAAGTACTCTTCATACTTGATGTGTGCAACGAAGGAAACAGGCATAACACATATAAAGAACCTGCAAAAAGAAAAAGGCATACCCTCCTTAATCTTAACCGCCAGGGGAAGGGGAGGATAGAGGAGGGAGCAAGGAGGGACGGGTGTGGGAGGGGATGGGTGTGTGGAGGTGCCTTCATCATCGTCTTTGTATGTGTGGGGTGTGTGTTGGGGGCAGCCAAACTTGGGGACCCAAGCAACCCACTGACCAACCAAGTGACTATCCTAGCCACTAACCAATGCACCAACACACCAACCACACTACCACACAGCTGGCGAGGGGTGGGGGCTTGTTGGATGTACGAAAAAAGAAAATTTGCACTTTGTTGGAACCAACATGTCCCGGCGGTATTTCAAACAAATGGCTTGAACGCCACCGGAACAACTTATGAGAACTCAACGGGAACAAGTGTTGCCAAAAGTCCAAAACCTATACATGTAGTGGGGGCAACCTCTAGCCCCCAACGACAGATGTACAAGCACGAAGCCACAAAAGTCACCTGTAGGCGCATTCACAGGGCAAAAACATAGAAGGAAGTGAAATTTTTTCAACTTGGGAGCAGGATGCGTTCATACAACAAACCAAGATCAGTTGCCACTGTGGAGCACAATTGACCACAGCCGTCCCGGAGATTCCCGTATCCCAAGCAATATGTGCATGGGGACGCAAATAGCAAAATGAAACACTAGGCACGGCAAAGGGACACACTAGCGGGAAAAAAGCATACGTCCCAACTTCGGATAAATTCTGCAAATATTGATGTGGACATGCAAAAAGAGCCAGGGACAAAAATGGGTGACAAAAGTTTAGAATGCATGCAACTAGTGGAGGTTGGCCCTAGCCCCACACAACATGCAAGCAAGGCCCGAATGACAAAAACAAGCCGCTAACGCGCTAAACACACAAGAAATAGATGGGAAACATCATTTGCACGTTTCGGAAATTATGGATTGTGTCTTTTTCATAGGCAAGGTGACGTATATAGATTAAACACGGATGCCAACATTTTGAAGTGCATACTCCCAGGGGAAGCTACATTTGAACCTACATAGCATTTGTTGTGAGACCAACTAGTAAAAAGCAGCGCGCGGCACAACAATCGTACATAATTGAAACAGGAAAACCCAAATGTCACCCTTGGAAAGTCATAGAACTATGACTTCGCGCCAAGAATACCAGCAGTGTTGAAGACGGGTGTCAAAATTTGTAGATGCATGCACCTAGTGGAAGATGACTTGATTCCCACACAACATGTGAGCCAGGCCGTTACGACGCAGACAAGCCCCGAACATGCTCGACACGCAACAAAAGGACGGAAAACATCATTTGCAAGGCTCGGATATTATGGCGATACACATGGTTATTTGGTCCCTCCTGCTTGTTTCAGTGGTGTTCCTGTTGGAAAAGTCCCGGACCAAAATTGTTCCCATTTGGAATCTCCTCTTTGGAACAACCTTTATGTTCAAACGTGTACCACGGGAAGCACCCAGCACTACGTGCGAGGCTCCAGCCACGCCACGTCCAAATGTGGACTGACCACCACTCTCCCCACGGACACCACATTAGCTGGCGTCGGTTCTAGGGATAGTGCGTCGTTTGGCCGATGCACCTTGTGCGGCCGCTAGTGTATTTCACATCCGCATGTAGACCCAATGGCGTCCAGTGCTGTAGCGAACCCCGCGCCCCAATCTGCCATTGATCTGTGTGGCTTGTAAGCCACCGCTGTTCGTTGCTCCACCGCTGCACCTTTTCTCGGCGACTTGACCGCACTGTTTGGGTCATGCGGTACATTCACCAACCTGATGACTTTCGGGCCTAGGGTCTCATCCGAATCAGGGGCAGGGCCTGCTAGGACCAACAAGACAATGGCCCACTCCTCCCGTCGCCACACCGCCGCACAAGCCCCGTTGAACCCCCATGGCAAGGGGGTCTTAGGGACCCACCGAGTGCCTCTCATTGGGGTTTTGTGGCTTAGGTGCGCCGCACTCACTACTGCGGCACGCGGTCTGGGAGCGGGGCATACACCTCCTAGTGCAGTGGTGAATGTGCTCTGCGACGGTGCACCGTTGTTCCGAGGTTCCCCGCGAGCTCAGGCGGCTCAAGGAAGGACTGCACAGCAAGGGCAAAAGAAGGCCATGGTAGACAAATCACTGAAAGAGGTCCTTGATCGGCAAAGTGTGGACCTCGGCGGCGTGCCTCAACAACACATGGTGGCGGACAACCAGTGGGTTCATGGGTCCACGGAGCGCACGGGGCAGGGGTTGCAGCTTAGAGGTTATGGTGAGTGTGACCGGAGGGTCAGGGTGGACCCGAAGAAGGTGCAATATGGAAGGGTCTTGCCCGGGAGGGAGTACGGGTATGGTCACCCTCGGGACCTAGAGTGCCGTCGGGGAAGTGGGCATTTGCATTGGCAGACGTCCCCCCGCTATCATGCACCATCTATGCTCGTGGCGCACAGCCCAGCGCCCCACGACACCCACTGAGAGGGACAACACTGCCCGCGAGTGTAGGCCTGGTACGCTAGTGCAGCGCGTCAAGGATCATGAACAGGTCGGCCAAAGGGTACGCCGGACTTACCATTTCCTCCAAGAGGATGTTTACCGCGTCTTTGGAACCCGTGGCTCCGGCTACCCGGGAGGGGGGGTCACGGCATACGAGGCCTGACAGAGAGTAGACCACTGTATTGCGTCGGGGCGGGGGGGGCGGTGGCACGTCTCTTTGGGTACGCCCTAGAAGACCCAATATCATTCTAGCCTAGATGGCGCTAGAAGGCTAGAACGGAAAAATGTGGTGGTCCCCCCCCCCCCCGTGGGGGTACGTGGTGCGTACTTTGACGATTGCAACCTGGACCCCCCTATCCGTACTCGCGGGTGCATGGTGTTTTTTGACAATTTCACCGCTTTCACCTAAATTCGGAGTCAAAAATTTTTTGGTTGTAGGCGTTCGAGCGACGTTCTAGTGAGCGCCGCTAGAACATCGCTTGAACGTCGCTAGAACAATATATATAAATGCTGGGCCACATCTCAAAGAGAAGTTGCCCCGGCTACCATTGCCAGCCGTGGCCAATCACAGGGTCGCGATGCTGGCCCCAACTCATAGAGCGTTGGGTCACCCCCCCCCCCCCCACCATGCCGGTTAGCCAAGTTAGTCCCCCACCCCACCCCACAGGTCACTTGGAGGGTCCCTTGGCGGCCGGCGCCGGTTCACTTGGTGGTTTGTTAGCCTGATTAGCCCGGTTAGCCCAATAAGCCCCCCTGTCCCCCAGCCCCCCTTTCGCGAGTCACGACACGCAGGCGACCCCTCTTGCGTGGTGTGGGGTTGCCGGGGGACATCTTTGCTCCCGGTACCCCCCTTCTGGGCCCCCGTGACCTCTTCCTTCTCATCCACTTTGTCACCCCCATCCTCACCCCCCTTGTCACCCCTCTCTCAGCCTTGTCCTCACCCCGGTCCCCCTCGTCATCCCCGTGTCCCCCGTCGTCCCCCCGCCTTAGGGCCGCCCGGAGGTAGGCATCCGCCTCTTGCCGGGTGCGGAAGAGGAGCTCCCCCGGCACCCGGAAGGTGCCCCCCTCTTTCTAGCGCCTCCTCCTCTTCCCCTTCTTCCCATGATTTGCTTTCTATTGCTTGCACTTACAAATTTGTGAAGTAGATTGGGAATGTAAATTGTATAAATGCGCCTTCCCTGTGTAGCAGTCAGCAGGGGCTATGTAGCCAATTGGCCGATTCCGGCAAGATGAGTGAAGACCCCTGCCTCGAGCTTGTCCCCTACTCGAGAAGAAGGCATTCGGGGGCATTTTGTCTTCCCTTGCTTCCACGTGCTCTGCGTGCCATTCCCTCCACTTACAAACATCTGTGAACAAGATTTGTGTCCATTGTCTATGGCAAACTGTGTAGATGCCCCATTTCTGTGAGAATACCAGGCCGAATCCGGCAAGAGTAGGGAAGATTCCTCGAGCTTGTCCCGGCTCGAGAAGGAGACATTCAGGGGCTTTTTTTCTTTCCTTGCTTTCACTATGTTCACCCATTTGTATTCCCTTTCCCTGTGCTAGCTTTGTCATGTAATGTGGGTGCGGAAGAAAGGCAGAGAGGCGGTGTGGCAAGAATTTGCTACTCCAACAACCACGCTTCGTCACATCAAGTCCCAAGGTGCCACCTCAACTCTGCAGATGCAAATGCAGATGGAGCGTGCGGCTAAGGATATAACGGCACGCAATGGTTTCGAGTTCTCATTTGAAGCCCCCAGCGGAGCCGCAGCCGCCACACCACCCCCCAAGCCCGCGCCAACCATAACCCACACCACATCGCCATTGGTCGCCTCATGCGTTCAAGTGCTGAGTTCATCATACTGTGGGGGCTGCTGCGGTCGGTTATGCGGGGTAACGACTACATGCTCCCAGTGTCACCGGGGGGTGCATGAGCAATGTTCCGTTGTCGTGGAGGGAGACCCCGGACGGGTGGAGGTGGGTGAGCAGGGCGAATCTGGAGATAACCGATGGTGTTTCGCATGTGCATCCAGGAGACACACATTTAACAGTGCAAGCGATGTAAATGCTATGTGCATGTCACATGCATTAATGATGGTGCATGTCTCTCTTGTGCTCGCACCGCACCGGAGCATGTCCCCGAACTGCATAGAGAGGTTCGTGCATTCCACACTTCGCGGCAGTCTGGCCGCCCTTGGCTGAAGTATGAAGATGGAAGGAAGCATTGTGCCGCATGCCGTACCTACCCCCAGCTCGGAGCCCAGCCTGAGTGCATTTCGGGAATTAAGAACTGCAAGAACTGCTTGTGACGTCATTTGAGGTGTTCTCCGACTCAGTCCCGGATGTGACGACACAAGAGTTTCACCAAGGGGCGCTGGGAAAGGTGGTGCCGGAACGGACGGAACGTGGCAAGATTGCGGGCTGAATGCTAGGAAAAGATCTTGAACAAAAGCACCACTGGGAAATGTCTTGCCCCTCCACAGGGCGGGAAGGATATCGATGCCGATGGAGCGCCGATGGCCATGGATGACGGTGAAGTGGGTCGTGCTATCCCGCCATTGCCAGAGTTCGCCCCTTTAGGTGACTGCCGAAAGTCTCAAGCGACTTTGGAAAACACCAAGAGCCCCAAAGTGGGTCCGCGAACTGTGCAAGATGCTGCTGGAAAAGGTGGAGAAGTGGGAAGAATCGTTTGAGGAGAGGTGTGATGGTGATATGATTTTGGAGGTATGGCGCATCATCTTGCCTATCGACAAGGTGGGAAAGTCCTGGTTGAAACGGAAAGCGAAGGAGGAGCGCCAGAGGAGGAAGAGGAAGACCAAGAAGAAACACAATAAGGAGCGAAGGAGGGCAAAGAAGGAGGCGCAAAAGCTGGAGGGGAGTAAGAAGAAAAAGAGGTCGATGGATTTGAGCGACAGCTTGAGCAGCAGTTTATCGGATTCGTCGGATTCCAGTTCCTCTTCATGTACGTCGAGCAGCGATGAAATGCATCATAGGGTTGTCGACAAAGGTATTAACAAGAAGGCCCATGGGACGGCTAAAGATGAAGGAGGGCCAGAGCTTAGGATGATGAATGGTCGAAGACATTTTAAGAGCCAAGGAGGAAATTGGGCGGAGTGCAGGGGGCCACCATCCCGCCCTTGTGCTAAATGCGGCTAGAAGCAATGGTTGCACGAAAGGAAAGCCTTGGGATGCAAATGACATAGTGGCCAAGGGGGGGATGCGGATGGAGGTGACACAGAAATCAACCCCTTTGGGACAGGAGGCATTGGAGCCGTGTCCACAGGTCGAAGCAGCAGGGGAACCCCGTGAGCAGGTCCGGATGTGCCACAAATGAGTTGGTATTGGGTTTCGGATTGGTGCTTTGCACTGCGACATAATTTGTGACTGAACAACGGTAGGGAGGTGAGGGAGATGGAGGGCAGTGAGTGGCCCCCCATTTAAGTATTTGCGCATGTGCATGGGCACGAGCATGGGCATGATGCGCAGCATGGGGGCTTGCATATATGCATGAACTAAAATGCAAACTAATGTTTGAGTAACCTGATGTTTGTACCTTGACCCTTCCATCGGCATGTCTAACCCACCCACCCAAACCAACAACATACCACCAAAACTAACGTGTGTCCCCCACCCCAAGCCCCCCATACTTGTACAACGCTAAAAGAGCGGCGATGCGGGTAAAAAAAGAAGTGTTTTTACGAGTGCAGAGGTACGGACGCTCCCACAAAAGATTCCAAAAAAAAGTAAACCCCGCACAAGGTCCAATTTTTTTTGGTGCAGACTAAATGGTTGGCGCAATGGGGCTATTTGGCAAAAAAAACGCAAGCCCCCCCCCCCAAAAGAAGAAGAAATGATGCCGAACAAAAAGGAGTAAAAAAACAAGTGAAGAAGACTCCAACGTCAACGAAGCGCAAAGTATCCATGCTCCTTTCCTAACCCTCACCCAACAACCTTTAGCCCCTTCCCCTTTTTGGAATGCACCAAAAAATGAGTTGCCCAATTAGAAGTGTTTTTGAGAGACGGTGCACAATTTTGACCCAATCCCAAGTCCATGGTGCATTCTCCAAACCCCATACCCCCCCCCCCCTGTCACTCCATGGGCAAACCCACCACAAAAAAAACCCTGGCTGTCAATATATACAAGTATGTATCCACACACTTTCTTTTCTAATCCAAACACCAAACCAATCAGTGAAGCGGTGGGAAAATGCCACTTCGGGTCACAAGATTAAGGCAATCAATCTTCAAAACACTGAGTTCCTTTGTTTTGAGTTTTTGAGGTTGGTTGAGCTGTTGAGGGACACGGTCTTTTCTCTGATTTTACGCCTTTTCTTGGGAATGTGCGCCTTTTTGGGGGAAGATGTACACCCATTTACACAACCTAGGGGCCGTGGCCGAAAAGCCTCTAAACACCCGTAATTTATCGGCTTGCTCGGGTTGCTGCACATATTCCTTTCTCTACCGAGGTTACACATCAAATTTTGGGTTACATATGAAAATTTTCATGTTGATTTGAATAAAGGTTATTTGCACATTACCCCGCCGGTGACCCACTCCTGTAGTGTACGTCAAGAAGGGTTTTTTGTTTTAGGTTTTTTCTTCGGTCGTCGACGGGTGTGTCACCCGGGGTGTAACCCATAGTGTTCGCGCCCACTGATTTTTCCTTCCCTAGGAGCGGTTACACAGGGGTGTCACCGGTTACACAAGCGGTTACACGTTGCCGTCTACTTTCCTTTGCGTTCGTGGTTTGCAAGGTTTTTTAAAACGCCGTTGCCCCCGTCCCCAAGAAGTTCAAGAAACAGCTGTCGGCGAATGCTATGTTCTGGTCGTGCAGTTGGTCGCAGGTTGCTACACCCAAGGCCGCAATTGCCCTTATGGTATGTCTTTTCCATGTCGTGCCATGCAACGGTTACACAAATGCCAACGATTACGGGCAATTGGCCAACAGAGTTGACACGGCCAACCAAATGGCCTTGCAACATCGGCAGACAGGCCGCTTCACCTCGTGCAGTATGGCGACCCGTGCTTTTCTCTGGAGGTACACAATGGTGAACTATTTCACCATTGCACGCGAAAGCGGCTTGGTCGCCAAGGACAAATCGCTGTGGGTTTTTCAGTGGGATTTATTGTCCCCCATGATTAGTAGTGAGAGCCCCAAGGTCCACTATGCAACCAAGGTTGCCTCCCGTGGTAGGTGCAGGCACTGTGGGGGACGTACCCTGTTGGAATGTGCGGCATGTGGAGTGCCGCTGCACAACTCTGAATGTTTTGGGGAGTAGCATGCAGCATGTCCAAGCTCACACTGAGTTGAACGTTGCAAGAGGTAAATTGTTGCCTCGGTTTTGTGTAGTGTTTTGGCTGGGTAGGGGATAGGGGTACGAGGTTACACATGGGGTTACACAGTGGGATAGCGGAATACAATTCTTTTTGGCTGGAGGGGACCGGTTACACAAAAGGTGTTAACGGTTACACGTCTGGTTACACATTGCAAACAAATGAGGTCTCTCACACCGGTGACACCGGTTGCACAATTTTGTCACCGGTTACATGTCCAGTTACACATTTCATGTGCACGGGTGACAGAAGTGTGCAGGGGTAACACAACCGGTGACACAGCCCTTCACAAGGGGTGACACAGCCAAAAGTAGAAAAATTCGTGTTTCTCAAAGGGAAAAACAGCGGTAAAATTTCTTATCGGAACCCCACGTATGCACACGTACGTAATGTAGAGAAAGGAATATAGCCTGGCGCACTGCAGGACCGGAACACCACGACCTTAGCCACACATGCATTGGACAACCTCCACACACGCGGGAGCTACTTTGCCCTCCTGGACGTAGTCAAGGCTTTCCCCTCGGTGCCCCGGCCCATGATCACAAACATTGTACAGGAAGCAGGGGCACCCGAACCCATCATGAATTATTGATCAAATTTATATCAACACTCGTGTTGTCCTGAACCTTTCTCGGCGGAACCTCCCCATCCATCACAAACGCGAGATGAAGGAGGGTTTCCCACTTGTCATGCACAGCATTCCTCCTATACTATGACTGGTTCATGAGGGTGACCTTATTGCGCCTACCCGAGGCGAACCTATATGTCTTTGTTGCTAACATCGCCATCGGGGCGGACAACCACGCAGAACTACTGGACACCTTGAGCCACGTAAACGACGTGGCCTACCACATGGGTGTCAAATTGACCGCCGACAAAACAAAAATCCACCAATGGGACCAACATTGGGATCCTAGTACCTTGACCTGGCAAGGCCAAGACATACCAATAAAACCGCCTCTACTAACTTACTTGGGCCACCTCCCGGACCACCTCTCCCACGAAGACACAGCCTGGGACATGGCCACAACACAGTTCCATTGGGATCTAGCTAACTATAAAACACCACCCCTCAATTACCACCACAAAGCGGCGGTGGTAAATGTGCTACTCATCTCCCTTTGGGCCTACCCAGGCTATTCTTGGGCAACCGACAAAGAACGGCCCAATGGCACGATATCATCCTCCAATACGTCTAGGACACCCCAGGGGTGGAGAAAACAATGCATCGACACTGCATATCAACAGACATACAGAGAGGAGGCCGCCAACTATGGTGGACCTTTACTACGACCGAATGATGTGCACCGAGTAGGCCAGAGGAACCAATAGCTCTGTGCCTTGCAGTATTGATACATTGCCGTCGTACGACCACTCGGCGGCATAGTAGGCCAATGCATCTCCCAGACCACAACGCACACACCATTGTCCTCGGGCCTGTACAACTCAGAAATTTCCGAGCAAGACCCGGAACTTCGGGCAGAACGTATACAAGTGGCCACACGCCGGCTATCCTGCGCAATGCCGCGGGGACTTGACAAACTCTCCTCACAAGACACACACCAAGTTACTTCATCCCTCCCGAACACAAAAAGCGTCCTAGGTACAACTATCCACTTGCGTGGGGAAACCAACCACTACCCGGTGGTATATTGATGGATCGAAACGACATGGGAGGGCGAGGGGGGAGGCATCTCCTGCAGGGCACACAACCCCCAACAAGTATACTGAGCCCAAACGATGGCTTGCGCCATCGCTTCTGAACTGGCACACAATAACAACGAAGTAATCTTGGGTAACCAAGGATTGGTGAAGGCCACCCCTACACCGCAGAAAGCAGTTGTCAAGGACCAAGACTACCGTGCATTGGGATACAAAAACACAACACGGAAGCAACTGAGTGTCGTGTGGATACCGGGAGCTCGGCCAGGCCACGATATAACAAGGCTACCTCAACATACATGGAAACAACACATCAGACAAACTCGCCAGCATGGGGGACAACCTACCTATGTAACCCCCCCCCCCCTGCCCCCATGACATGGTAGTGCACAGACAAATATTGCCAACTCTAGTGAAGTCTTGGGTCATGCAACTACACACACCAGAGCACATGGCACAAGTCCACTGGGTCATCTGGATAGCCCTAAAACACTACCGCTGGACTACGTGGTTCCCTTGAATTTGGGGCCAGGTAAGTTGGTGGGGCATTGGAGCCCCTTGGGAACGACTCCCAACCGCATGTGCCTCCGGCACCCAACGGCACGAAGGTTCCGTACAGATGTGCTTGGCCTTCTGCGCTACGTGGTCTGAATCCGGATCTTATGGGCACGGTGGTGGAGCGGCTGGTTGGTATGAGCAAACCGTTGGCTCCAAATGGCAACCGACCACGAAAGGTGGTTGCGCAGGCGTGGACTGGTGCCACACCCCTTAGTCCAGGGGGAATGGTAGAAGTTCCGCGCAGTGGTGGGTCTGTTCCAGTTTGGGGCCATCCAAGGCGTTCAAACCCTACAACGAAAACTTGCCGTGCCAAACCCCGAGCCGCCTTAATCGAGGCTCCGGCTGACCCGCTTCGTGACCCACGGTACCCCCCGCATGACATGCCGCGCAACCTAAGAGACTAGGTCGGCGCCCCACTTCGCTGTGCGGAAAGGAAAACGCGAACCAAAGCCGGGGGATCGGAACCAACCAATAGATGTCGAGTGGTGGCTCAGACAGGCGAGGAGAGCCAATGCCAGGGAGGCCATATAGTGGTTCATCCACATAGTGGCTCCTCCGCACAACACGGCCCAATTGAAGACACCAACTAACGGCACAAAAAACCGCCTGACCTTGGTCAAAGGTGGATCCGCCACAACCGGAAACTAGAAGACCTTGCCCCCTCCCACCTAACGGCCATCACCAGGGCTTACCATTACTTCCACTTGTTGGTGTCATCCCTGAGTCACATCAAACACTTGCAGCAAGACTATTGACGGGCCCTTTGTAGCACACCGGAGTACAACAAACTGATTGAAACCTATCCGCGGACCAACATCCTCCCATTTCGCCTGGACACACGGCTACACGACACGGTCAAGGGAAGGAGAGCGGATTACCAAACGAGGAAACAAGTGTTGCTACACCCGTACAGGGAGGCGACGGTTATCTATGGACTACAATGTAGGTACAAGACCCACTTGGTGCTCCAACACCGCTGCCTAACATAGCCTCCATGCGACACACATGGTGCGACAATTGGTCGAGTGGTTCTACCTGGCAGAGGCAGCGGCGGATGCATACACCGCCATACGAACACTAAAGTACACTGAAGCAGCCTCGCTTCGACGTACGTTGCACCTCATGCGAAAATGCCCTTAGGATAGCAGACGACACAATGGGTGGGATAATCCCTCCAACCACTGCCCAAACGCCACAAAACACATTGGGGCCTTTGTGAGTGAGTAATGCAGTTAACTCACCCTGACACATGCTGCGGGAAACCATGGGCGACTAGCCAAGAGCCGAATCCCGTATGCAGAATCAAGCTTTGCCAAAATCTGTACTTATGATGAATTTGCCCTTGAGGCCGTGGCACATTCACATGGCCTATTTGATAAAAAAATTAAGATTCCGAATTCTTTAAATGTGGCTCAGGGGCATGTGCGGTTGCTGACGATAGTTGCCTTGCTTGTTTTGTTGTTAAAATGTTTTGGTGTGTGCCCTAAGCACCCTAGCAGAGAGGATGTGCCGGTTGACTTGGTTTGGATTTTGACTAGCACTAGTCTACTTGATCTCCCTTTCACGGCAGTGCACAGTGTGAGCTTTTTAGTGTTGGATTCTTGTTCATAGGCCCGTGAGGCTGAGTTGAAGGATTATGTCGAGCAGGTGCAGGAGATGTACAGCAATGGCAATCTTTATGTGGTCAATTGGAGAAAGTGGTAGAGCAGCCTACTTAACGGTGTGCTTGTGGCACTGCGCAAGCCAAGGATGAGGAGGAGGATGATGACGAGCCACTCCCGAAAGAGGACAAACCCACACCACCAAAGAGGAACACACCCCGCAAAATCAAACGTGAGGAGTCAGAGTGAGAGCTAGAGGAGATGGGTGGCGGAGGCAAGGGCAAAAAGAAAAGAAAAATACGGACGGCAGTAGTAGAAGGCAAAGGATGACAATAGTGAAATCAAGCCGAAGGTGGATGTTGCCCCCTTCCTAGGTAGCGTCTTAATTGCTGCCAGCAAGATGTGAGTTATACATTGTGTTGCAGTCGTATTCACGCCTATATATTTTTCGGTTCGGCCAAAACAATTGGCCACGGCTCAATCCTTTTTCGTTTTGCAATTTTTGGACCACTATATACACGACGCGAGACAATATGGTTTTGTACTACGGTCATACAGCCATATTGCCCTTCGTGCATTGTTTGTTGTGTTCTTCCACCCCCATGCTGTACAAGTGTGCTGCCTATTGATCAGTACATACAGGAATGGCCATGGTTTGTCATGTGTGGTAATGGGGCCAACAGGTTTGTCGCAAATGCACGCCATAAATCACGCGGAAGGTTGAAAGGCCCGCTATTTTAGCATTTGATGTGCCACTTCTCGCATTGCCGCCCCCTTCTCAACCTTCCCGAAAAATATGCCTTTCCCTTGTTTTTTGCTGGGTGTGGAACCCCCCCCCCCCAACGTACTAATGCAATGTCAAAATGCCCCCTTTTTTTACCAATTTACCACACCAGATTTTATGACTCTTACCACACAAATTGGGTAGGCACTTAGGGCCGCCTTCGTATATCTCTCCATGACACAATGGCGTCAGCTGATGGGGAAGCCACGAGTAGAGGGAAGGCACCCAGAACATCGGGTGGCAGAAAGACAGGGAGAGAGACGCTGGAGCGATGCAGGGAGGATTTAGAGGAGGTTTTCAAAGGCAGGGTCAGAGGCAACAGCACAATTTGTGACAAGGTCAAGTGCCCACCCACGCCATCACTCCTAGCAGCGCCAGGAGCCCTGCCGCCGCAAAGAAATCAAGATAGGAGGCCGTAGCACAACAACTACTACTAAATATCAGGTGGTGCTAGAGGTGGCCGCAGAGATTACGGACCAAGGGGATAGAGCGCAACCGAACAATAGTACCACAAGCGGCTTAGGTAGGATTGCAAGGCTATCTAAAAGGAGGGGGAACATTGGCAGGCACTGGTGTTGCATCTCACGGCAACCAAGGGCCGCAACCGAACGCAGCACAGCAAGAATATGGATGTGTGGTACGGACACTACATGGTGAAACCAAATGAGTTGCGGGACACGTAGAGGGCCGATGCTAGATGCAATGTTGAGCCACACCTTCGTGGTCACAAGGAATAAAGAGGAACAACCGCATTTGTCATTGACGCCTTGGTGCTCCGCCTAAGCGTCACCTTGTGCTCCAAACTGCGAGAGAAGGGCTATAAAGTGTATGAGATCAGGTTAGGGTTAGGGTCACCGAGCTGGTGGAACCAGTCTTGGTTTTATAACCCTCTTTAGGGTCTAGGGTGGACCTAACAGGTTTACAAGCAGCAAGCAAGCAAGCAAGCAAGCAAGCAAGCAGCAAGCAGCACGCGCGAAATGGCTAAAAATCAGAACTCCGTCATGGTGCTTCGGTTTCGGGTGAAATTTTGGTGGATGATACCTATGGGTGTGAAGTACAATCACACAAAGTTTGAGCGAGAAACTCAACGGTGGCGGCTGAGAACGGGCGTCGCAAGTGGCGGACCTCAGTTTCAAAAACTGCATTTTACGGCCAAAAACAGCCATTTTTGGGCCAAAAAAGCCCTGGAACACATTCAAAACGGCCAAACGAAGGGAAACGGTGGGTACACTTCACATGCAGCTTGACTTCCCCGTGTCAACGAGCTCTTTGCGGCCCTCTAACTCCATGATATGTCCCAAAAACGGCCCAAAAAGGCCCCCAGAAGCTCCAAATGCCGACAGCCACAAACCTAGAATAGGCCATATCTTTGGCTACATGGCTCAAAATGCGATTCCGAGGGCACCTACTCCACCCGCAACCCCCCACTTTTTGTGGTTTCCACCCCTCAGAATTGCCCAAACGGACGCCTAGACCCAAATACCTAGGCCCACTAGGCTGCGGCAAGCTGCAAGCCCAAGCCCAAACAGGTGGGTGCCCAAATGTGTCAACAAGGTCCAGTAGGGGCAAAAAGATGACTTTTCTCAAAAATGATCCTAGACCATGTCCGACGCTAAAACAAGTGTTTTTGGACCATTTTGAGCTTGTGGTGGCGCATTTTGGTCCTCCGAAAATCCCAAAATGCCCTGAAAATGGGCTGTTTTGGGACCAAAAATGGGTCAAAAATAGGTCAAAAACGCATTTTTCCAAACCTCATCCCAAACCATTTGGGTTGCACAAACGGGTAAAATGAGCCCGTTTTGAGCCCATTTTGGGGCATTTTGGCCCCTCAGAAGTCCAAAAAGCCTCGAAAGTGGGCCTCGTGGTGATGGGGTTCACATGCAAGCTGATTTCACTTTGTCAAGAGCCATCAATGTGTGAATCATTCTTGATGTCCCTCACCACTCATAGCTGATGTTCCCTCCCCCACCAGCTCGGTCCCAATATTCCGTCTTGATTAGGGTCACCGAGCTGGTGGAACCAGTCTTGGTTTTACAACCCTTTTTAGTGTCTAGGGTGGACCTACCAGGTTTAGCAGCAAGCAAGCAAGCAAGCAAGCAGCAAGCAGCACGCGCGAAATGGCTAGAAATCAGAACTCCGTCGTGGTGCTTCAGATTCGGGTGAAATTTTGGTGCATGATACCTATGGGTGTGAAGTACAATCACACAAAGTTTGAGCGAGAAACTCAACGGTGGCGGCCGGGAACGGGCGTCGCAAGTGGCGGACCTCAGTTTCAAAAACTGCAGTTTAGGGCCAAAAACAGCCATTTTTGGGCCAAAAAAGCCCTGGAACACATTCAAAACGGCCAAACGAAGGGAAACGGTGGGTACACTTCACATGCAGCTTGACTTCCCCGTGTCAACGAGCTCTTTGCGGCCCTCTAACTCCATGATATGTCCCAAAAACGGCCCAAAAAGGCCCCCAGAAGCTCCAAATGCCGACAGCCACAAACCTAGAATAGGCCATATCTTTGGCTACATGGCTCAAAATGCGATTCCGAGGGCACCTACTCCACCCGCAACCCCCCACTTTTTGTGGTTTCCACCCCTCAGAATTGCCCAAACGGACGCCTAGACCCAAATACCTAGGCCCACTAGGCTGCGGCAAGCTGCAAGCCCAAGCCCAAACAGGTGGGTGCCCAAATGTGTCAACAAGGTCCAGTAGGGGCAAAAAGATGACTTTTCTCAAAAATGATCCTAGACCATGTCCGACGCTAAAACAAGTGTTTTTGGACCATTTTGAGCTTGTGGTGGCGCATTTTGGTCCTCCGAAAATCCCAAAATGCCCTGAAAATGGGCTGTTTTGGGACCAAAAATGGGTCAAAAATAGGTCAAAAACGCATTTTTCCAAACCTCATCCCAAACCATTTGGGTTGCACAAACGGGTAAAATGAGCCCGTTTTGAGCCCATTTTGGGGCATTTTGGCCCCTCAGAAGTCCAAAAAGCCTCGAAAGTGGGCCTCGTGGTGATGGGGTTCACATGCAAGCTGATTTCACTTTGTCAAGAGCCATCAATGTGTGAATCATTCTTGATGTCCCTCACCACTCATAGCTGATGTTCCCTCCCCCACCAGCTCGGTCCCAATATTCCGTCTTGATTAGGGTCACCGAGCTGGTGGAACCAGTCTTGGTTTTACAACCCTTTTTAGTGTCTAGGGTGGACCTACCAGGTTTAGCAGCAAGCAAGCAAGCAAGCAAGCAGCAAGCAGCACGCGCGAAATGGCTAGAAATCAGAACTCCGTCGTGGTGCTTCAGATTCGGGTGAAATTTTGGTGCATGATACCTATGGGTGTGAAGTACAATCACACAAAGTTTGAGCGAGAAACTCAACGGTGGCGGCCGGGAACGGGCGTCGCAAGTGGCGGACCTCAGTTTCAAAAACTGCAGTTTAGGGCCAAAAACAGCCATTTTTGGGCCAAAAAAGCCCTGGAACACATTCAAAACGGCCAAACGGAGTGAAACGGTGGGTACACTACACGTGCGGCTTGACCTCCCCGTGTCAACGAGCTCTTTGCGGCCCTCTAACTCCATGATATGTCCCGGAAACGGCCCATAAAGGCCCCCAGAAGCTCCAAATGCCGACAGCCACAAACCAAGAATAGGCCATATCTTTGGCTACATGGCTCAAAATGCGATTCCGAGGGCACCTACTCCACCCGCAACCCCCCACTTTTTGTGGTTCCCACCCCTCAGAATTGCCCAAACGGACGCCTAGACCCCGAACCCTTGGCCCACTAGGCTGCGGCAAGCTGCAAGCTCAAGCCCAAATAGGTGGGTGCCCAAATGTGTCAACAGGGTCCAGTAGGGGCAAAAAGATGACTTTTCTCAAAAATGATCCTAGACCATGTGCGACGCTAAAACAAGTGTTTTTGGACCATTTTGAGCTTGTGGTGGCCCATTTTGGCCCCCCGAACATTCCAAAATGCCTTCCAAATGGGCTGTTTTGGGACCAAAAATGGGTAAAAAATGGGTCAAAAACGCATCTTTCCAAACCTCACCTAAACACCACCGGGCAACACAAACAGGAAACACGGTGGAATGCTCATTGTTATCAAATTGCTTGCCGAAGATCCATCACATTTGGACTCACCTGAGCTGGGCTCACCAACACCAATGTCATCCTCTTCTGAACTGGAAGAGGAACCAGAAGAATCTGAGTTGGATGACAAGGGGGGCACTGCTGGCTGCCCTTGGTGTTGCTCCGGCCTGGGTGGGGGGGGGGGGGGTTTGTGGGTCCGGGGTGCGAGGTTTGGGCGGTGCAGGGATGAGGCGCGTCGCGCCTCTGCCGTGGCGCGTTCCGCCATGAAGGTGGTGGCGGCGGCGTTGGTGATGGCGGGGGGGCGTCATGCCGGGCGCTGCTGCTGCCAGGCCCTCTGCGACGGTGGCAGGGGTTGGAGGTCGTAGAGGACGTCCGCGGGGGGCTGGGCCTGGGTTAAGTCACTGCTTGGGGCAGACACATCATGGAGTGTTCAGAAAAAGTGTGGAATATGCTTTCTGTACCACGTTGTATGCCTCTTGCCTTTTCTTCCCAGTCCATCTATCTTGGAAGCGAAAATAGAGGATCACGTTTATAACGTCGTTGCATTTTGCGCGGGGACACGGTTGGACCGGGGTGCACAAAAACGCACTTATGGGACGCTGGGACATGTGTCTGCAATAGAGGGAAGAAAGGACACAGTGGAGTGACCAAAGAACCCTGCTATAGGTGCGCCAAAGGCGCGGGAGGAAAAAATTGGCCCAAACGTTCCCAGAACCTTGATTCTCAAGTGAATTAGAGCGGACGGGGGAGGGAGGGAGGGGGTCCAAGGGAGGGAGGGAGGGGGGCAAGGGGGGAGGGGTCCCCCCTTGCCGGAATGAAAATGAAAGCAACACCCTGCCCCCCCCCCCCCCTCTATGCCACCTCCATGGACCTTCAGTGAACTTCTGTGGAGGCTACCCCGGCTATCATGGCCACGCGTGGCCAATCACAAGCCCCTGATCCTGGGCCAATGCATGGAGCACTGGGTTCCCAACCCCCTAGCCCGCTGCTAGTCCCCCTGCCCCCTTCCCTCTGCTCCCTTTGTCCACCATCTTTGCCGCCCGCTGTCACCCTCTGCCCCCTATCCTTATAAACAGCCCCCATAATTGTGGTTCGTTACTTTAGCCGACACCTCATTTGGGGTGTGTGTGTGGGGGGGGGGGGGGGGGAGGTTCGTCGCCCACACTTCCTTGGCTGCACCCCGTAGTGGTGTAATTGTGCATCCCTTGTCTTGAATTGCAATCCTCCAATGCGAGGGGCTTGCCCGATGAGCACCATGCAGTCCTCGCCACAACCGCGACCATGGCTGCACGTGACAGCGGGCTGTCCCCATTGACCTACGCCACTTCTTTCAGATCCACTGTCCCCCCTTTTACCACCAATCACTTCGTGATCTTCTTCCCAACTCGACATGTTGGTCTGGTAGCTCGCAACGTTCCACCAATTCTCCCATCAGTCCATTGCGTCCTTCTGCATGGTGTGTTTCTCTTTGGACACAGACTCTTTGCCCTTAGAAAATTGTCCCTCATGGGGTACTCTCCGGTTCTCCGGTGCTATGTGGAGGAAATTGGATGCAAGTGTCCGTCGCCAAGTAGGATCAGTTCCATGTGTGGGCGACTTCGGGCGACCATGCGTCCTTGATCTCATACACTTTATAGCCCTTCTCTCGCAGTTTGGAGCACAAGGTGACGCTTAGGCGGAGCACCAAGGCGTCAATGACAAATGCGGTTGTTCCTCTTTATTCCTTGTGACCACGAAGGTGTGGCTCAACATTGCATCTAGCATCGGCCCTCTACGTGTCCCGCAACTCATTTGGTTTCACCATGTAGTGTCCGTACCACACATCCATATTCTTGCTGTGCTGCGTTCGGTTGTGGCCCTTGGTTGCCGTGAGATGCAACACCAGTGCCTGCCAATGTTCCCCCTCCTTTTAGATAGCCTTGCAATCCTACCTAAGCCGCTTGTGGTACTATTGTTCGGTTGCGCTCTATCCCCTTGGTCCGTAATCTCTGCGGCCACCTCTAGCACCACCCGATATTTAGTAGTAGTTGTTGTGCTACGGCCTCCTATCTTGACCCTAATCAAGACTGAATATTGGGACCGAGCTGGTCGGGGAGGGAACATCAGCTATGACTGGTGAGGGGCATCAAGAATGATTCACACATTGATGGCTCTTGACAAAGTGAAATCAGCTTGCAGGTGAACCCCATCACCACGAGGCCCACTTTCAAGGTTTTTTGGACTTCTGAGGGGCCAAAATGCCCCAAAATGGGCTCAAAACGGGCTCATTTTACCCGTTTGTGCACCCAAAATGGTCTAGGGCACAATGTATGGACCCAAAAAGATGATTTGAGTACCTGTGTTCATACATTATGACAAATGTATATGCTGAATGGGTCAATGTGGTGCATTTTTGCAATTCTTGGTTGATATGGTTCATTCCGGCAGGGGGGTCCCCCCTTGGACCCCCTCCCTCCCTCCCCTGGACCCCCTCCCCCCCTCTCCCCTCCGCTCAAGCAACGCCCTGGGGGGGGGGGGGGGGGCAGGGGGGGGTTTAGGTGGGTTTGTGGTCTAAGGGGGGACCGTTGGGGGTCAAGGGTTGAGAAAGTCCCCGACGGGTGGAAATTTTGGTACACCGGGTTGGGGGGGAGACAAGTGTTGCAGTTGAAAAAACCACCGGGGAGAATTTTTTCTCTGCCCCGCCCCTGAAATAACCCATATCAGGGCCCCGCTTCAGGGCCTTGAGAAGGTAGGGATTGTGTAGCATTTGGTTTCCTCCCCACTTTGTGGCCCCAAGAAGGCAGCCACTTTGATTCTGCCCTACTTTGTGGTCCCTGAGTGGGCAGGGGTCCTTTCTTATGAGTGGAAAACACATGCAACATTCAAGAAACTGGAGGCCCCTCAGCCTAGCTTGTGGGAGGACTGGTAAACTGGGAGGCTCTGGCCATGGAGAAGGGAATACAGGAAAAAAGAAGCAGCTTCCAGCAAACATCCAATTCGTCACTGCATGTTCCAGAGCTGTGTGCATCTCCAGTCACCAAGGAGGAATGGTTTTCATTTTTCTTCATCGTTCTTTGTACAATGATGATGCAAGCAGTTGGCATTAGCTGACGGTAATTGATGATTGGCTGCTGGCAGGTGCTCGTGAACCTCCTAACAGAGCCCCCCCTCCCCCCACCTCCCTGGATTCGGGATTGTGCAATGACTTTCCATCATCAGGCAATGTGGTACCCTTCCTGGAGGCTTGCGACCAGTGCTTTGACAAGCACATGACTGTGCATTTGGCGGATTTGTTATATCACAAGGGCAAGGTATGACCCAATCTTGCCTCCGTGTTGCAGTGCAATGTGTGGTGAGAGCAACGGGAGATTCAGAGGAAGAGGGCAAGAGAGTGGGAGAGGGAGAGGGAGAGGGATGGAGCTGGGGGCAGAGGGAGAGGGATTAGTGGAAGTAGGGGACGGGGTGGCAGATGAGTGGGAGACGGAGTGGAGGGAAGCAGTAGAGGATTGGGACGCCCCAAAGGCTGTGTGGGAGCGGTAGCACCGCGTTGGGGCCTCAATAGACTCGCGCCTCCTGATACATGAGGTAACTATCATGTATGCATCAGGGGGAAGGGACGGGCAGTGGACTTCATAGATCAGTTCCAGCTGCCTACAAGTAGTGCAAGTACCACGAGCGCTGCTAATGGCTCCACACGGGACCAGGGCAGGGAGTCTAGTCAGAACTGTGTAGTTGCTGGTTGCCAGTCCCTCTGATTTGTCATGCTCAGCGGGCAGCGTCAGGTTGCGGGCTCTGCCACCTCCTTCACTTGGGTATTGGAGGATGGTGGGTACAGGTGCATGTTGACATTGGGATTGCCCTTACCGCAAGTGCATCCTGCTCAACCTGCCCAACTGACCTGGGGAATGGGGAACGCATCGGACCCGCCACCTTCAAACTGGGTCGTGAAATAGAGACATGCCCCTGGGTCCATGGTAAAGCTTACTCAACATGAACTTTTTTGAAATTTTTTAACTAAGTTTCAAAACTTTATAAAAAATCTCCTCGAAGAGAGGTTGTTAGATCAAGCGCAGACGCAAGTGTCGTATACCCCCCTTTTTTGGGGTTGTTCGCGTAGCATACCCCAATGTATGGTTTCTAACGTGTAACCCCTTGTAAAATCATCATTTTAGGACCAAAAGGGATCCCCCAATGATGTTTTGGATTTTGACCCCCTTACCCCCCCCCCCTGCACCTGGGTACCCCTTTTTGGGGGTGGGGGGGGTGGGGGGGTGGGGGGGGTCAAAACTTCTTTGCGTATTGTGGCCGCTGTGTGTGTATTTGGACCTGGGTCCTGGAGAACTTTTTTCTTGTATATGGACCCCCCTAACCCATGGCGGGTCCCGGGTCCCAACTCTAGGTTCCCAGTCGGCCCCCCCATATGGCCCCTTGCCAGCGAGGAGTTAACTGTTTTCACGCTGGGTAGGCTGTTTAGTGGCATGTGGAAGTCACCTCGCAGGGGCGGTTAGATCAAAGCCACGCAGGCCTATATGTCGGCGAAAACGCCACCCCCCCCCTTTTGGGCTTTTTTTGGGCTATTCGCGTACCCTACGTCAAGGGGTTGAATTGTTGGTTTAACCCCTTGTAAACTCATCATTTTGTCCAATAAACACATCCCCCAATGAGTTTTTGGTCCGGACCCCCCCAGACTCCCCCGCACTTGAAACCCACTTTTTTGGCTACAGTCCAACGGCCCTCATCCGAGGCCACCTCCTTGGATGAGCCGCCGGTGTCGGTGGTGAGGAGCCTCAACGGGGAGGGGAGGGCGTTCCATGTGGTGTGCTGGGGGCGTTGTTTGCAGGTGAAGTGTGCTACCCGCTGTCCACCGTCCTGCATCTCTGCCTCCGCAAGAAGCTCCCGGGCTACCTGGCAGCGAATAGTAGGCCGATTATGTTGGAGGCCTACTTACGTCGCCTTGCCTCAGGGTGCATCTTCCACCGATTTCAAGTCCGGGCGGAAGGGGCAGGCTTTCCCACCCCCCTCTCACTATGCCTATCGTCGGCAACTAAGCCCGCAGCTTTGTGCCGTGTTCAGCCGCTGGGGCATCGCGTACTGGGCTCGTCTCTACGGTGCCCTGTGTCGGGCCGACTGGGACGAATCCAACCCCTTTTGCACCGTTTTGCGTTGCGGTCTCGACCGGCCGTGGCCTAAGTACCCAGGTCTGCGGGTGGAGGAGTGGGCCGAAAAGTTTTTCAGGTCTCTGTCGGTGTATGTTGTTTCGCCCTTCGGCCTTGCAGGCCCCTATCCGGTAGGCCATGGTGGGGGCGCTGGGGGACAACATGGGGGTGGGGCAGTTTGGTGCGGCGGGGGTGATGCGGCCGAGGTTCACCGGCGGTGTGCTCCGCTAGGGCCTCTCCCCGTCGTTTTTGTGCCCCTTCGCGTGGACCCCCTTGCCCTGTACCCCACCCTCCCGTGGAGCCCCTGGGAGATTTGCCCTGAGGTCGTCTTCAGCGATGATTGCACATTGCTTGGGCGCTCTTTCGAGGGCCTGAGTCAGGTGCTCGAGGCCAACTGCCAAAGCTGCTGGGCGATCGGCGGCTCGGTGAATAGTGTTAAACTCAACGCTTACCGGGTAGAATTCCACACGGCCGGTCTATGCTTTGTGGAAGGCCGTTGGGACTTCTTCCTTGGTCCCGTGCCGCTTGAGGCCGGCGGTCTTGTCATGGCGGGGGTCCAGCTCGTAATGGGCGAATCCCCGTCAGAGAAGCTATGCAAGTTGGAGGCGCATCTACGGGCCCTACGGAGTCGCGTGGTCAAGCTGCATCTATCTTACCTGCTGTGTCTGCGCATTGTGCATGTCTACGCGCTCTCCATCACAGATTTTGTCTTCGAAGCCATGCCCCCATGAGAGGACTGGCCGTGGAAGGCGCAGGTTTTGCTGCACCGTGTGCTGCTCGCATGTCTCGGTATCTCCCAGTTTGTCCCACTGACCCCTCTCTACGGTGTCAGAGGCTGGCCGGGTTTCTAAGTCCCCCTCCTGTTCCTGCGGTACCAGCTACGTACATAAGGGGCTCTTCGCCGCCCTCAACAACCGCAGTGTGTACACCCGTAACATGCTTCCCTACACCGTGCTATGGGCGGGGCTGTGTCCATTTGCGGGGAGCGACTGGTAGTGCATCTGCAAGTGGCTGCCCAGTTTTCAACTACAGTTTCGCCCGGTTGGTCATCCTGACCTCTGCCCCGTCCCCGTGGAGCTCGTCGTCCTCCGGCCTCCACGGGGGCGTGTGCTGCGATTACGGACGGTTCCAAAGAGGGCGATAGACATGGGTGGTTTGCGGTGCTTGTGGACACCGATGGCGTCTTCGCGCGCGCGCGTATTCGGGTGCACTGCTGCTGTGTGGGTCCTCCTAGGTCGCGGAATGGTGCGGCAAGGCGCTGGCGGTGTGTGTCCTGCGGGCGTTGGGCGTGCCCCCGGATACGATGTTGGGCTTTGTGGCTGACAACGTGAGTGCTACCTTTGGTGCCGACGGGGGAGGGCCCTCCGGCTACGTTTAGGTGGATACAGTGCGTCGTGAGTATGCGGTGTTTGTGGAAGCATGAGCCGGTCACGAATACTATGTGCGGGTGCAACACGACACCCTTTGCCGTGACCTAGTCGCCGGCTGGCAGAAAGCCTCTAACGGGCTTGCACATGAAGGGCTGAGCGTGGCGCGCGCCGGATCTGTGCCGCTGCCCGCAGTGTTGGGGGACACTGTGCTCCTACTCCGAACTCGTGTTCTGGTCTGCGATGTTGTGCGTGCGTTAGAAGATAGATATGCGTCAGAATGTGCCTCCCGCGGCCCTTAGACCCTTTGACTCCCCGTGCTTGGTACGTTGCCTGCAGTCGCGGGAAATGCGGCGCGCGGGTCTAAATTTTGCCTATTGGCTGCGGTGTGCGGCGCCAGCGCGAATCGTCTTCCTGCTGCTTAGGCCACGCTAACTACCCGCCCCTTACAACCCAAACATGTGCACTTTGTCGCCTTTTCCCTGTCTTGTTTTTGTGCCTATGTTTTCCATGTGTCGCCTGTACTGTAATAGGTGGTGTAGAAACTTCTACATTTCTTGCGTGTCCTATGCATACACACTTTGAAACTCAAATTCACTGTCTCTATTTGCCAATTTGCCAAGACCTTGGCGAAATTTTTCTCAGCCTCCCGGGATAACAAAAAAGGTATACATATTTTGATGTCTTCATGACCCTGGGCGAAACTTCGCCCAGCTCCGCCTGTTCTGCAAAATGTATAGCTTAAAAACACCAATCAGTGATCCTGGGCGAAATTTGTTCCAGCCCCCCCCCCCCCCTGTTGTTTCTTTCCTTGTCCAGTGCATGATATGTTGCCCTTTGCCTGCCTGTCACTTAGGCCCACCAGTCGATAAAGTTGAACCTGGGCGAAATTTCTTCCAACTTGCCTTGACACCCTTTACCTACAGGGTGGTACCTCTGTTGGGTTCTGTTCACTGACTCTTTGGGGTGCTTCTGCCAATGTGGCTGTGAGACATGATTGATGTGCGCTTTCTTCAAACAGCCATGGGGGGTACTCGCGTTCGTACCCCGAGCGCTGTCATTCGGGTGGCATTGAACAAAGGGAGGACACTCCCGCTACTGCAGCTGGCACTGGATTTGCGTCACAATAGAAAGACTAGAGGTACCGTTGGCCAAGTGCGGGCTTACTTCGGTTCTAGTCGTCCAGCAAGATGGTTATCGGTACTGCAGAAGCAAGTTTTCTCACTGTATAACATTGTAGGAGTGCTCACATATCCCGTTCCGAGAGAGCCACTGGAGCCTCATATCGCGGTACAATGACCCAGTCCATTTGCCGTAAGCTGGCAATGACTATGGAATGCACTATCAATGCCCCTACCACCCGTGGGATTCATTTGAGAGACAGCAAATTACACTGTGGTTCGACAATTACCGTCGCTACATCAATGGGGTGGACCCCCATAGCCCTGATAAGACTTTGAATGTGACTGCTATCGGTGTGTTGCACAGCACTGAGCTGCCCCAGTACCACAGTCTGCCCGGTTTGGATGCTGTTGCACAATGTATACCCGGGGTTGTCGACTACCTTGTTCGCTGTGTTGGGTTGCTGTTGCAAAGAAGTACAGTCCCAGATGGGCCTATTCTGCGGACCTGGGTTCGTGCACCTCTGGACTATGCTCGCAATGCTGTGGTATCCCTCAATTGGAGGCCCTTTCTGTTATCACACCTGAAATGCGGAAGTCATGTTGAGTTATTGGAGTTTGTCAGGGGGCTAGAATGCTTGCAGGTGAAGACGAGACGGACTGTGCCATTTCTGATTGACATGAAGATCTTTTACGCACTCTTGGAAATGTCGTTCGGAGCAAGCCCCGTGTGACACCAAGTATTGAAAAGGCTGGCGGTGGGCATATGAGTCTTAAGTTGGGTGACACCATTATTGAGACAGACACAGCGAAAGTGCTGAAGGAGGAGGGTAGAGTTGAGCTACTCCCTTTGTGGGCAGGCTGCCCTGTTCCCAGCGTTATTAGTGCACTGCCATTTGTTTGCATCCTGATTGAGGTCCCACGTATGTGGATGTTTGCCCTGCACAATATTGTGGCACAATTTGTGTTGAATGGTATTTTGGTGGCAGTCACTCGTGAGACTGCTGATGTTCGGGCCTGTGTTAGCAACGTGAAACCTGCCTGTGATGAGGAATTTTTCCATGCTGACGTATGTGTGTACAAACTGTCCAAGCCATCCGCACTTTACAGCATGGGACAGACTGCTCTTGCACTATGTAGTCTGCACCAGTTTTCTGCATGCCTACCTCGATATCTTTCTCATATCCAGGGCCCCCCGACAAATGCCATTCCTGTCGAAGTGTTCTGTTATTTGCCGTATGCTTTGGATTTGATTCAGCAGAATAGTACATGGGTAATGGTCTGCACACAGCAGCCACATTTTTCTGCAGCCCTGTCCATTCATAGCATGTTTCCTGTGAACATTGCAGTTGCATACTTGTCAGAGGAGAAGTCTATTCCTGAGTCATTTGTTACTGATTTGAGGGCTGCTGTGTCGAACTGCGACACTCTGGCACCAATCCAGGGGGACCGAGTGTGTGAAGACCTTGTAGATGGGTTTCCAGTAGATTGTACGGGAAGGAGGTATGTAGGGCAAGAAGAGGAGGCCACCCAACCAGAGGAAGAGGATGGTGAATCCCAGAAACGCCCCCCCCCCCCAAAAGGCAACGGGCAAGCAGGGGGACGGCACCCCCGCCAAAACCAAAAAATCAAAGGCTGCAGCAAGCCCCTCACAGCAGAGGCCCAAGCTTGGAGCAAAGCCTCCACCCAACAACGCGCTGGGCACGTTTGCAGCCCACTTCACAGCGTCCCAGTAGACACAGAATGGACGTGGTGCCACTGGTAGTGCTAACAGTGAGATGCCTGGTGACCAGGCAGCACAAGCAAATGGTGGGCAGTTTACTGGTAAGGGTGCCAAACCAAAGGCATCTGGCTTGAGGAAGCGGCGATAGAGTGACAGTGGTGTGTGCTGTGACTGCTGTGTTGTATGTTTTCCCTTTTACACGTCAGAATGGCGTTCTGTGCTGTCTTTGCACATACCATTGACGTTTTGCGCACTTTTTTTTTGTGTTTTACTAAAGCTAGAAGAAATTTCGCCCAAGTTCAGGTATATCTTGGAATACACGGTTCGTGTTTACATTTTTGCAAAGCCGGACTAAATTTCGCCCAGAGGTCTCATTAATGGCGAATAGAGCTTTTGATTATGATGCATGAAGGTGAGTGACTGTCAATTGACGGTTTTTGGGCACACACAGGGTGCAGCAACCCTTGCCAAGTGTGTGCTACCCTACTTCTTACACTGCATTGCTTCGCAGGTTGATACATTTGTGTGTAACAAAGAAAGGTTTGTTGTATTGAAGAAACCTGCATTCTTCCTCTGCTTTTCCAGTCTGCACACATGCTTATTGTGTTTTGACAACTAGGATGTGGTACCATGAGAATGGCATTTTAGGTAAATAGAGATACTAATTTTTCCCTATCAGGAGCAAGGGGTCCCCCAGGTGCAAAATTCATACCCTGTTTTGGGGGGGGGGTGGGGGCAGGGGGGGGTACAATATGGCCCCGCGGAGCCCAGCCTGTGGGTAGGGGGGTGGGCAGTTAGCGTGGCCTGAGTGTTGGGGCACTCACATGTCGCATGCTTGCGTGGCGATGGCTCTGGCAATATTGGAGGGCTGGCGGGCTCTAGCAGACCTCCTGGGTGTGCGGTGGCTCTCGCTAGACAGTGTGCAGCAGCACGGTGCGCCCACCGGGGTCGTGTGGGGTCTTGTGTATCCCGACCTACCTTCTACCCCTCTATCAGCTCACCCCGACGTTGATGTGCTCGTGTCCCGGCATGGGGCAGTGGTAGTTCACGACGGGGCGCCGGTAGCGGCGGCGATCGTCGATGCTAATGTCCGTGCTTTCCTCAATGCCGCTGCTTGGATCGTGCTGCCTCCAAATGCGCGCTTTGTACCTGCGGCTCACTTGGAAATGTGAAGTTGGGGCTCAGTTGGGGCTAAAACGGCTCGTTTGGGGCTAAGTGGTGTTTTTCAAGGGGTTTAATGTGAAAAGTGGTGGCTTTCGGGGTTGGTTTGGGGTTTTGGAATGTCCCCAAAGGGACACCAATCCCTAGGCGAAGAGGATTTGACCGGGGGGGTTTCTTTTTTTCGACGGCTCAGTTGACTGAGCACCCGACTGAGCCGTCGCTGAGCCGTCACTGAGCCGGCTCACTAAGCGCTCACTGAGTGCTCACTGAGCGCTTCAAATGGCTCAGTGAGCGCTCAGTGAGCGCTCACTGAGAGGTAATTGGGGGATCACTCAGGGCTCACTCAGGAGTTTCTCCCCCTTTCCGCCCTCTCTTCCCACCCTTGCTGGCCCACACTTCACCCTTTTCACACCAACATTGGTCCGCAGTTCTCACCACGTCTTTTCTCCAAGAACTTGAGCGTGCATGCACACATACATACTTGCATACACGTACCCGTGGCGACAAACACACAAACATCCAAACACACAAACTTCGTCAGGGACACAAATATCCAAACACATACACACACATACACCATACACACGTCCACACACACATGCACATGCACAAATTGACAACCACATTCATTCTTGTGTGCAATTATCTTGCGTGTACATAAACACATGGCCACATTGAACCATGTGAAGTGAAGGGCTAGGGAGAGATGGTTACGGGGTTGGGGTTCGGGGATATGAACCTAACCATTTGCGAGGGTGTTCCTTGTTGCCTCTTGAAAATGGCACCCACCCACCCCATACACATACACACACACACACCATGAAGCACAAATAGGGCACAAAGGACATTGCTCGCTTTTGTGAGGTTGATCATACAACCATCTTGACCTACACCATGACACACTCATTCCCCTCCCTCCTTATCCCCTCCCCTCCCCTCCCCTTTCGCTATGCTGCGTTTCCCCGCTTCCCTCGTGCGTAGCCCTTCGTTTCTCTTGCCTGTCCCGTCCCCTTTGTCCTACCTTTCCTATTTTTTGGCCATGGCATCACATGCATGATGGTGGCGGCAAGGACGATGACCTTTGCAGGTATGTTGTGCTATTATGTGTGTGGGTGTGTGTGTGGGTGCTTGCGTGCGTGTGTAGTTGTGCCCATGCGCATGTGCGCAGTTGTAGATGGTTTGTTCGTTCTTGGTTTCTCTCATTTAGTGTGTTTGTATGTCTGCTTGTGTGTGTGTGTGGTGGGGGGGGGGGGGTTGCATGGATCGATGCGTGAGTGAAGGTGTCTTTGTGCGTGAGTGGTTGTGAGTGTGTGACTGCGTTCTTTGGTTTCTGGTTGCCTAGGTTCGTGCGTGTATGTGGATTTGTGAATGTGTGTACCCGAGGTGTGTGTGTGTGTGTGTTGCAGCTGTTGTTTTGGATGTTGTTGTTGGTTTTGGTGTTGTGTGGCATAGGCTTTGATTGTGTGCGCATAACATTGTGTTTGTGGCTGCAGACGCAGCTGTGCTTGTGTTTGTGGTTGTGGCTGTGGTTCTGGGCTTGCGTGAGGTTGTTTCCATGGCTGTTGTGGTAGCTGTCGTTCTTGGTTCGGTTATGGTAGTGGCTGTGGTTGCGGCTTTGCTTGTGGGTGTGGGTGTGGGTGTGGGTGTGGGTGTGGGTGTGGGTGTGGGTGTGTTTCTGCAAGCTGTGTTGTGTATGGATTTGGTTGTGGTTGTGTCAGTGTGTGTGGCCCTGGCTGTGGCGAAGGCTGCAGTTGCAGCTTTCACTGTGGCTGCAGCTGTTCTTTGGGTTCAGGCTGTAACTGTGGGGGGGGGGGGTAAAGGACTACAAAGAGGGGGGCTGAAATCACCATCCACCCCCTCCCAAAAAAGACCGCACCAAGTTTACAGTGACAGTGTACAGTGACAGTGTACAATGACAGTGTATAGTGAGACCATACGGTGAGTGTAGAGTGACAGTGTAGAGTGCTAGTATAGAGACTTTGGCGTTGTGGCGGACGTACTGTGTGTGGGGATACATTCTATGAGACCTTGGGGAGTACAGTGTACAGAGTACAATGTACAGTGTACAGTGTAAAGTGTACAGTGTACAATGTACAGTGTACAGTGACAATGTACAGTGACAGTGTATAGTGACAGTGTGCAGTGGCAGTGTGCAGTGTGCAGCAACAGTGTACACTGCCAGAATCCAATATACCATGTACAGTGACAGTAGACAGTGGCACCATCGACAGTGTACATGGACAATGTATAGTGACAGTGTACAGTGACAGTGTACAATGACAGTGAACCATGAGTGAGCCCTCACTGAGCGCTCACTGAGCCATTGGGCGCGCTCAGTGAGCGCTCACTGCGCCCTTTGGCGCGCTCACTGAGCGCTCAGTGAGCGCGCGAAACGGCGCAGTGAGCGCTCACTGAGCGCGCTGAATGGCTCAGTGAGCGCTTAGTGAGGGCTCACTCATGGTTCACTGTCACTGTACACTGTCATTGCACACTGTGTATTGCACACTGCACACTGCACACTGTGTATTGCGCACTGCACACTGCATACTGTGTATTGCACACTGCACACTGCACTCTGTGTGTTACAAATTGCACACTGCACACTGTAATGCACACTGCACACCCTGTAATGCACACTGCGCACTGTGTATTGCACACTGCACACTGAGCGCCCAAACACTTGCACTGTACGGTGTGCAATGTGCATGACACAGGGTGCAGTGTGCATTACATAGTGTGTAGTGCGCAGTGTACACTGCGCACTGCACACTGTGTACTGCACACTGCACACTGCACACTGTGTATTGCACACTGCACATTGTGTATTGCACACTGCAGACTGTAATGCACACTGCACACTGTGTATTGCACACTGCACACTACACACTGTGCATTACAAATTGCACACTGCACACTGTAATGCACACTGCACACTGTGTATTGCACACTACACACCGCACCCTGCGTAATGCACACCGGGTATTGCACACTGCACACGGTGCAATGTGCAATACCCAATGAGCAATACACAGGGTGCAGGGTGTAGTGTGCATGACACAGTGTGCAGTGTGCATTACACGGTGTGCCGTGTGGATTACATCACACACGGCATACTACACCCTGTGTAGTGCACGGTACACACAACGTGCAGTGTGCAGTGTGCAATACACAGCGTGCGGTGTGCAGTGTGCAATACACAGTGTGCAGAGTGTATTACACAGTGTGCAGTGTGCATTACAGTGTGCAGTGTGCAATTTGTAACACACAGTGCAATACACAGTATGCAGTGTGCACTGTGCAATACACAGTATACAGTGTGCAGTGTGCAATACACCGTGTGCAGTGTGCATTGCAGTGTGCCGTGTGCAATTCGTAACACACGGTGTGCAGTGTGCAGTGTGCAATACACAGTGTGCAGTGTTCATGACAGCGTGCTGTGTGCAGTTTGTAATGCACAGTGTGCAATGTGCATGACACAGTGTGCAGTGTGCAGTGTGCAATACACAACGTGCAGTGTGCATTATAGTGTGCAGTGTGCAGTACACAGTGTGCAGTGCGCAGTGTACACTGCGCACTAAACGCTGTGTAATGCACACTGCACACCGTGTATTGCACACTGCACAGTGCACACTGGGCATTGCACACTGCACACGGTGCAGTGCACCGTGTGCAGTGTGCCACTGCACACTGGGTATTGCACACTGCACACGGTGCACTGTGCAGTGTGCAGTGTGCAATACACAGTGCGCAGTGTGCATTACAGGGTGTGCAGTGTGCATTACAGTGTGCAGTGTGCATTGCAGTGTGCAGTGTGCAATTTGTAACACACAGTGTGCAGTGTGCCGTGTGCAATACACAGTATGCAGTGTGCAGTGTGCAATACACAGTGTGCAGTGTGCAGTGTGCAATACATAGTGTGCAATGACAGTGTACAATGACAGTGAACCATGAGTGAGCCCTCACTGAGCGCTCAGTGAGCGCTCAGTGAGGGCTCACTCATGGTTCACTGTCACTGTACACTGTCACTGTACACTGTCCATGTACATTGTCAATGGTGTCAGTGTCTACTGTCACTGTACATGGTACTATGTATTGTGGCACTGTACGCTGTCACTGCACACTGCACACTGCCACTGCACACTGTCACTATACACTATCACTGTACATTGTCACTGTACATTGTACACTGTACACTGTACTCTGTACACTGTACTCCCCAAGGTCTCATAGAATGTATCCCCACACACAGTACGTCCGCCACAACGCCCAAGTCTCTATACTAGCACTCTACACTGTCACTCTACACGCACTGTATGCTCTCAATATACACTGTCATTGTACACTGTCACTGTACATTGTCACTGTAAACTTGGTGCGGTCTTTTTTGGGAGGGGGTGGATGGTGATTTCAGCCCCCCTCTTTGTAGTCCTTTACCCCCCACAGTTACAGCCTGAACCCAAAGAACAGCTGCAGCCACAGTGAAAGCTGCAACTGCAGCCTTCGCCACAGCCAGGGCCACACACACTGACACAACCACAACCAAATCCACACACAACACAGCTTGCAGACACACACCCACACCCACACCCACACCCACACCCACACCCACTGGTGACCTGGCACCAGTCTAAAAACCCTCAGGATGGTAGCTGTAGGACGGATTGCCTACACGCACTGCCACGCTCGACACCAATCGTGAATCGTCGTGATAGTCGTGCCACCACGTGACTCAGCTCTGCCATCGTGGCCCCCTCTCCGCTCGACTCCACCCGTATGGTGCACTCTCTCTCTCCCTCTTCATCCCGTGTCTCCAAGGGCTGAGTGCCGCACCTCAAGTGCGTCCCTCCCCCTTGCAAGCCGTTTCCTGCTCACAGTGGGCACGTCGTTATACGTTCGGCTCTGGCAAGACGTCGACCTCGCCGTGGCAATCTTCCAGGCCGCTACGCGGGGAGCCGCGACGGGGACTGCATTCGACGTATCCGCCGCTCAAGCGTGACGCCTTGTGCAGGGGTATCGTCAGTCGTCCGATTCGTCGTCCCAACGTGGGGCCCCTCGCTCCCGTGCGCCACTAGGGTTGCAGCACCACGCGCCAGCGCGGTGCTCCCCTCGCACCCCCGCCCTGTGTGTCCTGGGACCCCCGCTCACCGACCCGGTCCGCCAGGCGGCCCCATGTTACTCCGCGCCATCGCGCCATGCTCTTTGTTTTGTCACACTATGGCCACGCTCGTGGTACCCCTTGTTTCTCTCCTGCGCGCCCCATCCGACTGGGGCTGCCTATGATGTCAGTGCACCTCCGTTTGCCGACACCTCGATCTGCTCCCCCCCCCCAACATATTGCGGCCACAGGCCACCCGCTCTTTTCTCGCCACAGCTACCATGTCAGACCGCTCAACACCGTCCCAGGACACCCCCTCTCCCGCCCCCGACACCGGTCGAGGCGGCGCCATTCGTCGGGGGCCGTTCCCCATGTTTCTGATGGACATCGCCCAGTCCGACGATGCTGACCGTCTGCTGCGAGAACTGGACATGCTGAAGGATGACGCACTGGAAGCGGCAGATACGGCTATCCAGGCCACCCACCCCGCCCTGGCTGACTTGTGTGATGCCCTGCGATGGACGGCTGCCAACGGCGACATCTAGGCTATTACAGCGGTGACGGGGGTGTGGACGCCGCGGGGGCTCCTGCTCATAGCCACCGTGACGGTCGCCGCAGGCCCGTCTGACACGAAGGTCATCGAACACGTCCCCCTGTCGCTGGTACAAGGAGGCCCACTGCTGGAGTATATCTCCAAGGACCCTGAGGCCCTCACAGCGGCTCTCGTCACGCGGTGGAGCCCAAGCCATGCCCCAATCTCGGCGTCACGCCTCCGCAACCAAGTCTTCAAGGGCCTGTACACAGCCCGCGAACAGCCACCGCCCGTCGACACTGCCGGCCCTCCGGACATCCAAAGCCAGAAGGTCTCCCACAAGATCCACAAGCCCATCAGCCAGTTCCTTGCCCCCCACCTCAGACCGTCATGGGACCGCCTCCGCACCCGAGAGGTAGTTGCGGCCTTTTGGGCGCTGCCCAACGACGTGCATGCGGTCCTGCAGGCAGCCCACATCCCGACAGCAGACCTCGTCCCGCTGAAGTTCGGGCTCCTAGCGTGGGCCTCCTCCGTCTGCCTCACAGGACAGTACACGCCAGCCCCCGTTCCCACACCCCCCGCCCTCGCCAACAAGGGCATGTGGACCCCCGAGCAGCTGCGGCCGCTGCTCGAGTGCTCGATCTTGCCGATCCGCAGCGTGGAGCTGCTGCATCAGATCGAGCAGGCTGGCGAGCACTCTTGGGCCACAGCCCCCACTTTCGCCCTGCTGCAGGCCGGCATCGCCGACACCGCCAACCCGCCCCCGCTCACGCCGCCCAGCCACGCACCTTACCTCACCAAAGGGCAAGCAGCGCCCAGCCCCGCCGGCACTCTGTTCGCCACGGCGGCGTTCACCCCAGCGTCAGCCCTGTACAAGGCCCAGGGCAAGCCCACCCCCTCAGGGTCCGAACCATCGCCTTCATCACTGTTGCCCGAACAGACAAGGCTTTCTTTCAATCTCCCAAAGCATGCCTCCCAGGTACCACCGGCTGCCGCAGACCCCACGCCTCCGGAGTCACCGGCCCCGGCCGTCGAGTCGGCCCCCCGCAGCCCCTCCCAGGTGGGGGAGCCTTTCGTCCCGGACCTGGATGTCACGGCCTACTCCACCGACTACGCTCAATTGCATGACGAGTATGAGGCCCAACGACGGGAGCTGGCCGTGGCACGGGGCGACCTGGAGTCCCTCACGCGGGATCTGGACGCGGTGCGCACCGAACGGGATAATGCCCAGCAGCAGGCCAAGCGTTGCGCCTCGGCACAGCGGCAGACCGAAGCCGTTAGGCTCAACAACTTCATCAGGTCGGTACCCCCCCTCCTGTCCATCGCCACCAGACTCCACGGCCTCCAGTCCACGCCGCCGGCATTCGCCAACGCCGTGCGCAGTACCGTTCCGGCTTCATTCGAGCTGCCCCCCCCCGGCTCTCAGCAGTTCCTGGTACTCGTGCCGGTCATTCTCGCCGCAGCAGTTCTCACCTCGCCCCAGGCACCCAACCTCGAGGAATTGGCCGACGTCCTCCGTAGGGCTATGGCTGCGCCAGGCGCCGTGCCGGTCCCGGAGGCCCCTGCGCGTGCGCCCGAACTGTCGTTCGCAGTCCCGGACCCGATCCCTAAGCCGAGGGCGGTCTCTGCCTTTCGGGCACCGGGCGCGACCGCCCAGCCGCCGCCGTCTCTGCCGTCGCCTGCCGATGCCGCCCTGACCGACCTGCTGGAGTGGATCCCGGAGATCCCCAAGGGCTGTGAGGACGAGGTTGCGCACGCGCTCCACCTCCAGCTCTTCCGCCAGTACGGCGCGAAGGTCAACACCCTCCCGCAGTCGCCGATCCGGGAGCAGTGGGCCTGGGTCCACAGCCACGCGCCCAGCCTGCCCGGCATCGCGGAAGTCCTGCGCTCCTTCCTCTCCAACCCCCCTGCAGTCCAGCGGGTTTCCGCCAGCCCAGCCACCTCCCCATCAGAAGCTGCAGCCGCCAACCAGGCACAGGGCGCAGCGAAAAAGAAGGGGTATACACCCCAAAAAATCGATCCGCAAGTTTACTCGAAAGCCCTGTGGGTCGGCTGGCAAGAAGTCGACGATCCGCCGTCCGGTGAAGTTGATGCAGGACTCCTCGGTGGTATCCTTCGGGATAAATTTGGTGCAGGCCTTTCCTCCATTACTGAAGAACAATTGAACCATACATCCAAGTTCACAATCGTCGGAATCCGACCAGCAGAGTACGAGCGCGGCATGCGACTGACGAGGCAACACACGGCTCGTGGCTGGCGAGTGACGTGGGCCGAATCGAAGAAACAACCGTTCACGCCCTGGGTGCCTGACCCTGACCGAGACCATCCGCCCCGGAAGACTCATCGGGGAAGCCGCGGGAAGCAGCGCCGTCCACGGGACCCTGACGATCAGGTGGACCTTACGGCAACGTCGGGATCGGACGGAGAACCAGACTCCAAATATCAGCGCAGGTACAGCCCCCGCCGCTCGGACCGGTCCCCGTCCCGCCGCCGCAGCCCAGGCCATCGCCGCGACAGCCCGCCGCCGAGGCGTCGCAGCGCGTACCGCGATGAGCCACAAGCGCTTTCCAGCCGCCACGACCACCATGCAGCAGCCCCCCTCCTGCCCTACCCGTACTCGGGGGACCCCCACGACCCCCGAGTGGCCATGGCCCACAACCCCTACGCTCCCCCGCCCTGGAGCCCCCCAGCCGACCCCCACCGCTACCAGCCGTACTTCGGTCGGCGTCCGCGGGACCGGTAACCCGGGACATGGCGGGGCGCAACGAGGACATCCCTGCCGCCGTGTCTCAGCTCCGCCACTCCCACCTCGACGGCGTCCCCCATGTCCGGAACCTGCACCTGGGCGCATACACTCCCAGCTCCCCCCCCAGAGAGTGGGGCCTGGTACCGGTACCGGCCTCGGGCACTGCCCAGTTCATCACGCCCCCCTACGCCCTCGAAATGTGCCTGCACCTGCCGGTGGGTGTGCACTACTACCGGGCGTGCAGCGGGGCGGACCCCTGGCCCCGTAACGTTCTGTCGTTAGTGGGCGCCGTGCACTGTGTGCAGGTGACGGGCTCCCATCAGTTGCAGCTCTGCCGCAAGGGCCTGCCACCCACCTCCTTCATCTTGCCCGAGCATCACCACGTGGTCCTCCCGCAATCCCTACACAGCCGCGTCTCCATCACAGCCACAGGCCTCACCCGGGCCAGTGTCTTGGCGATGGCGGCCACGTACCACCACCGGCACCTCCGCAAGTGGGTGCGAGGCCTACCTTGCGCCCTCCCCGCAGCCGTAGACCGCAAGCTAACCCAGCACTCCACCGCCGCCGGCTCCTGCCCTCGTCCCCCCCCCACCGGCCACGTGTCGCCCCGCCCAGACGTGATGACCCTCAACGTGCAGATGTCCCTGCGACCCAAGCTCCGCGCCCTGGACGTCCTGGTGCGCGAGTGCCGTTACCCGCTAACCCTGCATGTTCAAGAAGCGGGGCCCCTGATCATCCAACGGGTGCACCCCCTGTACCACACCATCCAGGCACCTGCAAGAATAGCTGGGGGATGTGCCACTCTCCTCTACAGGACCCCGGACCTGGTCGTGACCGGCCACAGCGCCCACCCGTCGGGACGAGCCCTCGTCACGCACTTCACCATGGCTGGCGTGACCCACTGCCACGCCAACGTGTATTTCCCCGCCGACGGGAACCACGACACCCTCCAAGAAATCCTGGATTGGGTGTACCCGTACCTCCTCCTCACCCCGGCTAGAGTGGTTGTCCTGACAGGGGACCTGAACGCCAACTGCCGCTGGGTCTCGCACCTCCCTGTCTCCACTGCCTCCCTCTGTGACCTCGTCCTCCCCACGCTCACGCGCCTTGGGATGCGCCGTCTACGCCCCCTTGCGGAGGCCCCCACGTGGGTGAGCCCGCAAGGTTTCGCCGGTGCCCTGGACCACATCTTCCTCCGCACCCCTTCGGAAGCAGCCCACACCACGGAGGTGCGCTCCGATTCCAGCTTCCCATCTGACCACCTACCCGTGGCTGCCACCCTCCATGACCTCCCGCCAGCGCCCCAATTGGTATGCCCTTCGAAAAAGGGCCGCTTCCCCATCCCGCGGGAGCCCCTCGCCAGCCAGCTCCGCACCCTCAACGACACCTTTCGGGCCGAACTCGCTACGCCGCCCCCGGGCGCGCCCGAAGCACAGCCACGCTATACCGAGGTGACCTCAGCGCTATACGCCGCGGCTACGGCTGCCTACGGGCCCCCCGTCCCCAGCCAGCCGGTACCGTCGACGGTACGTGTCCACGTCACCAACCTTCAACGCTACACGCTCGCCTACCCGGATTGGGCGTCCCAATCGTCACACCTCGTGGAGGTCGCCCGCCTCAAAGAACGCATCCGAGCGGCCTGGGACGTTCTCCTTCTGGAGAAGGATGTAGGGCTGGCGCCCCTACCCGCTGCCCCTGGCCAACCCACCAAAGTGGACTACCGCCGCACGTTGGGGGCGCGCTACGTACCCCCAGCGGATCCGGTCTACGTGGTGGGCGTCCCAGTACCTCTTCATCAACAAGCCGCCGTTGCGTTGGACCAGCTGCGCCAAAGGCACCTTGCCCCTCTTGAGGCGCTCTCACTCGCGCGCGTCCGGACCATCACGGGATGGGAGGAAAGGCCGCTCGGCCCACCACCCAACGCCACCACCGCAAACCTGCGGGCCATCATCCGCCGGGCGGCGGCCACTGTGCCGTACCACGACTTACTGGAGTACCGGCTGTTCGGACAATTGGAGGATGCCCAGTTTGCGGCGATCGTGAGCCTGATCAACAGTATTCTCCGTGGGGTGCCCGTGCCCCAGACACACTCTGCAGACTTCATCAACCTTCCGAAAAAGACGCCGCACGGCCCCATTGCAAACGGCAGGCCGCTGACCAATCTGGCCACGATATGGAAACTCACGGCTGCCCTCATCAAAGACCACTACCAACCCCGCCTGGTTCAGAACGGCATCTTGCCGCCCTACCAGTTCGGGATGTCCCCGCACTGCTCCTCCGTGGAGCTACTCCGCGTCCTACACGATGTATGGTGGGACCGCTGGCGCAGACGCCTCGAAGCGTGGGTCCTGTCGGACGATGTCCGCCACGCGTATGGCTCCATCAACCACACCACCGAGTACGCCGTCCTCACCGCCGCAGGGATCTCCCCAGCCGACGCCGCGCCCCTTCAGCACCATGACCGCGCCCTTGAGGTGCACATGGGGGGAGCTGACGGACGCTCTCCGTCCTCCACCCGGCTGGGGGCCGGCACGGGGCAAGGGTGCCCCGTGTCCGGCATGAAGTACTGCATATATGGCGAAGTTCGGGGGCACGAGGCCTGCCGTTCCGTCCCCCCCACCGACACCCCCGCGGGCCCGCTGAACCGGGTTCTCCTGATGGATGACACCCAGTGGCTGCCCGGCGACCGTTGCCATTTGCCCGCCCTCGCCAGCGGCATTGAGAGAGCGGGCCGCCTCACCAACCTCCACTCAGACCCAACAAAAACGGTCTTGATCGGCACCGACATGCGCGATGGTCAGGTCTATTTCCTCAACGACACGGTATACCTCAATGGTCACCCCGTGCGATGTGCCACGAGCCAGGACTACGTCCGCGTCCTTGGCCGCCATGCCCTTCCCCACCTCTTCCATCCCGTCGACTCCCGGCGCCTGTTCTCGGGCGCCCGCGCTGCGTGCCGGGCGCTCCGCGCCCCACGACTCCCCGCCCACTACCCCCTCGCCATGTATACTGCCAAGTGTCATGGGACGGTCAACTGGTTTACCAGTGTCCGCCCCCCCTCCTACGGGGCCCTGCGCGTGCTGGACGCCATGACCGCCTCGGCCATGCGCGCCACCGCTGGGTGGACCCTCTCCGCCTCTGCTCACTTCCTCCGTGAGGTCCCCGAAGGGGGAGTCGGTATACCCCCGGCACCGGTCGTTGGGTTTACTAACTTCTTCGGCGTCTACATCCGACACCTGAACCACCCCAACTCCCTGGTCTGCCGGTCCACGCGCCACGGGCTCCTCACTGCCCTCTGGCGGTTCCATCCTTCCCAGCCCTGTCTCACCCCGGAGCTCGGGCTCCGGTGCACCGCACACCCCACGGACCACGATCTATTTGTTGCCCTGTGCCACCGGTGCGACATCGCCATCCACTTACCCCCTGACAGCCATCTGCCACACCACACCCCCCATGTGCTGGCCCTGTCGTCACCCGGACTCGAGGTCCAGGACACCCACGCGTGGATGCTTGCGGGCCATCGCAGTACAGAGGACGCGCGACGCAAGGGGTGGCCCCGGGCCTCGCCCCGCCCCACTCCGCCGGTCGGCACCGTCCCCCCGGTTAGACGCTGCCAAGCGGTGACTGCGACCGTCCCCACGTTCTCCTGGCTCCCTGAGAACTATGGGATCCTCCACGACGCGTCGTGGTGCCCGAAGACCCGGCGCTGCGGCGGGGCAGTGGCGGTGTTCTGCCCCGTCACCCTCCGGTACCAGGTGTACCCCGTCCCCATCCCCTTGAGGCTGGACAACGCCTACACAGCGGAGCTGTACACGGCATGGGTGGCCCTCACCGCCAAGGGGCCCTCAGCCGACCCTGCCATCGGCTTCCGATCCGGTGCGTGGCACTTCGCGGACTGCAAAGGGTACATCACGGCGCAGGAAGGGCGCCGCGAGCCGGAAGACTCGCTGCAGGGAGATCTCATAAGATCGTGTCGCGACATGGGCCACGGTCATGCCCCTCCCCATCACCTCTATTCCCATATCGCCGGCACCTGGCTCGATACCCTGCTGGACCGGGTGGACGAAGCGGCAGGGCAAGCTGCGGACACTTGCCCGGACGCCGTGGGATGGCTCGGCCCCCTACAGAAACCCCGCGTCTGCTTCTCCCACGCGGGCCTCCAGGTCCACGACGCCGTGCCCCACGCGCGCCGCGCCTTGCTCGCCTCCCACCACGCCTTCTCTGCGTCCCCCCCGCCACAACGCCTCCCCGACCTCCACGAGTACGCCAACATCGTCAGCCACGGTCTCGTCACATGGGGGGCCCACCTCACGGTCACCGGCATCCGCCTCTCCCTGTTCCCCCCAAGAGATACGTCCTGCCCCCTCTGCACCATGCCCGCCTCCGGGGACCATATCCTCTCGTGCCCGCTAGACCCGCTCATCCGCGCCCACTACCATCGGTGGCTTGCGGCCCGACTCTCTCAGAGGTGCCATGCCTGGCGCCACTGTACGCCCACTGCTTGGGGCACCCTCGTCCTTTGGGGGGACGAGCCGTTCATACTGGCTGTGGATGGCTCCCCGGCCCACCACACCATCGCAACCTACACTGTTGGTCGTCTCGGAGCCATCTCCACGCCACACAGGGATGCCCTGCTGCACAGAGGTTTGCGTCCTGCGCGTCTCCGTCGCCTACTCTGCGATGTCGTTCTCACTACCGTTCTCCTACATAAGCGGCACGCGGTGCCCGTTCTACCTCTTGCCGACCACCTCTCTCCCCTACCGCGGGCCCCCGTTAACCAGTCCCTCGCCAACGACCCACCGCCAGAGTGGTATCACGTAGCCAACTGGGCCCCAACGCCCGGCTCGGGCAGGTGGCCGGCCTGGGACGTCCTCCTAGGACTCTGGCTATCAGGGGACCTCCTCCTGGCCCCTAAGGTGAAGTCCGTCATCTCCACCCGGAGCAAGCACAGTCCGTACCGCGTCCTGTATGTGTACAACGGGTCGAACCAGATTCCGCCGACCATGTGGCAGGAGATTGAGCAGAATCCCCATGACGTGATTATCTTGGACAGTCTCGGACGGCACGGGCTTGCCCCTCATCTCCCAGGTCGACGCCGCCTCTGGGCCATCCATTACGGTGGCAATGGACGGAGCCTGGAAGCCGGCCTCTGTGGAGATGTGATCCCCTCGTGGTGTGCCGCACTACATTCTGCGTTCTCGGCCATCCTCACTGCGGCTTCCCAAGGACCCCGCACGGTCTTTAAGGACATGCAGGTGGCCATGGGTCGGCCCGCCCCGTGGCCCTGTCCCCGCCCGTGACCCGTCCTCGACCTCACGCGCCCGGACCGCTCCGGTGCTGCGCGCAGTCGTGCCGGACCGCGCTCCTTGTCTGGCGGCGTTCTAAGTCGGAGGTGATGCCCCGGGAGACCCACATCTTCCGTGCACGTTGATCTTGGAACGCTTACTCGGGTGGATCCAGGACAGTTCGGAGCGGTTGGTGGCCGGGACCGGAGAGCAGATCGAGCCGTAGCGTTGTCGTACACTGACGTTGTGACCCAGACGGCCTGCTGGGAGGAGCGTTCTCAGGTGTGCGACGAGATTCGTCTTGCTCTAGCGGAGGTAAGACGGAGGACTCCCTCGGCAGAGCCTGCGTGGGGCCCCCGAGGGACGACGCCAAGGCTCACCGTACGTGGGACCGCGGCAGGCGCTCCTCCTCCTCCTCCTCCTCCTCCACACCCACACCCACACCCACACCCACACCCACACCCACACCCACACCCACACCCACACCCACACCCACACCCACACCCACACCCACACCCACAAGCAAAGCCGCAACCACAGCCACTACCATAACCACACCAAGAACGAGAGCTACCACAACAGCCATGGCAACAACCTCACGCAAGCCCAGAACCACAGCCACAACCACAAACACAGGCATACCTGCATCTGCAGCCACAAACACAATGTTATGCGCACACAATCAAAGCCTATGCCACACAACACCAAAACCAACAACAGGATCCAAAACAACAGCTGCAAAAGCTGCAACACACACACACACACACACACACACACACACACACACACATTGGCACACACACACACACACACGCCTGCGCGTACACACATTCACGAATCCACCTACGCACACAAACCTAGACACCGGAAACCAAAGAATGCAGCCACACACTCACAGTGACGCACAAGGACACCTTCACCCACGCATCGATCCAAGCAAGCCCCCCCCCGACTCACACACAAACATACATACAAACACACTAAATGAGAGAAACCAAGAGGGAACAAACCATCCACACTTGCGCACATGCGCATGGGCACAAGCACACACCCGCGAACACACACACTAGCACAACATACCTGCAAAGGTCATCGTCATTGCCGCCACCATCATGCACTCGATGCCATGGCAATAAATAGGGAAGGCATGGCAAGGGCAGGGCAAGGGGACGCGACAGGCAAGATAAGAGAAGGGGTTGGCATGGGGTAAGCGGGGAGATCAGGCATGGCAAAAGGGGACGGGGGGGGATAAGGAGGGAGGGGAATGAGTGTGTCATGGTGTAGGTCACGATGGTTGTATGATCAACCTCACACAAGCGAGCAATATCCTCTGTGCCCTATTTGTGCTTCATGGCGCGCGCGCCCTTGTGTGTGTGTGTGGGGGGGGGGGTGCCATTGTCATGAGGCAACAAGGAACTCCCTCGCAAATGGTTAGGTTCATATCCCCGAACCCCAACCCCGTAACCATCTCTCCCTAGCCCTTCACTTCACATGGTTCAATGTGGCCATGTGTTTATGTACACGCAAGATAATTGCACACAAGAATGAATGTGGTTGTCAATTTGTGCATGTGCATGTGTGTGTGGACGTGTGTATGGTGTATGTGTGTGTATGTGTTTGGATATTTGTCCCCCTGACGAAGTGTGTGTGTTTGGATGTTTGTATGTTTGTCGCCACGGGTACATGTGTGCAAGTATGTATGTGTGCATGCACGCTCAAGTTCTTGGAGAAAAGACGTGGTGAGAACTGCGGACCAATGTTGGTGTGAAAAGGGTGAAGTGTGGGCCAGCAAGTGTGGGAAGAGAGGGCGGAAAGGGGGAGAAAATTCTGAGTGAGCCCTGAGTGAGCCCCCAATTACCTCTCAGTGAGCGCTCACTGAGCGCTCACTGAGCCATTTGGCGCGCTCAGTGAGCGCTTAGTGAGCGCTCAGTGAGCCGGCTCAGTGACGGCTCAGTCGGGTGCTCAGTCAACTGAGCCGTCGCCAAAAAAAGTACCCCCCACCTTGAACCTTGACCAAGTGAGTATCTAAAACTTCTAAAAACATTAAATGCACATTACCTAGCATGCAAAACGCACAACAAACAAGCACAAAGACATCGCAATGCACAACTGAGCCCCAAATGAGCCCCAACTTCACATATCCACTTAGCCACCAGTGAGCCGCAGGTACATTGGCATTCGTGATTCACGCCGTGTCTCCGCCCCGGTGCTCCTGCGAAGCTATGTGGGGCCCATTGGTGATCGCATCCGCCGTTGCGCATGTGGGCTGCCCCCCGGCCCGGGAGCTTGCGGGCCCGTGGTCTGCCCTTGCCCCGCAGCGCTCGCATCCCACCACACCCAGCTCGTTTTCAGTGACGCCTGTGTGGTTGAGGGTGCTGCCGCCCCCCCTTAATTGGGGGGGCATATGGGTCTGTACGCTTGCTGAAACCGTTGACAAAAGTGATGAGTGGACCACGGTTTGTGTCGCGCCTGAGCTCCGGGCCAGGTACTCGGTCGGGTTCTACACTAAGAAGCTGGGTCGCACGCTGCACGCGCTAACCCGTGATGAGTGGGAGACTGAACTGGTGTCAGCGGCTGGGGGGCCGGAGGAAGCTGACAACAGAGGGGAGGGCGGCGTCTCCTCCGTGGAGTGTGACTCCTCGTCGGAGGTGGGCAATGAACTGATGGCTGCAATGAGAGCTTCCGTCGACCCGTGCTGGTGTTGTGCTATTCTGTGCTAGGGTACAAGGTGCAGGGGCCAGGCGCTGCCTGCCGACATTGGTGCACCGGTGGGGCCCGGTGTACTGTCACTGCCCGCCATTAGGAGGGGTCTTGTGCTCTGTCACGGCCCTCCGGGGCCTGCGGTGCTGGCACTGCCCATCAGACGCCACTTGCGGCTTGGCCTAGGACGGTGAAGCGCTCAGAGTCATGGGCCCTCAGTTTGGGCTTCATGGCCTGTGTCCTTGGGATGCGGCCCCCAAAATGCTTCCTCTCCATCCATCCATCCATCCACTTTTTTCAGGTTTTGAGGGAGGCCTTGGGGGTGGAGGGGGTGGAGGGGGGGGGGTCAAAAATACACCCCCCCCTATTTTTGGGTCGAAAGTCATTAATCGCCTCGCAGAGGTTATTAGATCAAAGCCAGGCAGGCGTATATAGGGGAAAACACCACATACCCCCCCATTTTGGCCTTTTTGGGCCTATTCGCGTACCCTACCCCAAGGGGTTGTATTGTTAGTTTGACCCCTTGTAAAATCATTATTTTGTCCAATAAACACATCCCCCAATGAGTTTTTGGTCCGGACCCCCCCGACCCCCCCCACTGGAAACCCACTTTTTTGAGGTTTTGAGGGAGGTGGGGGGGTAGGGGGGGGTGGGCCGGGGTAAAAGAATTACCCCCCTTTTTTTGGGTTGAAAATCACGAATATCTTGGTTTTTTTTCGATTTTGAGCCGAAAAAGTGTTTCCGGGTCCCGACTCTATGGGGTTTGTATGGGGCGGAGTGGGACAAGCGCTTATGCAGTTTATGCACTTTTTAGCCATTTTTGGTATGTTGGTGGTTTCGGCAACCTCGGTGACCCCGTGGTACCCACTCTGAGGGGCGTGAGTGGGGATATTGTGACAGTATGTGCCTACTAGGATACAGAAAAACTTTTTTTTGCAGTCTGTAGCCATGCCGAAGGCCGGTCAATGCCGGTGCCAACGACGCGAAATGGCTGTTTCCACCAATAATGGTCTGGTGAATGGGCCGGTACACAACATGCCTATGCAATTTTTCACCCTAGGCAGCTCAAAAATCGAAGTTTTTGAAACTTGTTTTTCTGATATTGTGACCACAGAATATGACCATCCAAGGCATGTAGAGCATGTTTTGGGCCGTATTTACATGTTTTTCACCCTATTTGGGTATTAGGTCGGGGGGGGCGGGGTCTCCTGGGGGATTGGTGCACAACCTGCTTGTGCGGTTTTTCACCCTGGGCAGCTCAAAAATCGAAGTTTTCGAAACTTATTTTTTTGATATCATGATCACCTAAAATGATAATCCGAGGTATGTAAAGCATTCTTTAGGCCCTATTTACCTGTTTTTCACCCTATTTGGGTATTAGGCGCACGGGGCGGGGTGGGGGAGCTGTCTTTCAAGGGATTGGTACACAACCTGCAGGTTTTCACCTAGGGCAGCTGAGAAATCGAAGTTTTCGAAACTGATTTTTCTGATACCATGATCACTTAAAATTACCATCTAAGCCACCTAAAGCATGTTTCAGGTCGTATTTATGTCGTTTTTTCCCTATTTTGTGTGTGCGCTGCTTGGAGTAGATTCTCTTCGAGGTGGATTTGCCCAAGGCAATGGAATCACCTCGCAGAGGTTGTTAGATCAAAGCCAGGCAGGCGTATATATGGGGAAAACGCCACATACCCCCCCATTTTTGGCCTTTTTGGGCTTATTCGCGTACCCTACCCCAAGGGGTTGAATTTTTAGTTTAACCCCTTGTAAAATCATTATTTTGTCCAATAAACACATCCCCCAATGAGTTTTTGGTCCGGACCCCCCCAGACCCCCCCCACTTGAAACTCACTTTTTTGAGGTTTTGAGGGAGGGGGGTGGAGAGTGGGGGGCTGGGGGGGGGGTCAGAAATGTCCAAAAAATGACCCCCCTTTTTTTGGGTCGAAATCATGAATCTTTTGGTTTTTTTTCGATTTTGAGCCGACTCCATAGGGCTCGCCCTCGTGCCGCCGCTGCTTGCAGCTGGGCTGGGGAATCAGCTGGTGCTGCCGCGCGGGGCACGAGGGGCACACGGCGCCGGGGCAGGCGCCCCCCCAGCAGCGACGGGCACCAGGCCGGCAGGTGCTGGCACCGGCGGCCCGCCAGGCGGGGGCAAGCGCGCTCTCGGCATGGCTAGGGCGGGCCCGACCGGCGTCCGCAGCGCTGCCGGCGTTGGAGAGGCCCTCGCGGCGCGCCCGGAGGTTGGAACCGCGGCGGCTGGCCCGGCAGGCGCCCTCGCCCGACCGCGACGTTGTGCCCGCGTCCCGACGTGCGCGCAGAGCGAGCCCGCCGCGCCCGGCAGTGACAGATGACCCCCCCCCTCCTCCCCCACAAGGGACAGCCGCACTGGGGCTGCAAGATGTTTTCTGCGGCATTTCGGCTGCCCTGCTGGCACAGGGGGGCAGGCGACCCCGCCCCCATTGCGGTCCCGAACCCCCCCACCTCCCCACAGGGCAGGCAGGGCAGGCAGGTCCGGGTGCAGGGGCACAGGGAACGGCGAACGGTGCACAGCACCAGGGTGCATCACCAGCACAGCGTGCAGCGCACATCACACAGCACCACGACAGTGGACATGCCCTGCCAGCACAGAGCACGGCACACAATACACCTCAGGATGCAGCACACAGTGCGCCACAGGGTGCAGCGCACAGTGCACCACAGCATGCAGCACACAGAGCACCACAGGACGCAGCACGCAGCACAGCGCACAGTGCAGCACACAGTGCAGCACACAGCACAGCACGCAGTGCAGCGCATAGCACAGCGAATGCAGCACGCAGTGCACCACAGGATGCAGCACACAGCACAGCACGCAGTGCAAGCGCAACACACAGTGCCGCACACAGCACAGCACACAGCACAGCACATAGTGCAGCACACAGCGCAACACACAGTGCGGCACACAGTGCAGCGCACAGCACAACACACAGTGCAGCACACAGTGCAGCACGCGCGGCACGCCGGGCGCAGGGCCAAGGACGACCGGGGCCCCACGCCAGGCCACACTGTTTTCCATGGGGCTGCCAGTGCGGCAGCCCCCGCCGACGCATCGCCCCCCTGGGGCGCCCGACGCCGTAGCGCCGGCGTCCCCTGGGGGAATATCCATGCCTAACCTGGCGCACGGGAGGGCGAGCTCGGAAGAGACATAGTCTTGACCGACTCGTCCCTCTGTTCCGCCGTGCAACGCAGGCGGGGGGGCAATTAGCCCGGGGGGAAGGCGTTGAACTCTGAGATCGGCCCTTTCCCCCCAGCCCCTCGGCCTCTGTACATAGGCTCATGGACAGTAAAAGCGCAATACCCTACTTACCTGTTTTTCACCCTATTTGGGTATTAGGCGCACGGGGCGGGGTGGGGGAGCTGTCTTTCAAGGGATTGGTACACAACCTGCAGGTTTTCACCTAGGGCAGCCGAGAAATCGAAGTTTTCGAAACTGATTTTTCTGATACCGTGATCACTTAAAATTACCATCTAAGCCACCTAAAGCATGTTTCAGGTCGTATTTATGTCGTTTTTTCCCTATTTTGTGTGTGCGCTGCTTGGAGTAGATTCTCTTCGAGGTGGATTTGCCGAAGGCAATGGAATCACCTCGCAGAGGTTGTTAGATCAAAGCCAGGCAGGCGTATATATGGGGAAAACGCCACATACCCCCCATTTTTGGCCTTTTTGGGCTTATTCGCGTACCCTACCCCAAGGGGTTGAATTGTTAGTTTAACCCCTTGTAAAATCATTATTTTGTCCAATAAACACATCCCCCAATGATTTTTTGGTCCGGACCCCCCCAGACCCCCCCCACTTGAAACTCACTTTTTTCCGGTTTTCAGGGAGGGGGGTGGGGAGTGGGGGGCTTGGGGGGGGGGGGGGGGTCAGAAATGTCCAAAAAATGACCCCCCTTTTTTTGGGTCGAAATCATGAATCTTTTGGTTTTTTTCGATTTTGAGCCGACTCCATAGGGCTCGCCCTCGTGCCGCCGCTGCTTGCAGCTGGGCTGGGGAATCAGCCGGTGCTGCCGCGCGGGGCACGAGGGGCACACGGCGCCGGGGCAGGCGCCCCCCCAGCAGCGACGGGCACCAGCCCGGCAGGTGCTGGCACCGGCGGCCCGCCAGGCGGGGCCAGCGCGCTCTCGGCATGGCTGGGGCGGGCCAGACCGGCGTCCGCAGCGCTGCTGGCGCCGGAGAGGCCCTCGCGGCGCGCCCGGAGGTTGGAACCGCGGCGGCTGGCCCGGCAGGCGCCCTCGCCCGACCGCGACGTGGTGCCCGCGTCCCGACGTGCGCGCAGAGCGAGCCCGCCGCGCCCGGCAGTGACAGATGACCCCCCCCCTCCTTCCCCACAAGGGACAGCCGCACTGGGGCTGCAAGATGTTTTCTGCGGCATTTCGGCTGCCCTGCTGGCACAGGGGGGCAGGCGACCCCGCCCCCATTGCGGTCCCGAACCCCCCCCCCTCCCCACAGGGCAGGCAGGGCCGGGTGCAGGGGCACAGGGAACGGCGAACGGTGCACAGCACCAGGGTGCATCACCAGCACAGCGTGCAGCGCACAGCACACAGCACCACGACAGTGCACATGCCCTGCCAGCACAGAGCACGGCACACAATACACCACAGGATGCAGCACACAGTGCGCCACAGGGTGCAGCGCACAGTGCACCACAGCATGCAGCACACAGAGCACCACAGGACGCAGCACGCAGCACAGCGCACAGTGCAGCACACAGTGCAGCACACAGCACAGCACGCAGTGCAGCGCATAGCACAGCGAATGCAGCACGCAGTGCACCACAGGATGCAGCACAGAGCACAGCACGCAGTGCAAGCGCAACACACAGTGCCGCACACAGCACAGCACACAGCACAGCACACAGTGCAGCACACAGCGCAACACACAGTGCGGCACACAGTGCAGCGCACAGCACAACACACAGTGCAGCACACAGTGCAGCACGCGCGGCACGCCGGGCGCAGGGCCAAGGACGACCGGGGCCCCTGCGCCAGGCCACACTGTTTTCCATGGGGCTGCCAGTGCGGCAGCCCCCGCCGACGCATCGCCCCCCTGGGGCGCCGGACGCCGTAGCGCCGGCGTCCCCTGGGGGAATATCCATGCCTAACCTGGCGCACGGGAGGGCGAGCTCGGAAGAGACATAGTCTTGACTGACTCGTCCCTCTGTTCCGCCGTGCACCGCAGGCGGGGGGCAATTAGCCCGGGGGGAAGGCGCAGAACTCTGAGATCGGCCCTTTCCCCCCAGCCCCTCGACCTCTGTACATAGGCTCATGGACAGTAAAAGCGCAATACCCTATTTACCTGTTTTTCACCCTATTTGGGTATTAGGCGCACGGGGCGGGGTGGGGGAGCTGTCTTTCAAGGGATTGGTACACAACCTGCAGGTTTTCACCTAGGGCAGCTGAGAAATCGAAGTTTTCGAAACTGATTTTTCTGATACCGTGATCACTTAAAATTACCATCTAAGCCACCTAAAGCATGTTTCAGGTCGTATTTATGTCGTTTTTTCCCTATTTTGTGTGTGCGCTGCTTGGAGTAGATTCTCTTCGAGGTGGATTTGCCGAAGGCAATGGAATCACCTCGCAGAGGTTGTTAGATCAAAGCCAGGCAGGCGTATATATGGGGAAAACGCCACATACCCCCCATTTTTGGCCTTTTTGGGCTTATTCGCGTACCCTACCCCAAGGGGTTGAATTGTTAGTTTAACCCCTTGTAAAATCATTATTTTGTCCAATAAACACATCCCCCAATGATTTTTTGGTCCGGACCCCCCCAGACCCCCCCCACTTGAAACTCACTTTTTTGAGGTTTTCAGGGAGGGGGGTGGGGAGTGGGGGGCTTGGGGGGGGGGGGGTCAGAAATGTCCAAAAAATGACCCCCCTTTTTTTGGGTCGAAATCATGAATCTTTTGGTTTTTTTCGATTTAGAGCCGACTCCATAGGGCTCGCCCTCGTGCCGCCGCTGCTTGCAGCTGGGCTGGGGAATCAGCCGGTGCTGCCGCGCGGGGCACGAGGGGCACACGGCGCCGGGGCAGGCGCCCCCCCAGCAGCGACGGGCACCAGCCCGGCAGGTGCTGGCACCGGCGGCCCGCCAGGCGGGGCCAGCGCGCTCTCGGCATGGCTGGGGCGGGCCAGACCGGCGTCCGCAGCGCTGCTGGCGCCGGAGAGGCCCTCGCGGCGCGCCCGGAGGTTGGAACCGCGGCGGCTGGCCCGGCAGGCGCCCTCGCCCGACCGCGACGTGGTGCCCGCGTCCCGACGTGCGCGCAGAGCGAGCCCGCCGCGCCCGGCAGTGACAGATGACCCCCCCCCTCCTTCCCCACAAGGGACAGCCGCACTGGGGCTGCAAGATGTTTTCTGCGGCATTTCGGCTGCCCTGCTGGCACAGGGGGGCAGGCGACCCCGCCCCCATTGCGGTCCCGAACCCCCCCCCCTCCCCACAGGGCAGGCAGGGCCGGGTGCAGGGGCACAGGGAACGGCGAACGGTGCACAGCACCAGGGTGCATCACCAGCACAGCGTGCAGCGCACAGCACACAGCACCACGACAGTGCACATGCCCTGCCAGCACAGAGCACGGCACACAATACACCACAGGATGCAGCACACAGTGCGCCACAGGGTGCAGCGCACAGTGCACCACAGCATGCAGCACACAGAGCACCACAGGACGCAGCACGCAGCACAGCGCACAGTGCAGCACACAGTGCAGCACACAGCACAGCACGCAGTGCAGCGCATAGCACAGCGAATGCAGCACGCAGTGCACCACAGGATGCAGCACAGAGCACAGCACGCAGTGCAAGCGCAACACACAGTGCCGCACACAGCACAGCACACAGCACAGCACACAGTGCAGCACACAGCGCAACACACAGTGCGGCACACAGTGCAGCGCACAGCACAACACACAGTGCAGCACACAGTACAGCACGCGCGGCACGCCGGGCGCAGGGCCAAGGACGACCGGGGCCCCTGCGCCAGGCCACACTGTTTTCCATGGGGCTGCCAGTGCGGCAGCCCCCGCCGACGCATCGCCCCCCTGGGGCGCCGGACGCCGTAGCGCCGGCGTCCCTGGGGGAATATCCATGCCTAACCTGGCGCACGGGAGGGCGAGCTCGGAAGAGACATAGTCTTGACTGACTCGTCCCTCTGTTCGGCCGTGCACCGCAGGCGGGGGGCAATTAGCCCGGGGGGGAAGGCGCAGAACTCTGAGATCGGCCCTTTCCCCCCAGCCCCTCGACCTCTGTACATAGGCTCATGGACAGTAAAAGCGCAATACCCTATTTACCTGTTTTTCACCCTATTTGGGTATTAGGCGCACGGGGCGGGGTGGGGGAGCTGTCTTTCAAGGGATTGGTACACAACCTGCAGGTTTTCACCTAGGGCAGCTGAGAAATCGAAGTTTTCGAAACTGATTTTTCTGATACCGTGATCACTTAAAATTACCATCTAAGCCACCTAAAGCATGTTTCAGGTCGTATTTATGTCGTTTTTTCCCTATTTTGTGTGTGCGCTGCTTGGAGTAGATTCTCTTCGAGGTGGATTTGCCGAAGGCAATGGAATCACCTCGCAGAGGTTGTTAGATCAAAGCCAGGCAGGCGTATATATGGGGAAAACGCCACATACCCCCCATTTTTGGCCTTTTTGGGCTTATTCGCGTACCCTACCCCAAGGGGTTGAATTGTTAGTTTAACCCCTTGTAAAATCATTATTTTGTCCAATAAACACATCCCCCAATGATTTTTTGGTCCGGACCCCCCCAGACCCCCCCCACTTGAAACTCAATTTTTCCGGTTTTGAGGGAGGGGGGTGGGGAGTGGGGGGCTGGGGGGGGGGGTCAAAAATGTCCAAAAAATGACCCCCCTTTTTTTGGGTCGAAATCATGAATCTTTTTGGTTTTTTTCGATTTTGAGCCGACTCCATAGGGTTTGTATGGGGCCGCGCGGGACGAGCGCTGGTGCTGTTTATGCACTTTTCAGCCATTTTTGTCATGTTGGCGGTTGTGGCGACCTCGGTGACCCCGTGGTATCCCCTTTGAGGTGTGCGAGTGGGGATATTGTGATGGTATATGCCTACTAGAATATGAAAGGAGCGTTTAGCTGTGCCGAGGGCCGGTCAAATGCCCGTGCCAACGACGCGAAATGGCTGTTTCCACCAATAATGGCCTAGTGAATGGCCCGGTACACAACCTGCCTATGCAGTTTTTCAACTGGGGCAGCTCAAAAATCGAAGTTTTCGAAACTTGTTTTTATCATATCGTGACCACATGATGTGACCATCCAAAGTACGTTAAGCATGTTTTAGGCCGTATTTACGTGTTTTTCACCCTATTTAGGTATTAGGTCCAGGGGGGGGGGGGGGGCTCCCAAGGGTACACAGCTCAAATATCGAAGTTTTGGAAACTTGTTTTTTGATATTGTGACCACCAAAAATGACCATCCAAGCTATGTAAAGCATTTTTTAGGCTGTATTTACGCGTTTTTCACCCTATTTGGGTATTAGGTCCCGGGGGGGGGGGGGGGGTTCTCTCACGGGATGCGCGGGGGGGGGGGGTCCCAAGGGATGGGTACACAACCTGCTTATGCAGCTTTTCACCCTGGGCAGCGCAAAAATGAAGTTTTGGAAGGTTGTTTTTTGATCTCGTGGCTACCTAAAATGACAATCCAAGGTATGTAAAGCATGTTTTAGGCCCTATTTACGTGTTTTTCACCCTATTTGGGGACTAGGTCCGGGGCGGGGGGGTCCTCCCGAGGGATTGGTACACAACGTGCTAATGCAGCTTTTCACCCTGGGCAGCTCTAAAATCGAAGTTTTCGATGGTCATTTTTTTGATATTGTGATCACCTAAAATGACCGTCCAAGGTATGTACTGCATGTTTTAGGCGGTATTTACATGTTTTTCACCCTATTTGGCTGTTGGGCGCGGGGGGGGGGGGGGGGGCTCCCAATGGATTGGTGCACAACCTGCTGGTGCAGCTTTTCACCCCGGACCAGCTCAAAAATCGAAGTTTTCGAAACTTGTTTTTTTTTTGATATTGTGATCACCCAAAATGACCATCCAAGGTATGTAAAGCATGTTTTAGGCCGTATTTACATGTTTTTTTCACCCTATTTGGGTGTTGGGCGCAGGGGTGGGGGGACTCCCAAGGGATGGGTACACAACCTGCTTATGCAGTTTTTCACCCTGGGCAGCGCAAAAATGAAGTTTTGGAAGGTTGTTTTTTTGATCTCGTGGCTACCTAA